>OY720682.1:118172842-118772488 GCA_963170755.1 Amphimallon solstitiale | reverse complement strand
GTATATATGGAAACCGGAAATATCTAACATTATTCGTGACGTCTACCGTACGAGGGGTCAGGACAGAGTCCACCGGTGTGTTAAACATGACTTTGTGTACTAAACTTCTCGGATAACCATTATTAATGAAAATATTACTAAGTATTCTAACATTCTTTGATGATAGAGAGGGATGACTAATCCTAGACACTCTATCTTTCATAGCTCTTAAGAGATTTAATTTTTGTTTCATAGGGTGATTAGAATGAAAGTTAAGTAATCTACTAGAGTTGGTCGGTTTCATGTACCAATCTGTGATGATTTTATTGTTATTGTCTCTAATTACTCTAGTATCTAGGAACGGTACACCCCTCTCAACCTCCATTTCTAAGGTGAATTGGATATTAGGGTGGAAAGTGTTGAACACGTTTAAGGTGGAGTGTATCTCCGCCCCCGGAAGAGCACAAATAATGTCATCAACGTATTTATGTATAAATGCAAATTTAAAGGGCAAAACTCTGAGTATGTTGTCTAAACAGAAATCCATCACTATGTTGGCCAGAATCGGGCTGAGGGGCGAACCCATCGGCATGCCTGACACTTGTGTATAGTAACCTCCATTAAATGAAAAATAACTGTTTGAAATAATGAATTCTATTAATTTAAGTAATGAGTCTTGTGTGAGGTCTGTATGTTCTGATATTGATGTCCAATTTTGCCGAATAATGTGTAAGACTACGTCAACTGACGATCTGGAATTCAGTCAGCCCTAAATTGTATACGTTACCTAAAATTCATAAACCTAATGTTCCCTACAGACCTATTGTCTCATGTATAGATGCTCCCACATACGGGGTTTCTTCGTACGTTGCTGGCATCCTCACAAACGCTTTCAAAGATAACAGTCCTTATGACATACCTGATTCTTTCACTTTTGTAAAACAATATCAAAATTTTCAACTGCCTAATGACTATCAAATTATTTCTCTTGACGTTGTATCACTCTTCACTAATATTCCACAAGACGTAGTCTTACACATTATTCGGCAAAATTGGACATCAATATCAGAACATACAGACCTCACACAAGACTCATTACTTAAATTAATAGAATTCATTATTTCAAACAGTTATTTTTCATTTAATGGAGGTTACTATACACAAGTGTCAGGCATGCCGATGGGTTCGCCCCTCAGCCCGATTCTGGCCAACATAGTGATGGATTTCTGTTTAGACAACATACTCAGAGTTTTGCCCTTTAAATTTGCATTTATACATAAATACGTTGATGACATTATTTGTGCTCTTCCGGGGGCGGAGATACACTCCACCTTAAACGTGTTCAACACTTTCCACCCTAATATCCAATTCACCTTAGAAATGGAGGTTGAGAGGGGTGTACCGTTCCTAGATACTAGAGTAATTAGAGACAATAACAATAAAATCATCACAGATTGGTACATGAAACCGACCAACTCTAGTAGATTACTTAACTTTCATTCTAATCACCCTATGAAACAAAAATTAAATCTCTTAAGAGCTATGAAAGATAGAGTGTCTAGGATTAGTCATCCCTCTCTATCATCAAAGAATGTTAGAATACTTAGTAATATTTTCATTAATAATGGTTATCCGAGAAGTTTAGTACACAAAGTCATGTTTAACACACCGGTGGACTCTGTCCTGACCCCTCGTACGGTAGACGTCACGAATAATGTTAGATATTTCCGGTTTCCATATATACAACACATTTCAGAAAGACTTTCCCCTCTATTAACAACCCAAAACACAGCTCTTGGTTTTTATAACAACAACCCCATACGAAGGTGTTTTAGCAGAGTCAAAGACAAAACGGACTTAGAATACCGCTCTAATGTCATTTATTCGGTGCCCTGTAAAGATTGTGAACAACTATATATAGGTCAAACGTCAACCTGGTTAAAGACACGTCTCACGATGCATCGTAGTGACATTGCAACTAAGAAGGATAGATGTGCACTTTCTTTACATATGAGAAACAATAAACATGTACCTAACTTTGACGACGCTAAAATACTGAGAACAGTACGGAGCAAGAAATGCAGAGAGTTCCTAGAAATGGTCGAGATTAATAAGTTAAGTAACACTATGAATTTCAGATCAGACATTGATAACCTCAATTCAGTATATGCGTTTCTTTTAACACTTGGTGCATCTGGCAACAGAACAATAAATGTAACTTTGCAGTCAACCAATGAATAATCTTGTTTTATAACTAAGAGTTAACATTTACACACGATAACACAAACTTTAATCATGCATTCTATTACATAGTATTGTATTGTCAATTTAGATTACCTTTAAATCATCAATTTTCGCGGTTTATTTTGAAATTATATTTTCATGCATACTTTGATATGTCAAATTAAAACACACATAGGGTTTTCGATGCTGTTGTGTTTCTCACTAGACAACAATGTTGGAGGTTGGTATTGATGCACACAGATGATCGAGTTGACATCCATCTATTACTTGACATTTTGTTCTTGACCGTTCAGTAATAAACTTTACACTACAGTGGTTTCAAAAAAGAAAAATTATATTCTTTTAAAATGTAACGGGGTGTTAACCTGAATAATTTTAACGTGTTTTTTTGTTGTGTTCCGTCTAGAGTTTTTAATGAATTTTAATCTGTGAACATCATTATCATAACCAATGTTAAGACCAATAATGGTAATGAAAATCAATCCCAAAGAAACATGCACTTCTATATCATGTAATATTGTCCACATAAACAGTTCGCATTGTAAGTACATTTGTAAACTTTTAATTATCAACACACTCAATTCTTGTGATCTGCTTCCACAGTTGATGCCCTGATGAAGTACACAATCATATGTACGAAATATTGGCAGAAAGAATAAAGAACTAAAGCACAACCAGTTTATGATTGCTAGATTCCCCAAGAACCTATTACTTCCTGTGTTCTAACGGCAAAGACTTCTTGCTTTCTCTTATATATATATATATATATATATATATATATATTGATACCCAATAAGCTGTCACCTCCGTCATTTAAATCGCGCGACCTAACCTCCACATTACAGCACTAAAATATTTTTATGAAACTTTCAAATATATCATGAGGGGAACTTCTAAAATAGGTTTCTCAAAAGAGGGGTAAAATATATTTACTTTTATTGCATATATTTTTTGTAGATACACAACAAACGATATGACTTCAGCACCATACAGATATGCGCTCGTTGTACTGACCTCCAACAACGTTGTCAATTTGTGTAGAAGTCACTACTTGCAAACAAATGATAATTTATATATAGAAAATAAAAGAAAGCAAAGCGCTGTTCATATGACTTTTATTATATGTACATATATAGGGCGGAAAATAGCGCATAAGTTCGATAATCACACACTATTGAATTTAGATCAAAATTCAGCTATTTCTATATTTAATTTTACATATTTCGAAATACAGTTTTGTTTACAGAGCGTTTTGTCATATTAATAACTTAATGGATGATTCTTTAGAAGACAATTTAATTTTACTGTGGTATATATACCCTACCAAGCGTTGATCGTTAAAACCGTTGAAGATCTAAGAAATGTTGTACTTCCCCGGTTAAGATAAGGTGCAAAGAAGCAAATTAATTTACAACTTGCAAACCCCGTTGCGTTAGGTCATTAAAGTTGAGTTTTACTTGGCTATACTGTTTCATCTAAATTCTAGAAGATGCTAAATATAAATGTTTAAAAATGTCATATATCAATACTGAATGTTTTGAAAATTTTATTCTTTCACACTCTTCTAAACATGAAATTTCAATTAGTTATAGAGCGTCTCGCAATTAAATGTTGAGAATTTCTTGAGGAATAGTTTTTTTCCAATTCTTTTCAATTACGAGATATAATATGTTTCACTTATTTTTATTTTAGATAATTGTGTAACTGAGTTTTATGAAAATTTCTCAATGTAAAATGTAGTTTACTTATATTAATGTATAAAAGAATGAGGTGTGGCCACCACAAGACTTTTTATACGTATGTGCGTTTAAAGTTATACAGAGGCTGTTCTATATTACATTTTAAATACTGTTATCTTAAAATATAAACATGCGAGTAAAGGTGTTACTTCGGGTCCGAATTTTGAGAATTTCTTTATACAAAAATTATTCAAAATCCTATTCTAATACTTCTATTCTCTTAATAAATCTCTACAGAATGCATACTTTGCGAGATATTTGCAAAAAATGCTACTCGATAAGAGTAAAAGTATTACTTCCGGTCCGAATTATGAAATTTCTGTTATACAAAAACTATTCCATCCGGCTCTAAATGCTTTTGTACTCTTGATAAATCTATCTAGAATGAATAATTTACGAGATATTTGCAAAAAATCGTTATTCCATAAAAGTAAGTCTTACTTCCGCTCCGAATTTTGAAATCCTTCTTACACTAAAATTGTTGGAAATCAAGCTTTAAATATTCTTATAGTCATAATGTATTTATCTAGAATGCATGACTTGCGAAATATTCACGAAAAACCGATTTTCGACAAGAGTAAAAGGCCTACTACCGGTAGGGTTTTCGGAAAACAATTTTGCGTAGAATTTTTCCTAAACTCATTTTAAGTACATTTGAATTCGTTATGACTCTGCTTAAACTTAGCAGTTGACGTAATATTGGTAAAATTCGATTTTTTCTTTGAAGTAAACTACTACTTCTGATCTAACGATTTTACTGAAAATCTAATCAGCTCTCAAGTGGGAAATTATACACGTAAATATAAAATTTGGAACTGATAGGTTTAGCCGTTTGACCGCTATGGTGGTCAGGACATACACACAGAGAGAGAGAGAGGGAGAGAGAGAGAGGGGGGAGAGAGACGGGGGGAGAGAGAGAAAGTGAGAGAGAGAGAGAGAGGGAGAGGGAGGGAGGGAGGGGGGAGAGAGGAAGAGAGAGAGAGAGAGAGAGAGAGAATACTTCCTTATACTAAGTACACAGCTGAAAATTTTGTATCGAATTTCACAAAAATTGCTTGTTAATTACGATACACACAATAACTTGTGTATAACCTTGCCTAACAGCTTCTTTAGTATGCACTTTTCCCACGTCTCTTTTCCCTTCTATCATTTATAATCCGGAAGATAGAAAATTTAAATAAATTATTGTGTGATTTGCTTTCACTCAAAGCAATTGTGCTATATTTGATACCCCCTTGTGAGTATTTCAACACAACTAGTTTGTGCAGCGACACACATTTGTGAGAACGACTAAAACTTTCAACAGTGTATAAGAAAGTAAGAATATAGATTATACATATATTGAGCAAATTCGAACTAAGAAAGAACATAGGGCTTTCTCTTTTACTTTCTTATACGCCGTATAAGGAAGTATTGTGATGACGAATATTTTCCACCTAGAGATGTTCGCAGATGTCCACGTTTTTAAGTCTCTTGATACCACAAAAGTGGTTTTTAAAAAAATTCTGTTTATCTGCTTGTCACTCTCTCTCTCTCTTTCTCTCCCTCTCTATCTGACCACAATAGCGGCCAAGCGGCTACAGTTATCAATGCCACACGTCATATTTATGAATATAATCTCCTTCTTGAGAACTGATTAGATTTTCAGCGAAATCGGTAGATCGGAAGTAGTAGTTTACTTCAGTTAAAAAGTAAAATTTCAATAATATCTTAGGACAGTAAGTTTAAACAAATCTCTAAAGAATACAAAAATACTCAAAAATCAATTTATTTTATTATTATTATTTCATTTATTATTATATTTTTTTTCTATAAAAAAATTTTTTCGACATTCTTACTGGAAGTAGGTTTTTATTCTTATCGAAAAATGTTTTTATAAAAATATCTGGCAAATTGTGCATTCTGTACAGATTTATTAAGTGTTTAAGAGTTGGATTTGGAGAAATTTTTGTATAAAAACAATTTTCAAGTTCTGACCGAAAGTAACACTTTCATTCACAGGTTTATTAAGAAGATAAGACTTAATTTGAAAAAACTTTTATATAAAAAATTTGGAAGGCACATATATATTAGAAAGTAGTGTGATGCCCACACCTCATGTCTTTGCTTACCAGCATATCTTACAAACGGATAAGCCTATCAATTCCAAGTTTTATATTTACGAGTATAATCTTACTCTTGAAATCTGTTCAGATTTTCAGTAAAATCGGTAGACCGGAAGTAGTAGTTTATTTCTGTGAAAAAATCGAATTTTACCAATATTATGTTGCTAAGTTTAAGCAAATTTATAAAGAATTCAAATTTACTTAAAAGTGAATTTAAAAACAGTTTTCAAAAAACTTTTCCGAAAATCCTACCGGAAGTAGGTTTTTGTCGAGAATCTGTTTTTCGCGAATATTTCGCATGTATTGCCTTCTAGGCAAATACATTATGAGTATAAAAATATTTAAAGCTTGATTTTCAACAACTTTTTTATAAAAAAAACATTCGGACCGGAAGTAATACTTTTACTCTTATCGAATAGTTTTTTTTGCAAATATCTGGCAAAATATGCATTCTATAGAGATTTATTAGAGAATAGAAGTACTTAGAATAGAACTTTAAATGCAAAGTATAAATAGTAAATTTTTAGTACTTTTCTCTGCCAGACAGACTGTTCCATTGTTTTTCTTAGATTTTTTTAAGTTCAGCGAATAGTATATAATTCTAAAAATGTGCGTTGATATGTAGAAATCATTTAAACGAGTCATGTTTTTACTAATTGCGCCCATAAGAGTTCTTCGATCGTTACTCGTTATTTCATAGGAATTTTTCATAAATTGTAAAATCTTCGACGAAAAATCATTATATTTCAGAAAAGTAAAAAATCGCCTAATATATTTTTATGTTAATTTAATCAGCTCTTAAAGGTATGTAAGGAGAAGCATTCTTTTACGGAAAAAATATGTTTCTGTTGGTTCATCTTTCCAGAACAGTCTGTATAAATGAAAATATTGTTGGATTGCACAGTTCATGGTTGTCTATAATTTTTATATGAAAAATATTTTGCTTCTACATTATTAGATATTGATAATTAATTTTGTCATCACTTCGGTGGGTATAATAGACACATATTTTAAAATATTAATTAAAGAATTGTGAGTGATTCTATGCTGGTCAAAATCAAATAAGTCTATTCTTCTTTAGTTAAAACTTTCCAACATACTTTTAAAAAAAAAGTATTCTTAAAAAAACTTGTAATCACCAGTAATCACAATTTTATGAAACGTCTACATTTGGATACAATTTGTAAATACAAGAAATTAAGATCATTTAAAACTCGTAGAATTAAATTGCAAATACATCAGAATCCAAAGATTCTATTCCTTATTAATCAGAAGGAGTAAAAAATAATGTAACGAACGTCTTACGTACTAGTGTATACAATTACTGTAATATTTTATTTATTTAATAATAAAACCGGTTCTAGGGGTGATAAGAGAGAAATTTTAAATTTCTTAATATAAGAAAATAAGCTCTGCTAATATTTCAACGTTAATCAATTAGAGATTTGATGAAAATACGTATTTAAACGTGAAAAATGATTTGACCTTAAGGTTTTTTAATATTTATTTTTCATTACTGCAATAAATAATTTAAGAAAATAATGCATTTTAAGTTTATCATTCTGATTTTTTTTTAAATATAAGTATATCTTTTGACGGGTCGGCGTCAGGTTAGGGCTAGATGGTACAAGTAAGTACCTTGAAGAATTCTTCGAGCTAAAGCAACATGAGCAACATTTACAAGCACTCCGAAAGATGTCTTGTGTATCAATGAACAAGATGTCTCAAGCTACAACTTGCATGGTTCCAAGCAAAAAAAAAAAAAGTCAACGACACTATTTTCTATTTTTATATTGTATTGTATTGTAAGACTTTAAACAATAATGAAATTAAATTATAAAGAATATAAGACATGAGTTTTGCGAATTTGCAAATAATGGAAATGAAATACATGTTTTTATATATTTTTAATATTATAACTGAATGCAATAAATTTAAAATAAATTCTCATGCATAAATCTATTCGTATTGCGATTAAACTAATTAATGGTTCGCTACTAAAATTATTTGCAATTAATTACACTGCTACACTGCTAATAATAATAATCGTAAAGGAATATTTGCTTATAATAATCAAAAAGGTAAATAATTGCTTTTCGTTAAGCGTAGCACCATTAAAAATATTATTGATACAGTGCTTAATTAAATAAATACAAAAAATATAATACTCTTACATGATCGCGCAGTGCATGTCTTTCCATGCAGATATTTCACAGAAGTCAAATCGAACAGTTTGCATCCAGCAGAAATATATAAAAAGCGATATATTATAAACAGCGACAGAGTTATATTGTGCATATTATTGACAGAAGTCAAATCGAACGTTCCGCATCCAGAAGAAATATATAAACCGCGCTATGTCATCAATAACGACAGAATTACATTGTGATAGAATTAACTTCAATGTTGCCATTTATCAGAGGTGACAAAATGCGGCTCGTATCAATTTGTGTGCATATATCTGATGGAGGTGAAGTCGTGCGGGTGGTACCTACCTTGAAAAGCGATGCTAGCGTCAGCGGCAAATGCCCGAACTAAAAGATTGTTTTGCGGGTATATATGGCTAAAATGACCTCCACAATAAATTTTGGCAGACGACTTCTACTGACATCTAAGGACCATTCAAAGCAAAAGCAAGGCAAATCGTTATGACTTCCATTTTTGGAGGACAGAACGTTATATATGAAGTAACAACGTATTTCGTATATCTACTTTTGAGGTAACAACGATACACTCATCAATATATATATATATATATATATATATATATATATATATATATATATATATATATATATATTGATACCCAATAAGCTGTCACCTCCATCATTTAAATCGCGCGACCTAACCTCCACATTACAGCACTAAAATATTTTTATGAAACTTTCAAATATATCATGAGGGGAACTTCTAAAATAGGTTTCTCAAAAGAGGGGTAAAATATATTTACTTTTATTGCATATATTTTTTGTAGATACACAACAAACGATATGACTTCAGCACCATACAGATATGCGCTCGTTGTACTGACCTCCAACAACGTTGTCAATTTGTGTAGAAGTCACTACTTCCAAACAACTGATAATTTATATATAGAAAATAAAAGAAAGCAAAGCGGTTCATATGGCTTTTATTATATGTACATATAGGGCGGAAAATAGCGCATAAGTTCGATAATCACACACTATTGAATTTAGATCAAAATTAAGCTATTTCTATATTTAATTTTTCATATTTCGAAATACAATTTTGTTTACAGAGCGTTTTGTCATATTAATAACTTAATGGATGATTCAATTGACAATTTAATTTTACTGTGGTATATATACCCTGACCAAGCGTTGATCGTTAAAACCGTTGAAAATCTAAGAAATGTTGTATTTCCCCGGTTAAGATAAGGTGCAAAGAAGCAAATTAATTTACAACTTATAAACCTCGTTGCGTTAGGTCATTAAAGTTGAGTTTTACTTGGCTATACTGTCTCATCTAAATTCTAGAAGATGCTAAATATAAATGTTTAAAAATGTCATATATCAATACTGAATGTTTTGAAAATGTTATTCTTTCACACTCTTCTAAACATGAAATTTCAATTAGTTATAGAGCGTCTCGCAATTAAATGTTGATAATTTCTTGAGGGATATTTTTTTCCAATTCTTTTCAATTACGAGATATAATATGTTTCACTTATTTTTATTTTAGATAATTGTGTAACTGAGTTTTATGGAAATTTCTCAATGAAAAATATAGTTTACTTATATTAATTTATAAAAGAATGAGCTGTGGCCACCACAAGACTTTTTTATACGTATGTGCGTTTAAAGTTATACAGAGGCTGTTCTATATTACATTTTAAATACTGTTATCATAAAATATAAACATGCGAGTAAAGGTGTTACTTCGGGTCCGAATTTTGAGAATTTCTTTATACAAAAATTATTCAAAATCCTATTCTAATACTTCTATTCTCTTAATAAATCTCTACAGAATGCATACTTTGCGAGATATTTGCAAAAAATGCTACTCGATAAGAGTAAAAGTATTACTTCCGGTCCGAATTATGAAATTTCTGTTATACAAAAACTATTCCATCCGGCTCTAAATGCTTTTGTACTCTTGATAAATCTATCTAGAATAAATAATTTACGAGATATTTGCAAAAAATCGCTATTCCATAAAAGTAAGTCTTACTTCCGCTCAGAATTTTGAAATCCTTCTCACACTAAAATTGTTGAAATCAAGCTTTAAATACTCTTATAGTCATAATGTATTTATCTAGAATGCATGACTTGCGAAATATTCACGAAAAACCGATTTTCAACAAGAGTAAAAGGCCTAATTCCGGTAGGATTTTCGAAAAACAATTTTGCATAGAATTTTTCCTAAACTCATTTTAAGTACATTTGAATTCTTTATGAATTTGCTTAAACTTAGCAGTTGACGTAATATTGGTAAAATTCGATTTTTTCTTTGAAGTAAACTACTACTTCTGATCTAACGATTTTACTGAAAATCTAATCAGCTCTCAAGTGGGATATTATACACGTAAATATAAAATTTGGAACTGATAGGTTTAGCCGTTTGACCGCTATGGTGGTCAGGACATACACACACAGAGAGAGAGGGAGAGAGAGGGGGGGGGGAGAGAGAGGGAGAGAGATATACTAAGTACACAGCTGAAAATTTTGTATCGAATTTCACAAAAATTGCTTGTTAATTACGATACACACAATACCTTGTGTATAACCTTGCCCAACAGCTTCTTTAGTATGCACTTTTCCCACTTCTCTTTTCCCTTCTATCATTTATAATCAGGAAGATTGAAAATTTAAATAAATTATTGTGTGATTTGCTTTCACTCAAAGCAATTGTGCTATATTTGATACCCCCTTGTGAGTATTTCAACACAACTAGTTTGTGCAGCGACACACATTTGTGAGAACGATTAAAACTTTCAACAGTGTATAAGAAAGTAAGAATATAGATTATTATACATATATTGAGCAAATTCGAACTAAGAAAGAACATAAGGCTTTCTCTTTTACTTTCTTATACGCCGTATAAGTAAGTATTGTGATGACGAATATTTTCCACCTAGAGATGTTTGCAGATGTCCACGTTTTGAAGTCTCTTGATATCACAAAAGTGGTTTTTAAAAAATTCTGTTTATCTGCTTGTCTCTCTCTCTCTCTCTCCCCCTCTCTCTCTCTGACCACAATAGCGGCCAAACGGCTACAGTTATCAATGCCACACGTCATATTTATGAATATAATCTCCTTCTTGAGAACTGATTATATTTTCAGCGAAATCGGTAGACCGTAAGTAGTAGTTTACTTCAGTTAAAAAGTAATATTTCAATAATATCTTAGGACAGTAAGTTTAAAGAAAAACGCAAATGGATATTTGTAGACAGATTTAAGGATAGTTTCTCAAATGATGAGATGAGACACCTCCTGGTTAGCAAATTCGGTAGAGATGATTTTGTTATAGAAACATTAAAAAAAAAGGATTACGAGACTCGAGAGAACTATAACTCTTTTAAAATCGGCTTTAATCACACAGTGGATGATCAAACTATATTCGATCCGAACCGATGGCCGGAAAACATTAACGTAAAGTTTTTTCGAGAATTTAAAAAATCAAGAAAAAGTAATAGATTCCATAAAAGAACAAACTACACACAAAAAAGTTATACCTACTCACAAAACAGACGTGGATAGAGAACGGAATTTGGTGAATAAAAATTACTCAATCTTAAATATAAATACAATGCACCAGAATAAACAGATTTCCGAAAAGCAAGAAATAGTAGATATAAACAGGCATCTCATAAAAGAAACAACACAAAAAAGTACAATAGCAGAATGCAGCAAAAACAGAGATAAGTTTCCGAAACAACACATCAATGTTCTCAATATAAATGTACAGTCAATAAAAAACAAAATTGATGAACTAGAATCTTATTTAAAAAATGAAAATATAGATGTTGTAACAATTACAGAGCACTGGCTAAAAGAAGCGGGCCCACATACACGGGTGATACCGGGATATAAAGTATCGGCAGCATATTGTAGAATAAATACTATGCATGGAGGATCTATGATATTAATAAAAGAACGAATAAATGAATCCGAAGACAAACAGATTAAAAAATTTT
This sequence comes from Amphimallon solstitiale, assembly GCA_963170755.1. NCBI lineage: Eukaryota > Metazoa > Arthropoda > Insecta > Coleoptera > Scarabaeidae > Amphimallon > Amphimallon solstitiale. Next base: position 118,760,264 of record OY720682.1, on the reverse strand, counting down.
CGGTTGAGAAACAAATAGAGTTGGCAGGTACATTTATTAAAAAGATAAATACATTAATCGTATCTGTGTATAGACCTCCAAGTGGCATAATACAGATCTTCATAGAAAATTTAAATAAAACTTTGACTTACATTTTGGAAAGATATGTTAATACAAGAGTCATTATTGCAGGAGATCTAAATATAAATTTTCTCAAACGGAGTGTGGAGAGAGAAGAGCTAACCGGATGCATGCTATCTTTCGGTCTGCATGCCGTGTTTAGGGACGCTTCTCGTATTAGCAAAAATTCGGAAACGTGCATTGACCAAATGTTTACAAACATTTATGTATCGAAATATATAGCAAAGACCGTACAGCCACATATTTCCGACCATTGTGCGCAGATACTTGCCTTTTCTCCAGAGAGTGCGATATCTGAAAGGAAAAGATATATCACAATAAGAAAAATGAATGAAACAAATACCTGGAATTTTATTAATGCACTGAATAATGAAACCTGGAGTTTTTCGGATAACAGTAATCCACAGACACAGTTTACTGCACTTCACGGCAGGATTATCGAGTGTTTTCATAGATCTTTTCCGGAGGAAATTGTTCCTGCAAATTTCAATGGTGGCATGAACACAAACTGGTACACAGATGAACTTAGAGTACTAAAGCGCGGTCTGGATGCACTTCATGTAATCTATGCAGTGACGAAATCACCGGATGTGAAGTTAGAATATGACAATGTAAGACGGAAGTACAAAGAACTAGTTATAAAAAGTAAATCTGCAGCCATTAGGGACATGATTGTCAATTCAGAAAATAGGCAGAAAGCGGTATGGAATGTTATAAAGAGAGAGACTGGTAGAATGGTAGTGAATTTACACGAGAACGTCTTGACTGCGAATGAACTGAACACCTACTTTAGTAGTGTGGGTGAAAATGTGACCACTGCAATGCCGGGTCCTGTTAATAGTCCTTCCAGGCTATTGAAGAACCATGCCAATGTGACGACCAATTCAATGTTCATGATGCCAGTTTCGACGGAAGAGGTTGTTGGTGCGTTTCGGGGACTGAAGATGAAATCGACAAAGGACATCTATGGTCTCGATACAAGGGTTCTGGCGTCTGTCATTCATATAATAGCAGAACCGATTATGAATGTCTTCAATAATTGTCTTCTCCACGGTGTCTTCCCTAAAGAACTGAAACAGGCTAAGGTAGTACCAATACACAAGACTGGAAGTATCGATGACGCCCAGAACTATAGGCCGATATCTATATTACCAGCGATATCAAAGATTTTCGAGAAAATAACTAGAGACAGGCTTATAGAATATCTGGAACACGTCGGCATGTTTACCAACGAGCAACATGGGTATAGACGGGGGAGATCCACGACTACAGCATTATTAGACCTACTGGATCAAGTGGCGGGATCAATGGACGCGAAGCAGAATATGAAGTTGCTTTGCACAGATCTGTCGAAAGCTTTTGACACGGTCGACCATTCGATTCTGATGCAAAAGTTGGAGTACTGGGGGATAAGAGGCACAGTCTTAAAATTCATAAAGAGCTATTTAGAAGATAGACAACAGCGGGTTTGTTGGGGGAACGAGATGTCCGGCACTGCTGAGGTGAAGCTTGGTGTCCCACAGGGGTCGATACTGGGTCCAGTTCTATTTATCATATATATTAACGACCTCCCTATTAATGTGAATTGTGACAGCACTTTCCTGTATGCGGATGATGCCTCCTTTTTAATCAATGTAGACGGTATTGATGGGGAGGATGAGACTGACAGAGTGGCGAAGGAGGCTCAAGAATGGTTCTGGGCTAATGGTCTGAAAATGAACCAAGATAAACAACAGTCCCTTGTGTTCTCCACTGGTGCTCCGGCGAGTGAAAGTCTAAAATTTTTGGGTGTGTATTTGTCGGGTAATCTTTCGTGGAATGAACATCTGGATCACTTGCAACACCAACTAGCAACATCCATTTTTGCCGTGAGACGAATTAAACAAATAGCAGGTGCAGAGGCTGCAAAAGTAGCATATTATGGCTGCTTTCACAGTAGAGCAACATATGGCATAATTCTGTGGGGTGGTTGTGGAGCAGCTAGGAGAATTTTCCTGCAACAAAAACAGGCTATTAGAGCAATAGTTGGCATCACAAGATACACAAGTTGCAGAGACTATTTTAAAAATTTAAAAATACTTACCTTACCAGCCATTTACATCCTCGCCTGCCTCACACAAATCCACAAATCAAACAAATACAAAACCCACAGTGATGTCCACAACTACAACACAAGGGGACGAAATAATATAGCTTATCCTTATCACCGACTGGCGAGAACGCAGATGGCAACAAATCATCAGGCTCTGATTTTGTTTAATAGGATGCCCGATACTATTAGACGCCTTGATACAAAGCGATTTAAGAATAGAATAAAAACGATACTGCTTGAAAATGTAATTTATGATATACCGGAATTCATGAACTTGAATTGGGAAAGCTATTGTTAGTTTTAATGTTTTTTCAGTGCTTGTGCTTTTTGTTGTTCTGTTACTTTTACACATACGTGAACATGTCTATATTTTTGATGTAGTTTTACTTGTATATATTATGTTTTCGTTTAATATTGTATATATATATTCATGACTATTTGCAAACTTGTACATACCCTGTACATCTTTTTTGAGTAAATAAATCAATCAATCAATCAATCAATCAATAAACAAATCTCTAAAGAATACAAAAATACTCAAAAATCAATTTATTTTATTATTATTATTTCATTTATTATTATATTTTTTTTCTATAAAAAAAATTTTTCGACATTCTTACTGGGTAGGTTTTTATTCTTATCGAAATATGTTTTTATAAAAATATCTGGCAAATTGTGCACTTCATGTTTTTGCTTACCACCATGTCTTACAAACAGATAAGCCTATCAATTCCAAATTGTATATTTACGAGTATAATCTCACTCTTGAAATCTGTTCAGATTTTCAGTAAAATCGGTAGACCGGTAGTTTATTTCTGTGAAAAAATCGAATTTTACCAATATTATGTTGCTAAGTTTAAGCAAATTTATAAAGAATTCAAATGTACTTAAAAGTGAATTTAAAAAACAGTTTTCAAAAAACTTTTCCGAAAATTCTACCGGAAGTGGGTTTTTGTCGAGAATCTGTTTTTCGCGAATATTTCGCAGGTATTGCCTTCTAGGCAAATACATTATGAGTATAAAAATATTTAAAGCTTGATTTTCAACAACTTTTTTATAAAAAAAAACATTCGGAGCGGAAGTAATACTTTTACTCTTATCGAATAGTTTTTTTTGCAAATATCTCGCAAAATATGCATTCTATAGAGATTTTCTAAGAGAATAGAAGTACTTAGAATAGGATTTTAAATGCAAAGTGTAAATAGTAAATTTTTAGTACTTTTCTCTGCCAGACAGACTGTTCCATTGTTTTTCTTAGATTTTTTTAAGTTCAGCGAATAGTATATAATTCTAAAAATGTGCGTTGATATGTAGAAATCATGTAAACGAGTCATGTTTTTACTTATTGCGCCCATAAGAGTTCTTCGATCGTTACTCGTTATTTCATAGGAATTTTTCATAAATTGTAAAATCTTCGACGAAAAATCATTATATTTCAGAAAAGTAAAATATCGCCTAATATATCTTGATGTTAATTTAATCAGCTCTTAAAGGTATGTAAGGAGAAGCATTGCATTCTTTTACGGAAAAACATGTTTATGTTGGTTCGTCTTTCCAGAACAGTCTGTATAAATGAAGATATTGTTGAATTGCACAGTTCATGGTTATCTATAATTTTTATATGAAAAATATTTTGCTTCTACATCATTAGATATTGATAATTAATTTTGTCATCACTTCGGTGGGTATAATAGACACATATTTTAAAATATTAATTAAAGAATTGTGAGTGATTCTATGCTGGTCTTACAAAAACCTTATATACTACTCTTTCTTTTCGTTCACAGAAAGAGAAATCAAATAAGTCTATTCTTCTTTAGTTAAAACTTTCCAACATACTTAAACAAAAAGTATTCTTAAAAAAATTGTAATCACCAGTAATCACAATTTTATGAAATGTCCACATTTGGATACAATTTATAAATACAAGAAATTAAGATCATTTAAAACTCGTAGAATTAAATTGCAAATACATCAGAATCCAAAGATTCTATTCCTTATTTTTTACTCCTTATCAGAAGGAGTAAAAAATAATGTAACGAACGTCTTCCGTACTAGTGTATACAATTACTGTAATATTTTATTTATTTAATAATAAAACCGATTCTAGGGGTGATAAGAGCGAAATTTTAAATTTCTTTATATAAGAAAATAAGCTCTGCTAATATTTCAACGTTAATCAATTAGAGATTTGATGAAAATACGAATTTAAACGGGAAAAATGATTTGACCTTAAGGTTTTTTAATATTTATTTTTCATTACTGCAATAAATAATTTAAGGAAATAATGCATTTTAGTTTTATCATTCTGATTTTTTTTAAATATAAGTATATCTTTTGACGGGTCAGCGTCAGGTTAGGGCTAGATGGTACAAGTAAGTACCTTGAAGAATTCTTCAAGCTAAAGTAAGATGAGCAACATTTACAAGCACTCCGAAAGATGTCTTGTGTAACAATGAACAAGACGTCTCAAGCTACAACTTGCATGGTTCCAAGCAAAATCTACATTTTGACAAAGACAGCAGAAATCTACAGTTTATATTAAAAAGAGTCAACGACACTATTTTCTATTTTTATATTGTATTGTATTGAAAGACTTTAAACAATAATGAAATTAAATTATAAAGAATATAAGACATGAGTTTTGCGAATTTGCAAATAAAGGAACTGAAACACATGTTTTTATATATTTTTAATATTATAACTGAATGCAATAAATTTAAAATAAATTCTCATGCAAAAATCTATTCGTATTGCGATTAAACTAATTAATGGATCGCTACTAATTTTATTTGCAATTAATTACACTGCTACACTGCTAATAATAATAATCGTAAAGGAATATTTGCTTATAATAATCAAAAAGGTAAATAATTGCTTTTCGTTAAGCGTAGCGCCATTAAAAATATTATTGATACAATGCTTACTTAAATAAATACAAAAAATATAATACTCTTACATGATCGCGCAGTGCATGTCTTTCTATGCAGATATTTCACAGAAGTCAAATCGAACAGTTTGTATCCAGCAGAAATATATAAATAGCGATATATTATAAACAGCGACAGAGTTATATTGTGCATATTATTGACAGAAGTCAAATCGAACGTTCTGTATCCAGAAGAAATATATAAACCGCGCTATGTCATCGATAACGACAGAATTACATTGTGATAGAATTAACTTCAATGTTGCCATTTATCAGAGGTGACAAGATGCGGCTCGTATCAATTTGTGTGCATATATCTGATGGAGGTGAAGTCGTGCGGGTGGTATCTAGCTTGAAAACCGATGCTAGCGTCAGCGGCAAATGCCCGAACTAAAAGATTGTTTTGCGGGTATATATGGCTAAAATGACCTCCACAATAAATTTTGGCAGACGACTTCTACTGACATCTAAGGACCATTGAAAGCAATAGCAAGGCAAATCGTTATGACTTCCATTTTTGGAGGACAGAACGTTATATATGAAGTAACAACGTATATCGTATATCTACTTTTGAGGTAACAACGATACACTCATCAATATATATATATATATATAATAATCAATAGTATATATTCTTGGGTTTGTGGTTTTTAGGTTAAAATTAAAAAAACGTGATTACTGCTGACGTTTCGATGTTTATTCACATCTTTTTCAAAACTTATGCATATTAAAATACTGCAAAAAAATTAGTAATTAAAGAAGACAATAATATGTAAATCCGCCAATTAATAAGCACTTATTAAGTCAAAAAAACAAACAAGAATGAAATAAACTAAAATAAAGCGACTCACATTAAACGGTTACAGCACGTCACAAATTAAAAATAACTGGCTTAACATTAGCCAGTTGTATTGCAAATTATTACGAATTAAAAACAATACTAAAAATAATGTCATTATATCGACTGTATTTCCGAAAATGCGTATTAATGCATAGTACAAGTGTATAAACCTAACACAGGCTTTTGCTTACTTTTTTTTAATCACGTTTTTTTAATTTTAACCTAAAAACCACAAACGCAAGAATATATACTATTGATTATTATTTAAAGTGGTTAAGAAAAATAAACACACAATATATATATATATATATATATATATATATATATATACTAGCTGTCCATCAATCTCTTCGAGATTGAATCGCTTTTTCGCATCCGCTTACAGTTTTATTACAGTTCCCTGTAAAACGCCAAAAAAATCATTTTCGATTTTCTAAACTTTTGGCACACCTTGTATAGACTTTTTTTGTCCACGAACTACTGTCACGGTGACAGGTGGAACGACAATTTAAAGCATCTTAACGTCAGTCTGACTTTTCGTTGTTGAAGTTTGAAATTTAGATGCCATTTAGCGTAAAACTAAAACTTGACACTAAAAAATTCATAGTGTTTAGTTTTTTAGTTTTACAAAATGAAAAGACTAAATCATTATTAAAAAGTAATATCAGATTTATTTTAGTTTTGCATAATTTGACCTGTCAATTATCATGGCCCACAAACGTCATTTCTGGGCTGTAATATTTAATAATAGTCGTACATCTCTTGACATACCTTTTGAACTTTGTTATAATGCAAATTTGTGAACAATGCATGCTCATTACACAGAAGAATCAAGTTTTAAATAAAATGTTGGTAAGAATAGTATGACTTATTAATTTTATTTATAATAGTGAATTATAACTGGCTTCCATATTAATAAATTAGTTTCATTTGTCTGTTCTGAAATTGTTCCTGTCAAAGTGAGTTTGCAGTGGCATTGAGTCGTCGCCTGTCGATCGTGCTCTGGCTATGTTGGTTGCTGAGACGATCCTATTATAATTTAAATATTTAGTAGTCACGCTGGTCGTTCAACTAAAAACAATAACCAAAAATAATACAGACTGACGTGGGAATATCTGTGTAAACATTTTGCTTGCACACTGTAAAAAGAATATAATTCGTAATTGTTGTGATTCTTATTAAGTATTTAAGGAAAAATGATACAAAAAGTTAGTTCATGATTATAACCAATCGATCGAAATAAGAGCCATCAGCCTGGGACACGATCATCATGAACCATCATCAGAATGTTTGATTAACAATTTAATTTAATGGTGTATTTTCAAACATATCCCATTAAATGATTGAACGCTGACCATACTTCAAACTTTCTGCTGAGAATCAAATTATTTAGTAGTAGTAATTGTTGAATTAGGCTGGAATATTTACTTTAATAAATTGAATAATTACAAAACAATTGTCACTATATTGGAATTTGATTCGTCCGTCACCTAGTAATAATAATATAACTCATATTTTAAGGTAATTGTCTAATATATAGGCAAAACTAGAATGGATCTGTGATCTGTGTATATCGACCACTATTTAATGCGTAGACTTGTTGGATTATTTATGTATAGCACAAATGCCGCCAATTTTGATGTTTCCCGGCAAATGTCCTCGACTAGATATTTATCCAAGCCATTTAATATATGTATCGATGAGAAATGTTATTAAATGGTCCCATTCGTAAAATGGCTTAAATTTATATAACTATGCTGCATGACATGGAAAGTGCAACACCAAGAATGGGTGCGAATTTTTTGACCAAACTTGGTAGAAACGTATAACTAGTCAAAAGCAATAGTTGATTAAAATTTTGTTGCGATAGATCAAGTGGTCATGACACATCTGATACTTCATTCAGTTTTCGCTGACATTAATGTGTGGTGTATTAATTGTTTGTTTGAAATTAATTTCAACGGTTTTGTCTTATTATACCTTTGTTTAACGTGTTTAAAGAGTTTTATTATGCCTAGAGTGCGGCAACGTGGAAATTATCGCCAATTAAGCGAATTCGACAGAGGTCGAATTGTTGGTTTGCGAGAAGGTGGTTTTTCATACAGGGAAATTGCAAATCGCCTTAACCGGAACCAATCCACCATTATGCGCTGTTATCAATCATGGACTAGGGAAGGTCAGGAAAGACGCCAAAGAGGAACCGGAGGCCGGAGAAGAACTAATGAGATACAGGACCGCCGCCTTCGCTTAATGGCACTAAGAGACCGGTTTTCCAGTACCAGATCAATTGCTGACGTGTGGTTAGGTAATATTGGTCGTCCTGTAACCCTTCGAACCGTTTATCGTCGAATTAGGGGTTTCGGCTTACAATCTTATCGTCCACATCTTGTGTTACCACTTACGGCTCAACACCGACAGCAACGTTTGGAGTGGTGTAGATTGCGACTGCACTGGAACGTGGAGTGGCACAGGGTGGTATTCAGTGATGAATCTCGATTTTGTCTAGGGATGCATGATGGCCGTATGAGGGTCAGACGAAGACGTGGGGAACGTCGTGATATTCAGTTTTCCGTTGAAAGGCATGTGCATCGAGCAGTGGGTGTTATGGTATGGGGTGCTATAGCATATGGGAGTAGGTCTCAATTGGTGTTCATCCAAACCACCATGAACGCCCAGCGTTACATTGATGAGGTGGTAGAACCCCATATTCTACCATATTTTCAAACGCTTGAAGACCCACTTTTCCAGCAGGATAATGCCCCTCCCCACGTAGCGAGAATTTCTATAAATCGCTTGGAAGAGGCTCATGTCAATATCTTGCCATGGCCACCCAAATCCCCCGACCTCTCGCCAATAGAACATGAACATGTGTGGGACATTATGGGACGAAAACTTATGAATTTAGCCAATCCCCCGCAGACACTAATAGCTCTCCGGCATGAATTACAGGTTGCTTGGGACACCATACCCCAAGAGGATATCGACCACCTAGTCGAATCAATGCCACGAAGAGTGAGGGAGTGTGACACTAATAGGGGCGGTTCAACACATTATTAATAAAAATTATGTTAAATTGTGTTAGTCTTTTGTTTTTTTTCTTTGAAACTTTAATCAATTATTGCCTTTGACTAGTTATACGTTTCTACCAAGTTTGGTCAAAAAATCCGCACCCCTTCTTGGTGTTGCAGTTTCCATGTCATGCAGTATATATCTTGAACACTGATATATTTCGAACATTCTATTGAAATTTAGGTTTTGTATAATACGTGTGCATCTAACGTAATTTGGCAGGCCCAAAAGGTAAAACTCAGATGGTTCATTATTTACTCTTGCTTCAATTTCTTCGCTGTATGAAATTGGTAGTTGCCTGACTTTTTTGCGTCCAGTATTAAGCAAAAAATAGCCCGTACTTAAAATTCTCTCACGAGCTGTCATCGTGATAGAGTGTCGTTGTATTTAATTTATCTTAATTAATTATATAGAAAAATCGTTATATTTATTACTTTACTTACGTGCGATAATACATTTTAAGTTTATTTAATTATATCCATCGGTATTGTTCATATATTCATATAGAAAAGAAATAGTAATAACAATTGATAATAACACTAATACATATCTGAAAGGTACCACATTTCAATTAAAAATGCACTTTTCCTTCGTAATCTCTTTATTTGTCGGCTTTCTGACGTTTATACTTGACAACCGATCAATGAACGTAAATATTCTTACTCGGTTATTAATCGTATTCCTTACATTAATCAACTTTGATCATATGTCAGGTGTAATTCTGACATTTAGTGTATTACATTAAAGTTAACCTAACGCGGACATTTGACTGTCAATTATATCTGTGCCGATCGAACACCATATGCAATTATTTCTATAGTCATTATGTGTATTCCGCCAAGTTTGACGTTTCCCGGCAAATGCTATATCGCGAACTCAAACTGATTGATGGTTTTAATAATTTATAACCTGAAATTGATTTTTTCGTGCGTTTAACTTAACCTTATCCGAACTTCGAGGTGTCATTAGCAGCTGTGCCGACCCACCGCCATTTTAAAGTCGAACCTAGTCCAAGATAAATTATTCTACACGTAGGCCTTATGGCAAAATGTTTTGATGCAGCGTGATTTTCTACAGGTGCGAAAATTTCGGAGACGTGAAAAATAGCCTAAGGCACATGGGACCGTAGTTCCCGTCACATGACACTTTCGTTCGGACCGTAGATGGGCCAGGTTCTCAGAAAAGTGTCTCCCCAATTCGTCAATTTTGGGGTATAGCTGTGCCGTGTTAATCACTCATGCTAAAAAGAGCTCGTCGAACGGCTTTTAGTATATATTATAGAATTTCATATAAGAAATATTTACTTAATAAACAGACGCAACGTCCAAAGTCGTCCGGACTAAGTAATTAAATGTAAATTTTACAAGTGGTATTAAATAAACATGCACATCTTATGTTATTTTCTAAAGTCACCCAGTGCTTCAACTTAATACGAAAGTTAGAACCAGACAAATATTTTTAAATAAAGAAAAGTGTTCTTAGTAAGTTATATAAATACATTACTTCGAAAGTTTTCTGAAAGTTCGGCATGAGTTACGCTTACATGGCTTACAGTTCAATAGCTGCCCTGATGTCAGAAATTAAAAACAAATGTTCAACAAACACATGTTTAGTTTAAATACAAAAAAAATTCACACGAATGATTGCTCAATTGTTCAATGCCATTTAGAAAATGTTACCTAAGTTTGAACAATAAGAATAATAATTTTTTTTTCAAATTAGGAATGTGCTGTTTTTGTGCGTTGGTACTAAGTATCAACCAAACGTACAGTCATGTAAAAGATAAACATTACAAGATTTGATGTTTGTAAAAATAGATGTGCTGGTAAGGAGAATACTATATTATATATACAGTGTGTAAATAAAGTAAGGAATAATATTCATATTTCGTTTATTATCGCTCTTTGGGAGAAAAGCTCGGACAGGTCAATTTTATTTTGTTCCTCCGGATTTTATGGATGTCAATTTTTTTCCTTGGTTTACTACTCTGGGACCTATGACGTCATCGACTTCTTTTTCAAATGTAACCTCCTTATTTTTTTGCTAGAAATAAAAAGTATATTTTTTCTGAGTTCAGCAATTAGGGAAGCCAAATCACGTGATCTAATATGGCGTCTGTGGGCAAACAATGAATGAACCTTAGTTTGGTATGCCATAATTATTAGGTTTAATATGGTTTTACTTTTCGTGTGTGTTGAGTTTATAAACATGATAATGCAGAGTGATTACCTGAAGATGTTCTTATCTGAAAATCCAGAAGTTGGAGTAATATTTTGTTGAAATCATCATGGAAAATAATTATTCGTGTGAGCATGTATTTTTTGGCAGCTATCAGATGAACATTAAATTACTTGATAATTTGGATCCATTCACTCTTGAAAGTACACATTTTAATAGATGGTATTCCACCTGTGCCAAGTATGGATATTGTATATTTGGTTTTAATATATATTTATTACATTAAGGACCAAATGACTGTTCAAGAGTCTCACCGCTTACATTTATTAACAACTTATTTATGTGGAAAAGTATGTGTTTTTGATTAGGTGAAACATTTATAAGAAGTTAATTTAAAACCAATGGATGTGTAATGCATTATTATGATATGTGAATCAATACTTTCCGCTCACTCTACATGCATGGGTGGTAGCAGCCGAACATTGTAGTTATGTTGGTGCATTAATATTCCTAATATATAAAAAAAAAGAAAGGCACTCATGCACTGAATAAGGATTAATTATTTCAACTTGTCTTTAAATTTACAATACCTAACAAAATAATCAGAGGATTGTTTAATAGATTTATTTATTAAAATAGTTTCACTTAATTATTATAGAAATTAATAAAGAGTAATAAGAAAATAAGTTTAATCATATAGAAATATGTGTAAGATTATAAAAATTTATTATAAATATTTAGCGTACAATGTATAACACTTTAGGATTTAAAAAATTGTAAATAGATTTAAAATATATTAATAAATAAATTTAACTTATTAATAAAGGTTTGTGTTTTGTCTGTAGCGAAATGCCTATTTAAATTCTAAAATAATGTTTAGTTGTACAGGAATAAATTTAGACTATATAGTGCCATAAATAATTATAAATACAAAATCATTAACAACTTACATATGTGAATTAGAGCATTAAATACAATCACAATTTTATCTACACTGTTTAATTTTTGCATATTATTGCACTTTTTTAACACAGCTACTGGAATGAGATATTTTAAGGTGCTAACGAGTTCTTCCTTTAGTAAAAGTTGGAATAACTAAAATTCACTTGCAGAATTCCTAGTGCTTCCTTTATTAAAAATGCTCTTTCTCCTAGAACAACATATCCTGGGTTCAGATTGTTGCAAAAATTACTTCTTCCATTCATTTTTCAGATGTATGTCACCCCGAGCTTCACTAATGTAGCATATACTTCGCTGAGGAGTTATTGCTATTAAAATTTCTATCATGCTTATAAATAGAACAGTACTACTACCGAGCTAAATTATTATCTGGTTTTCCAATGAAAACTTCAAAGTAGGCAATAGTTCAGCTGTTTTTTTCTTGAAACACTTCTTTCAAACATACTGCAATACAGAACGTTCTGGTCACATAATTACAAGTTTTACCCTTTGATACACAACATCATACTTAGATAACTAAATAATGACCTTAGTAAGTTAATTTAATAAGATAATTGTTTAATAAGAGCACTTATAGTCAAATTTTAATTATACAAATCTGTTTGTTTGCCCACAACGGCCATATTGAATTTTATTTGACAAGTCGTTGGCTTGCCCTATACCCCATATGTGGTATTTAAAATTAATAGGTTAAGAGTATTAAGCTTGCTAATAATGACAATTGACATGTCAGAGTGCAGAAATATCGACCAAGAAATGAGAGATAATGTTTTGGAAGAATTTCAACTCCGACTTTATCATTGCCAAGAAACAAATGGGTGGCAATTTGAACATTTATTAATGTAAAATTTTTTAATCTTCCCAAGAATAAATTATTACTATTTGCTCTTTTGATTTTCAAATTTAATTATTGTTGTCATTTTAATACCTATGATCCTCCGTATCTCTAAAACTACTAATTTTAAATACCACATATGCGGTATTGCTGAAATCAGAAGAAAATGTATCTAGCAAAATAATAAGGAAGTTCCATTTGAAAAAGAAGTCGATGACGTCATGGGTCCCAGAGTAGTAAACCAAAGAAAAAAAATTGACATCCCTAAAATCCGGAGGAAGAAAATAAAATTAACCTGTCCGAGCTTTTCTCCCAAACAGCGATAATAAACAAAATATGAATATTATTCCTTACTTTATTTACACACTGTATAATAATATACCTATATTATTATATATTATATTTTCACCATAATTGTTACTTGGTCCTGTTATCTCATACTTTCCGGTTTCTCTTGTTGTAGTTTGATGAAACAGTCTTGGATTTGTTGGCATTTAACAACATCGTAGTAGTTAATAGGCGAAGTATGAATAACTTTTTGATATTTAGTCCATCCATGTACACGCTAAGTTTTTTTTTTACGTTATCTTCCGACAAAATTATTATGTCCAAGTTAGAGAGGCAGGCATTTATTACACATAGGGGTACACTAAAATGTCCTTTTCATGAATGAATGTCCATATAATCACAATTAATCAATGTACTTACCAAACTTTTTCAAGTTGAAATCTTAACACTTTTCTTTGAAAAATCGTATGGATTTCTAGCATTTGACAGAAGACTGAAGAAGTCGTACGAGACCTGTTATTGATGTTCCCCTATTCTTCCATATCTATAATACAGATTATTTTTTCATCAACCGGTTTCCTTGCTAACATATTACCATTTTGGACTCAAATGTACTTGGATTTTTTCTTTTTATACTTATTTCCGGCTTCCCATAGCAGCCGCTCCTAGAAATATGGCATGGCTTTGTATAATCTTAGGGCACTGATAGCAACAATTTGTTTAATATAATTTAAATTATTTCTATTGCGAATCAATTTATTGCATTTTTCATTGTTATGGAAGCCACAACTTTCAATTCCTTTGCTTAATCCAAAATATATCTCTCGGCGTCCTCACTTTCATCTTTGACCTCTCCCTGGACTTCGATCATATAAGCACGTTCATTCCTCTCTAATTCTAATACTGTCTTTGGTAGTAAATAAATTTTCGTATCACCATTCTCGGTTACTTATTGTACAATTCATTTTTCAAGTTTTTGATAATGGATATTCTTTTAATCACCGATAATGTTTTCATATTTTTCTGGGAGAAAATTCTGGGATTTTAATATAGTTGAACTATTTTGGCAACCGACACGCCCAAAGTACAAACTAAAGACCGGCACAATTTTAGAACAATAAAATTAAACTAATTAATTAAAAACTAAGGGAATTTATCTACCGCTAGTAAAATACTATTACATGAAAGCCAGTTACAAATTAAATATAAATAAAATTATTAAATATTACTTTTCCATACTTTATTTAGTACTTGGCTATTTTGCTTAGTAAGCTAGCCTTGCTGACAAATTTGTATTATTTGGATGACAATTATAACAAATGTCAAAAGGTGTATCAAAATACTATTCATGACAATCCTGTAATAGTTTTTTTAGGTTATATTACTTGACTGATAAAATTTTGTAATATCTCAAATTTGACACCATTTTGGCGTACATCGATTGCCAAAGTGAGTCAACCATACGTTCCCATATTTTCCGTTTAGTTTCCGAAATTAACTTGATGTTCATCTGTTTCATAACATTTTAAATATCACTATTTCCATCCACCTCGGTGTTATCCGACGTCTAAGCTTTTTGTATATGCCTACATTGTTCATATCTTTACTTCCTCTTCTTTTTATCACTTTTTGGTACCAAGAGTAGGTATGACAGGACATCAATCTGACTTATTGTCACATTACAAGAAGTAGTGTTAAATGCTAACACAATAGCTGCAATGTTCTTTACACCGAGAAACATTGTTTCACAGTCTTTACCTTCCAAAATAGACTGTGCCTTAAATTATTAAAGGAAATACATTACAGACTCGAGTGCAAGAAAGCATTTATCTACATTAAGTGGCAATTTATAATTTAAACACCAATTTGCTACAAACTTCAAACTGATGATTTGAAGTAGTAGTTTCTAATATGCGATGCATTTTTTTCCCTAAAGATCGCATTAACTGTTCTATACCTCTACAAATAAGGAAAAGTTCGGGTTCTAATAGACAAGTTTATTATATATGTTAATGGCTTAGCCATAGCATATGGCACATCCTTCAAAATATAATTAGGAATTTTATTATCCCTTGGTCTATCAGAAATGATAGCCCTGATGAACATTATTTTATCCCTGAACACAGGTAAGTAATGTAAAAGGCACATTGTATCTTTAAACATCAAAAATGACTTAATGGCCTCATATACGGCATTAGGGATTATTAGAACCTCACTTATAAAGAACATACATAAAAAAATCTAGGTTAGTGATAATGGCTCTATATTTTTTTTTGAAGATATTCAGAACAAGCGGACTTAGTCTGAAATTTACACAATGTAGTCGTTCAAATTCATTATAGAAAAATGTGTTTGAGTATTTCTCCTTTTACATCGGTAATATTTTTTCAGATTTAATTGAAGTTGATATTTTTTAAACACCAGATAGGATATTTAAATTTAATCATGCAAATACTAAATCTGGAAAAGAAACCATCAATGATTTTGTACAACGAAGAGTAAAACCTATTAAGCTCCTCGTACCATTAAATGCCAAGTCCTAGCATTCATTCATTTATTATTATTGATCATCTTAATATGGTTTATGCCTCTGCTATATTCTCAATTCGAAACTGTTAATTGTTACAATTATTTTGCTGTATTTTATCTCTTAATTGATAATTTTAGTTTTATCGATTGAATACTTAAATTATCTTGGCTATTTCGGGTTAAATAGATCATCCTTCTGACTCCTTCTGCCATCTAGGGGAGAATTTCATAAGAGTCCTACCGCCGTACGTTTTACATTATCTCATGTGTGTAATGTATATGTGTTGACGGGTAGATGGCGCACTTGTTTTATTTAGTGGTTTCGGCAGTTTTAATTAGTTTCTAATTAGTTTTGGGAGTTTCTTTTAGGTCAGAGTTATGTGACAATTTAATGATAATTGTTTTCCACTTTTGTATTGTCATTTGAATCTACATTTATGTCGTATGTTAAAATATCAGGTTAGGTCGTTCTGTTATTAGTTCACATGTTCGTTGTTACGCTTTGAGATCGGTGATTGATAAGTTAGAGCCTTTCTCTTTTGATCTTCGACTGTCTTAGAAGAAGCACTTAAAACATCACAAGAGCAGATGCATTTTCTTTAGTCACTACTTGAGGAATTAGTAGAATGTTTGAATTTTATCGTATGTAATCGCTAGCAAAAGGCGGATGTTATGGTATTTCTCAAGTGTTAATGTGGATATGGCGTTATGGTTGTAATCTTGCCGAGGATATTGTTTTGTCGTGGCTTAAGAATTGTTTAACTGCTGTAAGTATAATTTTCACGTGTCTGACAGATCTTAATTGTGCTGTTTCTATATTCAATTATAGCTGCTAGTGCATGGCAAAAATCTCATTAGAGCACTTTTCGTTGAGTAAAGTTTAAGAACCACGTGCCTGATGTATTTTATAATTCCAAGGGGATAGATTGTGTACCCTGCGGTGAAGACATAATTTAAGGTGCAGATAGATGTAATGCTGTAGCCTTCCTACACTATTTTCCCGAAGATGTCGTTAACCGAGGTTATGTGGAGCAGTTTCCCTTTGTAACGAGTGTGATTTGTAGAAGGTATCGTGTATTGTAGCTGTGGATGTGGAATTTCAAAGGTACTGTGTCTGTGTTTGATTATCTGTTATTTGCCAATCAGTTTTGGTAACATCAAGTCAATTCCGAGTGCTATCGAACTGTTAATTGTAATTTTCTCGGCTTAACTAATCGTTCAAGTCATCGTAATTTCATTAATTAACTGCATAGTGGCCTGAGTGCCTTATAATTTGAATTTATTCTATTAACGTAGTTTTATTAATAACAGTGACTCCAGTTGGGGGTTACTTTGTCAATTTTGGAAACGTTACGTAGCCTTTTTTTTTGGATTTAGAATTTTGAACAAATTTTGGATGTGTATTGGCATTGCAGCCTCACATCTGTATGGTGTAAATCTATTGCTTGTTATTTAACATAATTAGTCACCTTTCAAATTTATTATTGTGGAATCTTGTAAAGAATTATTGAATTTAATGTTGATCACGTACTCTTATGTAAAGCACAGTTAACTAGCGCTAATATTTTTAGTATTAGATACCTTATAACCTAGAGTCTGCACTCTTCTGTCGAACAGATTGTCGGTTGCCTCTGTTATACAGAGTGTTTCAATCTGTTCGACTTTGGAAAGACTTTCGGCAAGTTGCCTTATAATTATATGCTTTTGTAAGAATATTGTCAGGTAATTAATTTAACTTTAAGGTTGTCTCATGTGTTTTCCATTTTGAATTTCTTTAATTTTGTAATTATATGTCATTGGTAATTTTGAAGTTGTGGACCACCTTGGGTGGCCATTTAAGACTTTTATTCATTCCTTCAGAAATTTAAATACTTGCAACTGGGTTGCGCTTATGTAATTCATATTTTAATGTTTTTTTTGTTTCCTTTTAAATATATTATTGAACTCAATTTATAACGAGCTACTAACAACGATTGACTCAGGATATTAGTTAGCGATAGTCTGTTGTTTTGTTCTGATTATTTGGTCTTGAAACATTTTGGGTGTTTAAAATTTAAATAAACCTGTTATGTTGTCTTGTGGATGTTTGTTTCTCATTTTGTTACCTAAGTGCTTTTAATTGATCATTCTCTTGGGTCAATTCACTTTGGGATAGAGATTAGTTTACAAAGAGATGGCGCCGGGTACTTGATCCACCTCTGTCTCGACAGAACCTATGCCCACACACGAATGAGCTAGCGGCATAATCTCTGTCTTTGATTTTCATCGCACTTGGGAAGCAAAAAGGTAAGGTGTCTGAAGGTGGTCACACAGTTTCCGAAACGTAATTTTAAGTTTTATTTGTGGATTAATGCTAAAGTTGATTCAGTTTATTTCGACATATCAAAATTACCGCCGGATGGAATTATAGTATGCGTATGCGCCATATTTGACTGCACTTCTGGCCTATTCGGTTCTAGGGCTAGTTGTTCCGTTCACAGGCACGGGCGTAGCAAATTTTGGCGCCCAACTTTCGGGGCCCTTTTAAAGAATAAATTGTAACGAATTTCGGGAAGAGATAAACGGTGTTGAAGATGCCCTAAAATTTTTGTCGAAACTTTCAATTTTTTTTTCTCTTTCTATATGAACTGAAGCAGCTTGGCGTTTGATTTTGCTTCTTGATTTTGGTGGAGACTGTGCACTTCAGGTCGCCTTACGTTGTGTATGTTTTTTTTAAGTGTTACCTGTATTTATGTAATTGTAGGTGTTTCAGTACACAAAAATACTGTTGTCCTTGGGGATATATTTATCGTAAGGTATACATTGGTATACTGAGTTATATTTTCGTTCCGTGTTTCGACTAAACCATCTTCAGTGTTGAAAACGTTTAACTCTTGTATTTTTGTTGTGAACTTCGAAATTTTTGCAATTATCGTTTGGGGTTCTTAAATTTAAATGGTTCTTGGTGACCTTACATTTAGAGATTGAATCTTTAGCGTAACGTATCGTGACATTTTACGTCAATTATTGTGATTTATTTTATCGCATCGAGTCTTTAGCGGAATTAGGTCTATTTTTGAGAACACGTATTGTTGCAGGTTTCGAATTTGATTTTTGACCATTGTCAGGGAATCTTCTTGTGACTCAGTATTTTACGATTATACGATTATACGATTATTTGTGGACTTGTCTAGCTTGTGTGTTTTGTGTAAACTTACCTGGGGTATAACGGAATTTGGCATTTGGATGGCGGAGGTTAAATTGATGAATGATTAGAGTACTATTAGATCAGATATTATTTCGTGATTTTACCATTTTGTAGTGTGACTTGTATATGTTTAATCTATCTTTTATTTTGACTTAATTATCTCGTTGTGGAATTAATATTTTCGAATCTGTTTCGTCACTGTGGGTCATCGCTTATGCAGTCAGTCTCATAGTTTTTTTTTGTAGTTGTATCGCCCTTGAGTTAATAATAATAGTAATAGTAATAATAGATATCGAGTAATAGGTTGTTTAATAATTATAATATGGGATTATGTGGGATTTGTCACTTCTTAATGTTTATGCGGATAATTGAGCGCTTTTAAGATTTGGCTTTGGCTGTGTTTGTGTGGTCTTCAGTTGTCTTGACCTTTTGTGAATATCACTTTTACAAATTGTTTATCGTATATTTGGTTGGAATGAATTTTGTTATCTGGTATATTTTCGTATTATTTTCGATACACCTGTTCGTACCGTTCATGTCGTTATTACGTTGATTTCGTTAATGTCGATGATACCATTAATTCATTCTTTATGTTAGGGATAGATTGCACTACTGTTTCTTCGTTAAGTACTCTAACAATTTTAGTATGGCACAGGTGCATGTGGTGTTTGGCGGACGGAAAGATGTTTTTAAAGTGTGTGTGATTGTCCCTTATAGGATCATTTTCGTTTGTCTAATTTCGTTAATACTTGTATGTATGTATTGGGATAATTAAATTTTCTCGACCCTTTTTTTCCTATCTTCGTGGAGTATAAACATGTTTGAATTTCGGTTTTACAGTTTGACTTATCGTGTGGAGCCTTCTACCTGTTCACCTTATTTATCGTCTCGTATCGTATCGTAAAAGAGTCCGTATTGTTCGGGATTATTGAACTAATTGGAAGGTTATCGTATCGTTTGGAGTATCGTCTCGTACCGTATCTTGTAGCCACTTATGTGGGATAATTTGTATCTGCACGTCAAAAGTCAACAGATTTAATTGAATTCTTACCTTAGTTTAATTGCTTCATGAGATAGTAGATGGTTTACTACTATCCATCTTTTCTTTTGTGGGTACTAGACATTTTCTGTTTGTACTGTTTAGTTTTGTGGTCTTTAGTAACTTTTACACTTGTGTGTTGTATGTTTTGAAATCTTTTGATTTCAGTTAACGAACTTTTGTTCGTTATCTTCCGTATGAGTTCAGGATCATTTGTCATCATGAATAGGTTTTGTTCCGATCTAAATTTAGTTGTGGATGACGATAATGCCGTCGAAACGTGTCGTAGAGATTCGGAAGATTTTGTGTGTCGATCTTCTGATATTTCGAGATGCCACCGTAGAGCATTATAATTCGTCTACAGATACCCTATGAGAAATCTAAGCTCAGTTACGACCTTTAGTCCAGTTTGTGGTATTGTATGTGCCACTTGTGATTTCTTGATGACCTTAGCAGACATTTATTTAGGTCCAATTTATTTCCGATAATCTGCTAATATTTTTGTTGGACTTTAGTATTGTTTTAGTTCCAGGTAATACGTCATCGAGCTTGTTGTTTTCTTGTTTTGTTCGGGTACTTGGAGTGTCGAACATCTTAAGGCACAGCCTAGTGATGATTGAATTCTGTAAATTTTGATTTGCGGGTAGGCCATAAGAATATACCTGTGGGTTGTATGCCTGGGCGTGGGAGGCGTCCCAAAAATTTTCTGTTTCCCCCGTTTCTTTTAACATCATCAGTTTAGTTGTCGTGGGTTCGACATATTGTGTTTTACGTGTTCTGATTGGGATAACTACCCCTATGTTTTGGTCGATAGCCCACACAACGACGATTGATTTGGGTGGATTTTTGCCGTTTAACTTTTATAAGTTAGTTTCGACTTCCGTGTAACTTTTACAAGTTATGTGTTTTAGTACCGATCTAGACTTTTTTTTGTACCGACTATGACGTTCCATACCGATTACGACCTTCCGAATCGTTTTGAACGATGTTTTACCGATTATGACTTTGTGACGTATTTTGACTTTCGTACCGTATAGCATTTCTAGAACCTTTACCATTTTGGGATTATGTTTCGTACCGTATGGTCTGGAATTTGCATTGATGGTTATTCTATCGTGTTGTATGTGTCGTACTGACATTTTCGTTCTGATTAGACGTTATATTTGCGAAGGTATAAAGAGGAACGGTCCTTATGTGATAGTTCTCAGTCTTCCAAGGGTCGTGTACTGGCGACCTTTTTGCTATTGTTATTGTCAAAATGTTACCTCCAGGATTTGATATTGACTTTCGCATTATGGCTTTATCGCTCGCCTTCAGCGTTTCAGTCGGGACAGCGCCGGTCAAGACTTTAAACCCCCTTTTGCTATGTCTATTTTGTTTGGCGATCTTCAGTTGTTGTGTTTCCGGAATGTACGTTTGTCGCGTGGACGTGCCGTCCGTGCCTTTTAGTAGTTTCCCCATTCTGTGCTGTACCCTATCTTTAAATACCTCTCCTTATTCCGCTTTGTATCCCATATCTGTAGTAATAAACCCATTTTTAGTTGACCTTTTATTTTTGTTTGTTTTGAGATACCGAGGGCCTCACCCCAAGTTCTCTTTTACCGTCGCGTGTCTGCAGAATGTCGTTTCGGGGGTTGCCTTTCCCGCATCTTGGTCTATTGGTAGTATCTCTTCCTAATTCCTGTGCCTTCGACCGTCGTAAGGATCACCGCCGGCCGGGCACACCGTAACTTAACCCGTCTACTCCATTTCCTTTTTGATGCTATCAGTGGTACTGGGATATCGGTTGGTCAGGTCTCGGGGCGCGTCTGTGCAGAATCTCGACACCCTTGTTTTTTATTTATTCCTCGTTACTTCCCCGTACCGGTTGAATGCCGAAGGGCCACGTGGTGGTTTTGGCCAAGCCGTTTGGTGGTGCTGCGTTTGCTGTCGGACATGGTCGCGCACATTTGTCTTTCCGTTTTGCCCTAGTCGTTGTCAACTTTTTACTTTTGGTACTATTGTATCGTATGTTTATATGTTGTGTTTCGCACAGTTCAGTTCCTGGTTTCATAACTCTGGGCTTAATGGTAATTTACAAGTAAATAACCTTTTTGTGGTGAGGGAGGAATTTGTTACATTTTGCTGTATTTTATCTCTTAATTGATAATTTTAGTTTTATCGATTGAATACTTAAATTATCTTGGCTATTTCGGGTTAAATAGATCATCCTTCTGACTCCTTCTGCCATCTAGGGGAGAATTTCATAAGAGTCCTACCGTCGTACGTTTTACATTATCTCATGTGTGTAATGTATATGTGTTGACGGGTAGATGCCGCACTTGTTTTATTTAGTGGTTTCGGCAGTTTTAATTAGTTTCTAATTAGTTTTGGGAGTTTCTTTTGGGTCAGAGTTATGTGACAATTTAATGATAATTGTTTTCCACTTTTGTATTGTCATTTGAATCTACATTTATGTCGTATGTTAAAATATCAGGTTAGGTCGTTCTGTTATTAGTTCACATGTTCGTTGTTACGCTTTGAGATCGGTGATTGACAAGTTAGAGCCTTTCTCTTTTGATCTTCGACTGTCTTAGAAGAAGCACTTAAAACATCACAAGAGCAGATGCATTTTCTTTAGTCACTACTTGAGGAATTAGTAGAATGTTTGAATTTTATCGTATGTAATCGCTAGCAAAAGGCGGATGTTATGGTATTTCTCAAGTGTTAATGTGGATATGGCGTTATGGTTGTAATCTTGCCGAGGATATTGTTTTGTCGTGGCTTAAGAATTGTTTAACTGCTGTAAGTATAATTTTCACGTGTCTGACCGATCTTAATTGTGCTGTTTCTATATTCAATTATAGCTGCTAGTGCATGGCAAAAATCTCATTAGAGCATTTTTCGTTGGGTAAAGTTTAAGAACCACGTGCCTGATGTATTTTATAATTCCAAGGGGATAGATTGTGTACCCTGCGGTGAATACATAATTTAAGGTGCAGATAGATGTAATGCTGTAGCCTTCCTACACTGTTTTCCCGAAGATGTCGTTAACCGAGGTTATGTGGAGCAGTTTCCCTTTGTAACGAGTGTGATTTGTAGAAGGTATCATGTATTGTAGCTGTGGATGTAGAATTTCAAAGGTACTGTGTCTGTGGTTGATTATCTGTTATTTGCCAATCAGTTTTGGTAACATCAAGTCAATTCCGAGTGCTATCGAACTGTTAATTGTAATTTTCTCGGCTTAACTAATCGTTCAAGTCATCGTAATTTCATCAATTATCTGCATAGTGGCCTGAGTGCCTTATAATTTGAATTTATTCTATTAACATAGTTTTATTAATAACAGTGACTCCAGTTGGGGGTTACTTTGTCAATTTTGGAAACGTTACGTAGCCTTTTTTTTTGGATTTAGAATTTTGAACAAATTTTGGATGTGTATTGGCGTTGCAGCCTCACATCTGTATGGTGTAAATCTATTGCTTGTTATTTAACATAATTAGTCACCTTTCAAATTTATTATTGTGGAATCTTGTAAGGAATTATTGAATTTAATGTTGATCACATACTCTTATGTAAAGCACAGTTAACTAGCGCTAATATTCTTAGTATTACATACCTTATAAACAAGAGTCTGCACTCTTCTGTCGAACAGATTGTCGGTTGCCTCTGTTATACAGAGTGTTTCATTTGGAGTGTTGTTGTGTTGCAATTTACGGTCAAACTGTTCGACTTTGGAAAGACTTTCGGCAAGTTGCCTTATAATTATATGCTTTTGTAAGAATATTGTCAGGTAATTAATTTAACTTTAAGGTTGTCTCATGTGTTTTCCATTTTGAATTTATTTAATTTTGTAATTATATGTCATTGGTAATTTTGAAGTTGTGGACCACCTTGGGTGGCCATTTAAGACTTTTATTCATTCCTTCAGAAATTTAAATACTTGCAACTGGGTTGCGCTTATGTAATTCATATTTCAATGTTTTTTTTTTGTTTCCTTTTAAATATATTATTGAACTCAATTTATAACGAGCTACTAACAACGATTGACTCAGGATATTAGTTAGCGATAGTCTGTTGTTTTGTTCTGATTATTTGGTCTTGAAACATTTTGGGTGTTTAAAATTTAAATAAACCTGTTATGTTGTCTTGTGGATTTTTGTTTCTCATTTTGTTACCTAAGTGCTTTTAATTGATCATTCTCTTGGGTCAATTCACTTTGGGATAGAGATTAATTTTCAAAGAGATGGCGCCGGGTACTCCATCCACCTCTGTGTCGACAGAACCTATGCCCACACACGAATGAGCTATCGGCATAATCTCTGTCTTTGATTTTCATCGCACTTGGGAAGCAAAAAGGTAAGGTGTCTGAAGGTGGTCACACAGTTTCCGAAACGTAATTTTAAGTTTTATTTGTGGATTAATGCTAAAGTTGATTCAGTTTATTTCGACATATCAAAATTACCGCCGGATGGAATTATAGTATGCGTATGCGCCATATTTGACTGCGCTTCTGGCCTATTCGGTTCTAGGGCTAGTTGTTCCGTTCACAGGCACGGGCGTAGCACAATCAAATGTCAGTTCAATAAAGGTGCTTACGTTTTCTTTTATGAATCCTATGTTTGAGTACGCTGTTCTGCTTGGTACACTTATTATGTAAGCCTTAGACATCACATGGAAATGATTCGGCGTAGGTCTGCTAAGTTTATGGATTGACCGTGTTTATCACCGAAGGGCATTGATCACGCTTTGCTATTGTCGCGTTTCTAATTGCCATTGCTCCAATTTAGAAGAATATCTGAGAGCATTTGCTTCTTACATAAATTTATCTATGGGAAGATTAGTTGTTCTTGTCTTTTGACCAAAATAGACCTTCAAATAGCAAGCAGATTCCTAAAGGCAAGCATCTTAGTTTCCTATCTTCCCGGTAGGTGGTTCATCTAGGTCGTTCAAAGCCACTTCTCCGAAACTGGACCTTACTTGAGACAAATATTAATATTACTTTACATCCGCCTAGTCATTTCACGAAATGTAATATCCGCCTTGTGTAGTCTACCGATACGACCCCTTTTAAAATCTTTTAGCTGGCAATTATTTGGTTGTCTAGGTATTATTTAACAGTATTGAGTTGTGCGACATGCACTTTGTTTACGGTCTTGCCAATAGTGATTCACGTGCAGCTAGACGTCTTTATGCAGAACGATACCCGAACCGTGTCATTCCGCATCTTTCGATATTTGCCCGTCTTCACCAGTGAAATGGGAAATTTTAAAAAAACATACAGCTGATAGCTGGCACCCACGTACAGTAAGAAATCCACAAATGGGAGAAATGGTGCTAAATGAAATTGAGGAACATCCTAGTGCAAGCACCAGAAAAATTGCCTCTGCCTTAAACATAAGTCAGCCCACAGTTTGGAGCATATTGAACAATGAACTGTTGTGTCGATATTACATACAACTGGTACATACACTTTTGCCAGCAGATTTTCCGCAAAGATTGGCTTTTTGTCAATGAATGCGACAGAAAATCACTCTAAATAATCAGTTTTTGGCTCAAGTATTCTACACCGACGAGGCTAATTTCTCCAGGCATGCTATTATTATTTTCATAATAATCACACATGGGCAGAAGAAAACATCGATATCGAGATCAGTTTCTGTTAATGTGTGGCCGGATTTGTTGGAGATCACTTGATAGGTCCAATGTTTTTGCCGATGAGGTTAAATGGAGAAGTATACCGCCGCTTTCATGAAGAGGAGCTACCACCTACTGTTGGAAGAAGTCCTGTTGCAATTAAAATTGCAAATATAATTTATGCACGATGGTGCCCCATCACATTTCAGTTTAATTGCTCGTGAGCTTTTGAACGGTACGTATCCAAATCGGTATAGGATAGGGCGAGGAGGTCCACAGCCCTAGTCTCCGCGATCTCCAATCTTAAATTCTCTTGATTTTTTTCTCCGTGGTCACCTTAAATCGCTAGTTTAAAAGAATCCCATTGAAAATGTTGATTAACTCAGAAATCGTATTGTTGCAGCATTTGAGACAATTCGAAACACCCCCGGTATCTTGAACGCACTCAATGTTACATATGCCGGTCCTGGGTGTGAAATAGAAACGTTGTTCCAGGTCTGTTTGAACTAAATACCATTATTATCACCTATAATATCCCAAGAGCATTGATAACAGTGCGAAATAATTTTATCACAGTTTTTGAAAGCACGTTACTTGTTAACCTAAAGTAACGTGCTTGAGAAGTTGTGATAAAATTATGAGTATTTATCAATGCTCGCGGGATATTCGGTAAGAAAATTTTTTGCGATTCAATGAAAATTATTTATTAAAAACACAATTATTGAAAGAACAATTCGAAAAATTATATTTCGATGATGATGTATTCGCTTCGGTTACTGAAGATGTGTTTCCACGCATACTATTGATTATTCTATTGTGATGTTCTTGATCGATATTTAAATAAGGTTTTATAGAATTTGCATTGTTGTGGCCTGTAATTTTTAACAACTGTTGTTCGTCAATTCCATTTTTAGCAAGTGTACTAACAGCAGTTGCCCTATTGGAATGATTGGTAATTTTCTTCTCTTTGGTATCCAAACCAACTGCTTCAGCAGAAGATTTTGTCCATCCGTTGATGGTATTCTTACCCAGAGGTACATTGTCGTACCACTTATCATTTTCTGTTTTCCAATGGCGATTCGGTTTTAAAAATAGTCTGTTCGTTTTGATATTTTTTCCTCTTTTCGATAATAATTTTAAAAATAATCTAACAGGGCAAACGTTGCTGTCACTATTTTGAACTAACCATTTACTAGAAGCGCAGTTCTTTGAACCTCCTTGGCAGGTCTTACTGAAAACTGGATTGTATTCGACCCTGTTAGTTGGAGAGCCATCATTGTTTTTCTCGATATGAAAATATTCAACCAAGCAAGCAACAGCCTCACCACCTCTCCATGCCAATTCCACCGCGGCGATATGATAAAATTTGCGTAGGAGACCTAGAGGGGTATTTTCATCCCAAAAGTTTATAATTTTGTTCATTTCGGTTGAACTTAATGGGACTGAACTCGTTTTACGTTTAGTGGGATCTATTTGTAAATTTTTTCGTGCTGCGTCGCGTGCATTTCGGGCTTGTTTGAATGCAACACTGTTAAAGGGGTCTATCATGATATTATACTCGTTGTAATATTTTTCTTGTAGTAATTTACTTGTCACATTCCACATAGTTTTAACTGTAGCTTCCTTAAAGTCCGTGCCATCTCTCTTTTTCATATTAACTGCCCAATCTTTCAGTATTAAAACAAGTTCTTCAATTGTACGATTTCCATCCAACTCATATTTCCTGGTGTTGCAAAAGTCTATAAATGTTTTCCATGTGTATTTTTTACTATTAATAGTATTTTTTGGTACATTTTCTTCAATGATTTTGTCAATTGACTCATTATTTTGAATACCAAAACGAGAAAGTGACATTTTGAAAAATTTTATACAATTAAATTAAATAAGCGTCAAAACCATTGCGTAGCAACCTCTTGATGACAGAAGTGAAAACTACCCTAGGGTTGTTATCAGTTAAATGATGAGTTTATTGGTTATTTGAGACATGTGATCACAAATAGACGAATTTGATAGGATTCCATTTTAAGCAAAAAATTTTCACTTATAATACCATGAGTAGTCAAAGTTATGTCGATTATTTTTGTGGTGGTTACACGAATGTCTTTCATGATTGCATTTAAATACTACAAGTGCGGAGCACGAGTAGTATTCGCAATTATGAAAGACATGAGTGTAAAGCACCACAAAAATAGTCGACTCAACTTTGACTACGAATCGTATTCGAGAGACTATTCAATTCACCTGTCATTGTTCAAATATGAACCAATAAAATAGCAAATATTTACTTTCGTATCATAGCAACAGGAAATTTCAGCGATTATATCTTCCTAGAAGGTATTCAAGTGGATATTTTAAACAAGTGAAAGTTTTTATTAATGTAACTCATTTACTAACAATATTGAAGGTACAATTAGAAAAACTAACATTACTGCAGTGCTGCAGCAGACATTCTGGAACAGAGCTATCACTGGGAGTACCCGAGGGAGTACCTTTCTCTTGTAGCTTAATACCGTCACTATTACTGACAGATGTCGAAGTTGTACATGACACATTTGTTGTTGTAAAATTTCTTCGCATTTTGGTGATAATCGACTCGTGGTGCTCATCATCAAGCTGCAAGTACGATTTTATGGAATTCAGATTTTGGTGTCCCGTTATTTTCATCAGTTGTTGCTCTCCGACTCCAGCTTTCGCCAGAGATGATACAGTTGAAGAGCGTACCGAATGATTTGATATCTTCCTTCTTTTAACATCTAATCCAGTTTTTTCAGCTAATAACTTCACCGATTTACTGATCTCACATATACCAACTGGACTGTTCTTATACCACACCGCATTCTCAACTTTATCCCAAAACGGATTCGGTGTCAAAAACATCCTTTCTGTTTTCACATTTTTTCCTCTCTTCGATTTCAGTAGATAATACAATCTAAATAACAGAAGAATATTAATTATACCGTCTTGAAATTAAATATAAATAGGTTACCTAACTGGACACATATCGGTATTGCTTTTATTCTCTATCAACCACTTGCTGCCTGTCAATGATTTAGTTCCCCCCTGCGCAGTTTTCGAAAATACTGGATTATACTCAATTCTACCAGTTCTTCTTCCCTTGTTATCGAGTTCCTCCTTGAAGTAATAGGTGAAACAGTTGCTCCCTTCTCCTCCCCGCCAAGCTAGTTCGTAAGATGCTATTAAGAAAAACTTTTTCTGTAAACCGTCTGGGGTACTCTCATCTAATATGCGTATCATATTTAAGTATTCTGGTTCTGTAAGTGCCGCCGCGTTGCTGGTTCTTTTTTCAGGACACGCTTGCAGTTTTCTTCTTGTAGCATCCCTGGCGTCACGTGCTGACTTAAATATTGCATCAGAAAACGGGTTTACGTTTATTTTCCACTTATTGAAGAACATTTCTTGAACCATTTTCGCCGTCACGTTCCACATGTGCTTGATGACGCCTTCTTTATAATCGGACCCATCTTTTTTCTTCATATTACATGCCCACGACTTTAAGATGACATTTAAGTCCACAGGAGAAGTAGATTGATCCAGTTTATAGCCTTTTGCTGTTAAAAATGTACTAAATTGTCTCCATACTGAATCTTTGGATTTCTTCGTGTTCCAAGGGATATTTTCGCAAATTTCAGCATCGATTTCGTCTTCAGATTTCGTGCCAAATCTTTTCTCAGTTCCCATTATTTAGAAACACCAGTTTTTATTCAACGAAACGAACTAAATAGGAACACGATTCCAAAAATTTTAATGACAAACATAAATGTTTTTTTTGTTGACATGGAAACGTAATCATGTGTAACTAAATTTTGAGTCATTTTAATATGAAAAATTGATTTGGTTCATTGAATAGTCTCTCGAATACGATTCGTAGTCAAAGTTGAGTCTACTATTTTTGTGGTGCTTTACACTCATGTCTTTCATAATTGCGAATACTACTCGTGCTCCGCACTCGTAGTATTTAAATGCAATCATGAAAGACATTCGTGTAACCACCACAAAAATAATCGACATAACTTTGACTACTCATGGTATTATAAGTGACTATTCAATGAACCAAATCAATTTTTCATATTAAAATGACTCAAAATTTAGTTACACATGATTACGTTTCCATGTCCACCAAAAAAAATTTATGTTTGTCATTAAAATTTTTGGAATCGTGTTCCTATTTAGTTCGTTTCGTTGAATAAAAACTGGTGTTTCTAAATAATGGGAACTGAGAAAAGATTTGGCACGAAATCTGAAGACGAAATCGATGCTGAAATTTGCGAAAATATCCCTTGGAACACGAAGAAATCCAAAGATTCAGTATGGAGACAATTTAGTACATTTTTAACTTCGACATCTGTCAGTAATAGTGACGGTATTAAGCTACAAGAGAAAGGTACTCCCTCGGGTACTCCCAGTGATAGCTCTGTTCCAGAATGTCTGCTGCAGCACTGCAGTAATGTTAGTTTTTCTAATTGTACCTTCAATATTGTTAGTAAATGAGTTACATTAATAAAAACTTTCACTTGTTTAAAATATCCACTTGAATACCTTCTAGGAAGATATAATCGCTGAAATTTCCTGTTGCTATGATACGAAAGTAAATATTTGCTATTTTATTGGTTCATATTTGAACAATGACAGGTAAATTGAATAGTCGTTGTAATTAATATTTGATATGATTGTGCCGACGTAAAAATCATTTCAGTCCATGAATGTGATTGCTATAATAGTATATTACATACCGAGGTGGAAAGTGTTTCATTACTGTCGAGAGATTAGGTAGTTAACCGAGACGCGAAGCGTCGAGGTTAACTTTATCTCGAGACAGGAATGAAACTTTTCACCGAGGTTTGTATACTATTTTATTTACAACCATAATTATATTTATTTGTGATAAAAATTCCGGTAAAAGTTTTGACATATTGAGTTGTCAGATTTGTGATCATCTAGCGTAAACGTCAAATAAATATACGCCACTTTTTTCGGTGAATAGATTATAAAGGAAATGTTGAGCAGTAAAGCCTTCAAGGTCTGCACTCCACTTGAACTGAGGGAAACTGTCCTCCCGTAGCAATCCAGATATCTTGGCTCGAATGGAAAAGGACAAGAAATCACTATTTCATCATATCAGCAATAGCAGGGCGGCCTATCTACATATATTCAAGCTTCCAATAATTCTAATGTAACAATTAATTTTATTTACAACCATACAATTAATAATTATTTGTGATAAAAATTCCCATAATGTTTTGACATATCGAGTTGACAGTTTTAAAAGTGTGATTGACATTGAGGTTAAGAAACGAGGGCAGTAATAGAGGGCGGGAAGTAAATGAGGGCTGTAATAAGAGGGCGGGAAGTAAACGTGAACAAAGTCACACTTCCCAACTTTTAAAAAGTCAGAAATGCCAACATTACGCGTATGGTTGTAAATAAACAATCATAACAAACTGTTCACATTTTCATATATATCCCATACTTTCCAACAGTATAATTAAAATAATAATGTTGGAAATCTTTAAACCAACTCACAGGCCCCGCCTAGACATTTCTCGACCAATCTACTAAAGAATTTTAATATTAAATAAGAATGTTCGAGAAACAAAAATAAAAATTTACGCGAGAAGCAAGGGCGTCCACCAATCGAAAGACTCGTTATTCGGACGAATAGAATGCGTCTTTCTAAAAGACACCTGCAACCGCGTCATTTGTTTACGTCCTGGAAAAGTTATAAAAGCTAAGAAATTTTATATCGGGTAACCAGTCAGCTTTAGCTGCTGGAGCGACAAGACCTATCAGCTCCGAAGAAAACCGAACATTCTCAAAAGTGAAGTCGAAGCTGAAATAAGGTTTCCACTAGCGAACCAAACATTATCGAAGCGCACTCGAACGCTTACGAAGATACCCGAAGCCGGAAAAAGGTTTCCGCTAGTGAACCGAACATCTCCGAGACGTACCCAAACGTTTTCGAAGATACCCGAAGTCGTAGAAGGATTTCTACGAGCGAACCCGAACGCTTCCGAGGTTACCCGAAGCCGGAAAAAGGTTTCCGCTAGTGAACCGAACATCTCCGAGACGCACCCAAACGTTT
The DNA here is from genome assembly GCA_963170755.1 of Amphimallon solstitiale. Lineage (NCBI taxonomy): Eukaryota > Metazoa > Arthropoda > Insecta > Coleoptera > Scarabaeidae > Amphimallon > Amphimallon solstitiale. The sequence goes on along the minus strand of OY720682.1, from coordinate 118,728,481 downwards.
TCGAAGATACCCGAAGTCGTAGAAGGATTTCTACGAGCGAACCCGAACGCTTCCGAAGTTACCCGAAGCTGGGAGAAGGTTCCGACGAGTGAACCGACCACTTCCGAAGCAAACCCGAACGCTTCCGAAGTTACCCGAAGCCGAGAGAAGATTCCTACGAGTGAACCGACCACTTCCGAAGCAACCCCGAACGCTTCCGAAGTTACCCGAAGCCGAGAGAAGATTCCGACGAGTGAACCGACCACTTCCGAAGCAAACCCGAACGCTTCCGAAGTTACCCGAAGCCGAGAGAAGATTCCTACGAGTGAACCGACCACTTCCGAAGCAACCCCGAACGCTTCCGAAGTTACCCGAAGCCGAGAGAAGATACTTACGAGTGAACCGACCACTTCCGAAGCAAACCCGAACGCTTCCGAAGTTACCCGAAGCCGAGAGAAGATTCCTACGAGTGAACCGACCACTTCCGAAGCAACCCCGAACGCTTCCGAAGTTACCCGAAGCCGAGAGAAGATTCCGACGAGTGAACCGACCACTTCCGAAGCAAACCCGAACGCTTCCGAAGTTACCCGAAGCCGAGAGAAGATTCCTACGAGTGAACCGACCACTTCCGAAGCAACCCCGAACGCTTCCGAAGTTACCCGAAGCCGAGAGAAGATACCTACGAGTGAACCCACCACTTCCGAAGCAAACCCGAACGCTTCCGAAGTTACCCGAAGCCGAGAGAAGATTCCTACGAGTGAACCGACCACTTCCGAAGCAAACCCGAACGCTTCCGAAGTTACCCGAAGCCGAGAGAAGATTCCTATGAGTGAACCGATCACTTCCGAAGCAAACCCCAACGCTTCCGAAGTTACCCGAAGCCGGGGGAAGATTCCTACGAGTGAACCGACCATTTCCGAAGCCAACCCGAACGCTTCCGAAGTTACCCTAAGCTGGCAAAAGGTTTCCACTAGCGAACCGAGCATTTCCGAAGACTACCGAACGCTTCCGAAGTTACCCGAAGCCGAGAAAAGGCTTCTACGAGTGAACTGAACACTTACGAGGAGGACCCAGTTCCGAAACCAACAGCCGTTGCGTGCTTCAACCGACATCCAAGGAGCATTCGTGACCTGTTAGTGAGGCGTTGAACAAAGTGACCCAACCAATAGAGAGGTTGTTGAACGTTCGCGAGTGCCGCTTAGTGCTTCAACCAAATCCAGACAACGGATTGTCATCAAAGTGCCAGACCTGTGCCGATACAACCCTCCCAGTGACTTGTGACGTGTGGCTAATGTGACCTCACATCCTAACCCATTTAACGCAACCGTAAGTACTGAACTGATTCCTAAGGTTGTACGGTTGGCGATCTAAAGATAGCCCCGTCACGTCACTCAGAAGTGGTTAGTTGGTTCGGCGCCCTAAGGCAGCCTTACCCATTATAGGCGTTAATTGACTAGGTACCCCAAAGGGAGCCTTATCCCCTAGAACCCCAACTGAGTGTCTCAAATACCTCTCTCTATTTCAATTTGCCAGTATCTAGAGACCACCCCCCTTTTATTAATCCCCCTATATGGGATAATTAGCCCTCTGGTCAAGGTGTCTCAGTAAACTGTATGTGTACTTCGATATATGTATATATCTTGCTACCCTCTTGTAATTAAATTAAATTGGCCGAGGCCTTAAACAACCGGTACCCAAGAATTCCAAGAGGGTAGTGAATTAAGCACCACCACGGTAACTAACCTTCTTTTAAAATTTTAAAGGACGCTTGTCTGTTAGTCAATCACCAACTTATAACACTCAGTCTTACCTCTTACTTCCCCAAGGGTCGATGTTAAATATGGGAGTCAGCACTGCCTCCACCTACAGTCAGAGAAGGGCGAGTTCGAACACCGTACTAAGTCGAAGGTTATGATGTCAGGGCGCCTATCCGTAATAATGTGCTGAGCCCAACAGATATTCAGACCCCGGACCAGATCCAATATAAAACCCCCAGGTGATAAGTAAATAAGACCAATACACACTCATTCAACTTAACAAACAGTTTATTAGAATTTAATCTCAGATTTCAACAGCGTATTTCCAGTACTTGTACAAAAAAAAAAGAACGGCTATATATAAAATCTCTAACTTCCACGAGGTATTTAAGCAAAGGCAAAAAAAAAACAATGAAAGTGAAACACAAGCGCAACTCGGTTGCAAATCTTCAGTGACGTGACGTTACTAAATTTAAAAGTTCAAAAGGTGAACACAAAAACAACTTAAAACTAACATTGATTCACCAGCAATATTCTTATAAGTACACAGTAATGAGGCAATTCGCCAAAAGTCCCTTCAAAGTCGAACAGTTTGATCGTATAATGCAACACGTCAACCAAAATGAAACACTCTGTATACTAGAGGCATCCGACAATCTATTCGACGTTAGAAATCAGACTTAAAGTTGTAAAATATCTAATTCTATAAAAGAAATAGCGCTAGTTAACTATGCTTTACAGGTAGAATATGCAATTAAATAAAATTCATTAATTCCTTACGGGATTACACCAAAATTAAACTACAATCATTGATTAAATGCATCAAATATTATCTACGAATTTACACAAGACCGATGTGAGGCCACACTGCCACACACATCCAAAATTTAATTCAATTTCTAAATCCAAAAATAAAAATGGCTACGTAACGTCTCCAAAAGTGTCAAAGTAACCTCCAAAATGGGGTCACTATTGTTAATAACTACGTTAAATTAATTAATTCAAAAAAACATAAAGGCTCACAGGCCATAAGAAGTTAAATTAGGAATTTACGATTACTTATTTGATAAATTAGGCCGGAAAATTGAAATTCACTGTTCAAATTGTACGTTATTGACACAAATTTAGTCAAACTGTTAAGTCAATTAAATTCTACCCTCTGGATAATAACAGAGAAAGATTCACACAGACACAATACCTTAAAACATCACATCCACAGCTTCCAAACACGACAAATCCTTCGGATCCACACGATACCAGGTATATGCCCTCCTATCTTGGGTTTACGACACCTCAAGTGATAGCGTTCGAAGGCTACAGTGTACCAATAAACTGCACCTTAAATGTGCCCTCACCACAAGATCTAACCACAATTCCTGGACACTGGAAAATTACTAGCACGTGTTTCTCTCGTATTAACTTCAACCAACAATGCTCAAATGAGGTTTATATCAGGCCTAACACCAGCAGAGCAGCTTATCAAATTCCCAAAGCACAGAAGAAATATCCTTGTAAGACTCAAATACACGTCAAAATTTACCAATAAACCCTGAGAATCACTATAAAAATCCGCTTTTGGTAAGCGATTATAAACGATACAACTCAACTTCCATATTCTCAAGGCAGCTAAGGGAAAAGGTTCTGCTCTTGGTGTCCAACCTTCCTCGACGACCGTTAAAAATCAAAGAGAAAGAACTAAACATCTCAACATCGATCATCCAAACCAACCACGTCAACACGCCAAGCGAACAAATGAACCAACTAATACTTAAAACGTACGACAGAAATACAGGTTCAAATAACCATAGAAAAATGGAAAATAATTATTACTAATTTGTTGCATAACTCCGGGCCCAAAGAAGTTCAAAAAAAACAGTTAGTCAAAATTAAAAGTAACAAATTAATTAAATTAACAACAGACGCCATCTACCCGGCAATACCAGATTTACGTTACACCCACCTATGCAGGGCAGAACGCGTGTAATAGAAATCTTAGGCATCCCTACGCCAGGTGGCCGTAATAGTAGGAAGATGACACAAATTAAATCAAAACTAATTACGTATTCCGTCACCAAAATAAACCATTAAAAGGGTAAAATACAACCAAAAAAAAAAACGTAACAATTCCTCCCTTACCACAAAAGGTTATTTAATTGTAAATTACCGTTAAGCCAAGAGTTATGAAACCAGGAGCTGGACTGTGCAAAACACAACATATAACATACGATACAAGGAACCAAGTTAAAAATCGACAGCGACTAGGCAAAACGGAAGACAAATGTGCGCGACCATGTCCGACAGCAAACGCAGCATCACCAAACGCTTGACCAATACCACCACGCGGTCCTTCGGCATTCAGCCGGTACGGGGAATTAACGAGGGATAAATAAAAAAAACATGGGTGTCGAGATTCTGCACAGACGCGCCCCGAGACCTGACCAACCGACAGCCCAGTACCACTGATAGCATCAGGAAGGAAATGGAGTAGACGGGTTACGTTACGGTGTGCCCGGCCGGCGGTGAACCTTACGACGGTCGAAGGCACAGGAAATAGGAATAGATACTACCAATAGACCAAGATGCGGGAAAGGCAACCCCCGGAACGACACTCTGCAGACACGCGACGGTAAAAGAGAACTTTGGGTGAGGCCCTCGGTATCTCAAAACAAACAAAATAAAAAGGTGAACTAAAAATGGGTTTATTACTACAGATACGGGATACAAAGCGGAATAAGGAGAGGTATTTAAAGATAGGGTACAGCACAGAATGGTGAAACTACTAAAGACACGGACGGCACGTCCACGCGACAAACGCACATTCCGGAAACACAACAACTGAAGATCGCCAAACAAAACAGACATAGCAAAAGAAGTTTAAAGTCTGGACCGGCGTTGTCCCGACTGAAACGCTGAAGGCGAGCGATAAAGCCATAAGGCGAAAGTCAATATCAAATCCTGGAGGTAACATTTTGACAATAACACTAGCAAAAGAAAGTCGCCAGGACACGACCCTTGGAAGGCTGAGAACTATCAACTAAAGACCGTTCTTCTTTATACCTTCGCAAATAAACGTCTAATTCAGGAAGAAAATGTCAGTACGACATATACAACACGATAGAATAACTATCAAATGCAAATTCTAGACCATACGATACGTAACATAATCCCAAAATGGTAAAGGCTCTAGAACTGCTATACGGTACGAAGTCATAAAATCGTTATTACTTAATCGTAAACGATACGGAAGTCAAATTCGGTACGGAACGTCAATATCAGTACGGAAGAGTCGAAATCGGAACAAAAGTCAAAATCGGTACGAAATACATAACTATCAAAGTTACACGGAAGTCGAAAATAATAACTTAACTAACGTAAGTTATACGGTACTCAAAGGTAACATACAGCGTTACACGAAATTAATCCACCCAAATCAATCGTCGCTGTGTGGGCTATCGACAAAACATAGGGAGAACATCCCAGATCAGAACACGCAAGGAAATACGTCGAACCCACGACAACTAAAATTGAAGATGTTAAAAGAAACGGGGGACACTGAGAATTTTTGGGACGCCTTTTACGCCCAGGCATTAAACCCACAGGTATATTCGTTAGGCCTACCTGCAAACCGAAGGACTTGCAAAAGTTCAATCATCGTTAGGTTGTGCTTTAAGGTGTTCAACACTCCACGTACCCGGAACAAAAAAAACACAAGCTCGGAGATGTACTTCCGGAATCGATCACAAAATTAAAGTCCAAGAAACATTAGCAGATTATCAATAACTACAATAAACCAAAATAAAAGTCTGCTAAATTCACCAAAGAAAACACAAGTGGCTCATAAAACACCACTAACTGGACTATAGATCGTATCAGAGCTTATTCATGACGATAACTGACAACTGAACTCATACGAAAGATAACGAACAAAAGTTCGCTACAGGAAATCAAAAGATTTCAAGACACACAACACACAAGTGTAAAAGTTACTAAGGACCACCAAACTAAACAATACATATGGGAAAACTCTAATAACCATAAAAGGAAAGATGGATACTGCTATCTCATGAAGCAATTAAACCAAGGTAAGAATACAATTACACCCGTTGACTTTTGACGTGCAGATACAAATTATCCCACATATGTGGTTGCAAAATACGGTACGAGACGATACTCCAAAACGATACGATAACCTTCCATTTAGTTCAAAAATCCCGAATTACACGGCAACAATACGGTACTATACGATAAATTAGGTGAACAGGTAGAAGGCTCCACACGATAAGCCAAACTGCAAAAGTGAAATTCAAACAGGTTTACACTTCACGAAGATAGGGAAAAAGGGTCGAGAAAATTTAATTATCCCAATACGTAACTACAAATATTTCTCAAATTAGACAAACGAAAAATGATTATATACTGGACAATCACATACACTTTAAAAACATCTCTTTTGAACATCAACCGCCAAACTGCACACATGGCCTACCAAAATTGTTAGAGTACTCAACATAAGAAACATTGTAGCGCAATCTATCCACAACATAACAGAATGAATTAAGGGCATCAACAAAATTAACGATAACAACGGCATGAACGATACGGAAAGGGTTATCGAAAATAATACAAAAATATACCAAACGTCATAATTCATTCCAATCAAATATACGATACGCAAATTGTAAAAGTAATATTCACGAAAGGCCAAGACAACTGAAGACCACACAAACACAGCCAAAGCCAAATCTTAAAAGCGATTCAAATTATCCGCAATAACATTAAGAAGTGACAAATCCCATATAATCCCATATTATTATTATTAAACAACCTATTACACGATATATATTATTACTATTATTATTACTATTAACTCAAGGGCGATACAACAACAAAAAAAACTATGAGACTGACTGCATAAGCGATGACCCACAGTGACGAAACAGATTCGAAAATATTAATTCTACTAACTAACGAAATAACTAAGTTCAAACAAAGATAGATTAACACATACAAGTCATACTACGAAATACTAAATCACGAGATATTATGTAACAGATCTAATAAGTACTCTACACATTGAAACTAAACAATCAACCGCCATTTTGAAGGTCAGAAACACTATGCCAGTAGCCTACACAAGATACACAAAGTTGTAAAATACAAAGTCACAACCAAAAGACTCAAACTCGAAATGTTTTACAGAAATACTACTCAAAAATATTTAAAAGACGAGAAAATTCTTCACAAACAATTTGGCCCTATACTTCGCAATTGGTTCTCAGATTTCCAATACTGTTATTTAACAATGTATACGATAAGTGCTCAAATGTACGAAAATATTCAAATATACGGAAGTAATCAGATATACAGAAACATTCAAAAGTACGGAACATACATTAGCGATAAAGTATCAAACATTCTACATTCAGTAACTAAGGGCCAAAAGTACACATAACATTCAAAATCACACACAACGTAAGACGTAACTGTGATATAAGCTGGGATATACTTTACTTTACTCAAAACAAAATATGACAAGGTCCTCAATGCTAAAATTAATTAACTCCGGAAGATGATTCAAAAGTTTCTGAAATTCCCAAAATCTAAAATTCTTGATTTATTAAAAAAAACGGCCGCTAAAACCCTTTTCTAAGGCCCCACGTTGGGCGCCAAAAATCCTTGCTACCCTCTTGTAATTAAATTAAATTGGCCGAGGCCTTAAACAACCGGTACCCAAGAATTCCAAGAGGGTAGTGAATTAAGCACCACCACGGTAACTAACCTTCTTTTAAAATTTTAAAGGACGCTTGTCTGTTAGTCAATCACCAACTTATAACACTCAGTCTTACCTCTTACTTCCCCAAGGGTCGATGTTAAATATGGGAGTCAGCACTGCCTCCACCTACAGTCAGAGAAGGGCGAGTTCGAACACCGTACTAAGTCGAAGGTTATGATGTCAGGGCGCCTATCCGTAATAATGTGCTGAGCCCAACAGATATTCAGACCCCGGACCAGATCCAATATAAAACCCCCAGGTGATAAGTAAATAAGACCAATACACACTCATTCAACTTAACAAACAGTTTATTAGAATTTAATCTCAGATTTCAACAGCGTATTTCCAGTACTTGTACAAAAAAAAAAGAACGGCTATATATAAAATCTCTAACTTCCACGAGGTATTTAAGCAAAGGCAAAAAAAAACAATGAAAGTGAAACACAAGCGCAACTCGGTTGCAAATCTTCAGTGACGTGACGTTACTAAATTTAAAAGTTCAAAAGGTGAACACAAGAACAACTTAAAACTAACATTGATTCACCAGCAATATTCTTATAAGTACACAGTAATGAGGCAATTCGCCAAAAGTCCCTTCAAAGTCGAACAGTTTGATCGTATAATGCAACACGTCAACCAAAATGAAACACTCTGTATACTAGAGGCATCCGACAATCTATTCGACGTTAGAAATCAGACTTAAAGTTGTAAAATATCTAATTCTATAAAAGAAATAGCGCTAGTTAACTATGCTTTACAGGTAGAATATGCAATTAAATAAAATTCATTAATTCCTTACGGGATTACACCAAAATTAAACTACAATCATTGATTAAATGCATCAAATATTATCTACGAATTTACACAAGACCGATGTGAGGCCACACTGCCACACACATCCAAAATTTAATTCAATTTCTAAATCCAAAAATAAAAATGGCTACGTAACGTCTCCAAAAGTGTCAAAGTAACCTCCAAAATGGGGTCACTATTGTTAATAACTACGTTAAATTAATTAATTCAAAAAAACATAAAGGCTCACAGGCCATAAGAAGTTAAATTAGGAATTTACGATTACTTATTTGATAAATTAGGCCGGAAAATTGAAATTCACTGTTCAAATTGTACGTTATTGACACAAATTTAGTCAAACTGTTAAGTCAATTAAATTCTACCCTCTGGATAATAACAGAGAAAGATTCACACAGACACAATACCTTAAAACATCACATCCACAGCTTCCAAACACGACAAATCCTTCGGATCCACACGATACCAGGTATATGCCCTCCTATCTTGGGTTTACGACACCTCAAGTGATAGCGTTCGAAGGCTACAGTGTACCAATAAACTGCACCTTAAATGTGCCCTCACCACAAGATCTAACCACAATTCCTGGACACTGGAAAATTACTAGCACGTGTTTCTCTCGTATTAACTTCAACCAACAATGCTCAAATGAGGTTTATATCAGGCCTAACACCAGCAGAGCAGCTTATCAAATTCCCAAAGCACAGAAGAAATATCCTTGTAAGACTCAAATACACGTCAAAATTTACCAATAAACCCTGAGAATCACTATAAAAATCCGCTTTTGGTAAGCGATTATAAACGATACAACTCAACTTCCATATTCTCAAGGCAGCTAAGGGAAAAGGTTCTGCTCTTGGTGTCCAACCTTCCTCGACGACCGTTAAAAATCAAAGAGAAAGAACTAAACATCTCAACATCGATCATCCAAACCAACCACGTCAACACGCCAAGCGAACAAATGAACCAACTAATACTTAAAACGTACGACAGAAATACAGGTTCAAATAACCATAGAAAAATGGAAAATAATTATTACTAATTTGTTGCATAACTCCGGGCCCAAAGAAGTTCAAAAAAAACAGTTAGTCAAAATTAAAAGTAACAAATTAATTAAATTAACAACAGACGCCATCTACCCGGCAATACCAGATTTACGTTACACCCACCTATGCAGGGCAGAACGCGTGTAATAGAAATCTTAGGCATCCCTACGCCAGGTGGCCGTAATAGTAGGAAGATGACACAAATTAAATCAAAACTAATTACGTATTCCGTCACCAAAATAAACCATTAAAAGGGTAAAATACAACCAAAAAAAAAAACGTAACAATCTCTTAATATTAGTATTTGCCTTCAGCCCATTTCTTTATAGTCCTGCGTGGCTATTGTTTTTAGTGACCGAGTTGTGGTAATAAATTCATGTGGTTTAAACAACTCTTTCATTAACCTCAGACACTAGCATAAGCCCTATCCCATACACCCAGTGTATAAATGTAGTGCCATCTCGAAGGAAGGACGCCACGTCTCCCCGTATTAAAGTACCGCGGCTATAGGAACTCAGGTAATTCAAACGACCCAGTTTTGAGTAGATCCTATAAGCCGAAAGGTAACATCAACAATCAATGCAACGGAGGATAGAATCTTGCATTGTAGTTGAAGGCAGTCATTTCGCACAATTTTTATAAGTTGATTTTGTTGTATTGGTTCATTTTATTGTATGAACTATTAAATTACTATTAAACATCCTAGAACTTTAAAATTATGCCATTTATGACATAGGTACATATAAACTTTTATGATCACAATAACTCTAGGAATCAGCCTATAAAATTTGTCGTATATATTTATAATTACCCTGTATATTTTATCTATCGGATTTTACGTCATGAATAGACTCTTATAAAAATGTACCTATAGTACTGACTAGAGTAGCAATTAATCTTCTACGCTTTCTGTTATTCTCATTGGAACACGTAGTAATTACAATAACAGATAACACATAACATAATATTTGTTTTTCTTCGAGGAAAATGTCTCACACGCTGAAATTAACACGCGTAAGAAATATTAATTTATTTCTCTTTTTCTTTTATATACTGTTCGATTATTAATAATTTCCTAATAAAAACTCATTGTTTTTGTAATTTCTTTTCAGATGTTCGCTTCTGTAACAACGTACCTATTGATCCTGCTACAATTTGACATCGATGCTGCTAGAAGTAGAATGGCCGCCTTTAAAGCAAACCTAACGTGTAGTCACTAATCAAAAAAAAAGTATTAACAAATAAAATTGATTTCTATATAGAGTAATTTCGGTGTATAGTAAAGCTTTAATCTAAGTAGGTACATAATACATATTAATGTTTGTTGGATTCTTATTTAGTCAATATCTTTTTAATTTCTTTTCATTTACAGATAGTCACAAATTATGTTCACTTTTATAGGGTGCCTACATATGAAAACAGAAAACATTATTCTTTGAGATTTTTTATGATATATTGTCCTTATATAGTTTTGGAAAATGGGCTTTGTTTCGTAGGACGATAAATGTTATTATAATGAGAGTTGTTTCTTATAGCATAACATCCATCAGTTATACGAATTCTAAAATCTTCTTAATTTTCCACTAAAGGAGTGTATACTAATATATTCAAGAGACTTCTATTGGACTAATCCAGAGGATTTAAATCTAGGAAACCAGAAGGTAATAAGTGAGATATACGTCGACTAATCTAATGATCTCCAAATGTTGCGCTTCGAAATTCACAAGTAATCATACTAAAATGTGCTGGTTCTGAACCACAATACATTTATCATTGTCAGTTATAAATGCTTTAGTAGCCCAGCTAATTCTTCATCCAAGCAACTTAGATCTACCTCACTGGTAAGTCTTTCTGGTAGAAATACCAATTAACCAGCTATCCATAACTAAAAGCCTAACCCTTAAAGAAAATGGATGTTGAAAACGATCTTCTTTTATCGCATCTTGTGACATATGTGACTATTAAGAAAGAGCCTAAATTTCTTTAGATTAGTTTTTCATTGGTATGAAGAAAATCAGCGCTAGTATTAGTTGAGTGATTTGAATCAATGTGTGACGAAATGTTATACGGAGAGAAAAATCAGTAGCATTTAGTGCATTTACTTTACATTCAAAGTATTTGCTATTTTTCTAGTAGAGATCTACCATGTTTATCAAATTTTTTTTTCAATTTCACCGTTGTTAGTGTATTTGGCTTTCTTGGTCATCTATGTCAGTGATTACTTTTTAAAGTTTCCCCGTTAAGAACATGAAGATTGGGGAAAAATCACTGTACAATTTCCATGTCTCCAACAAATCCTAAGTCAGAATACATATTCACATTAGAGAGCGTTAGTATCAAACGTTATATTATCAAACCAAAATATGAAGCGCAAGCAATTTTGACAATTTTCAAAGAGAGTAAACAATTTCAAAGTGAAAACGTAATCAACATCGCATGAAATTCACGTTTAAATTAAAGATGTGTCTGGTATCTACACTAACCTCGTATGATAACAAATACTGTCCACTTTCTCCAATCGGAATGTTATTAAGAACATAGAAAACGTATTTCTAGACATTACCTTATTCGGTAGGCCCAATGCAGTACACCATAATATTACGAATACTATTTATGGTGCATTAATAATTTTGTCCCCCTGGATCTTCGAAACATAGTGGGGTTTTGCAAATATTCCAAGGATAAAATAATCTTAAAATAACACAGTGACATGTTGTATATGTACAGAGTAATTTTTAATGTTCATAGATAGTTAAGTTAATATAGTTCAAATTTTCTAGTCTATTATATTAAATATTATAAAAGTTGATTCTCAACTGGTCAATTATATTGTTTGTCGTTTGTATCTGTCTGTGATTTCCCTAATAAAAAAGATTTTTTATTTAAAGAAATATATTTTGCATTAAAGAAATACTTTTTAAATATGGGAAATGAATATTTCTTTAATAGAAAGAAACGTTTCTTATTCTACCCCAATAAAATTTATTTGTTGATATTATTTTTTACTTTCGTCTTAATCAAATATTCTTCGAAATCGAAATTAAGTATTATTCCTTAGAATCCATATTATTTTGAGTGGGAAAGATTATGGCTTGCAAATAAATAAATATGCTTACATTTTTTTTTGGCCTAAGAATCATTTCTATAAGTTCAATACTTTTATTGTGACTATTTGCTTTACTTTTAGGTCATCAGAAGTACTGCTTTAGATTTTACTTTATATACGAGAGTTTAACGGAAAGCTTAAGCTAATATAATCGTAATGGTTGGTATTTTTCTTAAAACATTGTAGCAATATGCTTTTGATGTTATGTTATAATGTTATTATATTGGTTTTAATTTTTATTATTTATTTTTGTTTGTTTCTTTATTATTTAAAAGATGCTCAAAAATAAAATGCATAAATATTTTTTTATTTTGTTCATTTTTAGTGAAGTGCACCAATCTGAAATGTTATAAGGAGCCATATAGCTCGATAGGAATTTAAACCTAAGTTATAGACATTTAAAAAACAGCTGTCTGTACGTTGTTGTTCGCAATACCAGTTTGGTGTAGATGTGCGTTCATACATTTATTCATATACGAAATTTTTCGTGTATGTATACCTAAGTGATTTAAAAATGTAGTGAAAGGCGACGGTAATTACCATTTCTTAGGAGTTATTTTGCAAAATAAATTATTATAATTATTAATAACACCAGCACTAGTCATAGAATACAAATATGTAAGAAAATAGAGGTTGTTCCATTTTGAATGTTTCCCTGTAACCGTAATACTTTTGCTTAATAATTCTTTAAAACTCTATCTCTGTTAACAATCTTTGACTATTCTTGTATATGTTATATTATAGTAATTGTGTGTGAAATACAAACTGATTAATAACATTGTAAACGCAATATAATCATATATCGTTGAATCTTCAATTATTCCTCTTCTATAAATAATATATCTTCAAATACAGTTGGATTGTGATTAATTGTTTCCGGTCATCCATTCTGCAATGTTTTGGTATTTTAGATTATTCAACTTTCCTGATTATTCTAAAGAATGTCTGGTTGATAAGTGGCAGAAGTTGAATATTAAATATTTTTTACTATTATTTATTATTAAGGGGCATTGTCATCCTACAACCGATTTTCGATAAAGTAGTCAAAGTATTTATTTGCATATTGCTAGGCAATTATGATTCTTGAGACTGGAAAAAATATTCGTACGTGTATATGGCTATGTTTATAATTTTTTGATCGTAACATTTAGCTTTCGTTAGTTTTTATTTTTGCAACAGATTGTACATTCAACTTTTAATTCTAATGTTATCAAAACATCTTCACTGGAACATGATTTTGAAGTTTAGAATTGGTACGTTCGGCCAATTACAGTTGAACTATCGATTATTCATGATGAATCACTAAATGACTCCGGCTTAGACTTAACCGCATTATTTTTAAATATTCTAGACTGAACTACCAACACCTATGTGTAATTTGGTATTATCGATTTTTGGTAATAAGAATATTTTGCTAGTAATACAAATACAGTAAGTTTTTGGCTTTTATATTATTAAATACCTAGTAGGGACATAAATACTGTTACACACATTTTACGGAATAAAATAAAAAGTCATTTATGATCAAATTTTATTAGTTTATTAGCACACATAAATGATATATAAAAAATAAAAGATCATTGAAAATGACAGCATTTAGCCTTAATGCAGGTCACAATTTGTAATCTAAGGGGTCCAGGTACGGGCTACCCGACGGCCAATCTTCGGGGCTTATGAAATCCGGTAAATTGTTTTGGAGCCAAGTCTTAGTGGCTTTGGCCTTATGAGCTGGTGCAGAATCTTCCTGAAACGTCCACGGTTGATTTTGGGAAGGATCAGTTTAGTGGCTTCACAACGGTTTCCAGGACGGATTCTTGATACACTTTGGCAGATGTTTTGACGCCTTTTTCACAGAAATGCAAATTGATAACCCCATCATATGAAACACCCCACTAAACCATAACTTACGCTGGGTGGTGACCTTTTTCAACCCGTGACACAACTTCGGTGGGTTCTTTAGATGAATGTGCATAAAACCTGTCATTCTGCTTATTGAATTTTTCTTGGACGGTGAAGATTTTTTCATCGGTAAAAAGTATTTTTTCGTGACGATCATCCGCGTACTTCGCTAAAAGTCAGTATGTCATTTGAAGGCCCCTAGACCCAAGTCTTTTTTGACAATACGACTCATTGATATTCGAGTTATATTCGTTTCACTAGCCATAATTTTTTGCTTCTGAAGGGGATTCTGCTTAAGTCTGGCCTTAACTACTTTAATGGCATGCGGCGTACGTACCGTACGAGGACGTCCGGATCGCTGGCGGTCTTTGATGTCTCCAGTCTCCTCGAACAACTTATTGCACCGATAAACAAACATTCGGCTTATCCCGAGTGGTCGAAGCGTCTCAAAAATATCTCCTTTCTTCATATTGCATTTATACGATGCTATAACTGCGATTCGGTTTTCCTTATCGGACCATTTCATAGCGACAACAAACTCAAATGCCAATTATCTGCGTATATGACCAAGCTAATACTTGGTTGTCAAAAATCATGTCTTTTTATAAGAATGCATGCAGTTAATTACTGCGACAGGGTGCGTTCAAAGTTGTAACAGTATTTATGGCCATACAAGGTGAGATTTTATTAATTATGCATTGACCAATGTAGGTACGAGCTACGCATAAAATAATAATTAATTAATAACACAAAGTTTAGTTTTAAAAATGTTTAATGAAGACTCTACATATGTTTCACCACACTGTGGCTTCATAAGGCGATGATAAGATCTAAATTCAATTTCTATAACACTGCCAATATAGATAAAATATTCATTGTTATAAGGAAGAAGTATTTAATTAAAGTCTTAAATTTATGATCTTTTAATGTTATACCTATTCTACTAAATTTAATTATTTCTAAACTTTTCGTTAAAGTTAATTTTTTTCTGGTATATGTAAAATGTCAAAGGGGTTGAATTTATGATTCGATTCCAGGCAATGGTTAGAAAAGGAAGAACCTTTTTTTGTCATTATAACTTCTCTCAAGCATCTTTCTTCTGCTTCAAAAGTGTTCCCTGTTTGTTCCACGAAGACTTTTTTTACAATCTTTACAAGTTAACCTATAAACTTCTGAGTTCAATTTTGTGTTTGTTTTATCTTTGTTATTGTTAGAGGTTCCTTTTTTCTCTTCAAGGCGTGTTCTACTTACGTCCACACCAGTACTTTTATGTCCTATACAAGACTGTATATGTCCTTTATTAGGTGTTTTTTGAGCATACCTGTGTACATATATGCATACATTCGGTTGCCCAAAAATGCGTTGTCTCCAGTGCTTACAGTTTAATAGGATATGGCTCGCTGTTTATGATTCCTGCAGCTAAAGTTTTCGTCATACATTCCTATCTTGCTGAGATACACTTTAACGGGTGCATGACCAGTTGTTCGTTGCAGTCCCTATGAAGTAGTTCTTCAGCCATTTCGTTGTATGGTTGGCCCATAAATTCTTTACCATGATCTTGCGCCGGAGTTGTTGCCTAGTAGTGCTTATGTTTTTCATATACCTAATCTTTGATGTGGCTTCGCATCATAGTCCTTGGTACCCCCAGAGCAGGTTCCTATTTTTCGGTACTTTTAATCTATCTATGTCCTGGCAGCTAGATTAGTTTTACCTTGATTTTAGATTTTCGAGACGGGGTTAAGAGTTCTTAGTATAGAGTTGTAAGTTTTGAATGAAATATATTTGTTATTAGCTTCTTTAATAATAGTTCTTACTTTGTTTGAAACGTTTCCAACGCATGTGATAAGATTATAATTATTAGATGTTTTGATTTTTGTTTTAGGGTAAAATAAGGAGAGTGCTTTTGACTCTTGTTGTTGAGATAAAATGCCATTTATAATGTCTGTCGAATACCCACTACTGACAGCTCGTAAAAATCCTATTCTTTCACCAATTCGAATTTATCTTCACTCATGGGAATGTTAATTAATCTTGGATTCCAAAGTAAATTTTATTCTAGGGTAAATAGTATTAATGTTGTTGCGCAACGATTTTAATTGTCTGTTGGTTACACAAAATAATGCATATTATTGATGGGTATATGATAATGCAATTATATAAGAATTTCATTTCTACTTTTTCAGTTATATAGATCTGCCACCAGATATATTTTAAAAATTGTTTTCATATTTTATAATGCTGATTCCAAAAATGTAAGATTTTCTCACAAGACGATCGCAAATTTTACAGAAAATAATTCAAATCATAACAATAATCATGTCTGGCTTGTATTGCATATTGAAACTTGCCATGAGAAAATCTTAAATAAATGATAGTTTTTACTTTCATGGTTAGTATTTGTATGTACCAAATTATTATTTAAAAATATAACATTAATTATATTGCCAAGGTCTCAAATATATTGATTTGTTATAAAACTATGCGTGATAAATTATTTTTACAGTAATTAGGATCTAATGAATTCTAATTAAAATAATCAATTTTCATCGAAAGCCTGTGTAATTTATAATTCAAGATATTACACTTTAATAGAATAAATTTTGATGTCCAATGCGTGTTTAGAAGTTGTTATTTTAAAAATTCTAATTGAAAACACGAGTGAAACATAATTACAAAAATAAATGAGCGAATACACGTTTCAAGTTAAATATATGGTATTCAAAATACGAGTATACTTAAGCGTATTCTATATGGAAACTTTACCTGCACAAAAAGCTTGTTGCGCACATAGTAATGCGAGGCACGTAATGATTAAATTGGACGCCATTCAGGTCTTCTGTAACAAAAGAAATAGCATATATTAACGGTTTAAATTGAAACATCTCACAGTATGTTTAGCACTATCCTTCTGTTTAATATATACAATAGATTAGCCCAATAAATATAGATGGAGATCTATAAAGACTTAATTTAATCAAAAAATCTGATATAATTCTTAATCATAAATTCACTTTCATTGCAAGTAAATAATATCCTATGTTGTATTACGCTATAATAATAATTACAATGTATTTAGTGTCCAGCAAGAAAATTTGTCTTAAATACAGGTCAAAAGTGTAACAATAAAAATAATAACAAAAAAGGGGAATTTAGTAATTATCATAGTTAGTGCGATAAGTCACCCCAGCAAAGAGCCGCAGTCACATGAGGTGCCTTCCATACAAAGTTCTTTCTTGGGGCATTCATGGCAAATATTGAAGCACAATGATAAGAAGCTCGGGGAACGTCAAACGATATATGTGTCAATAATTCATTTTACAGTAAAATCTGTTAATAACGGCCACCAAAACAGGAAACAATATTGTCCGTTATATAAAGGTCTGGACGTAATTTATTTTATTAATTAAAGTAGATAAAAACACACATATGAATATACGAAAAACTAAAACTACTTTAATGTATGTAATACGAAACATGGATTAGGTACATACCTATAATAGATAATATACAGGGTGTAGATAAAGTCTGGAACAAAATTAATATTTCTGTTACCTTCGGTTTGATGGAAAAACCCTGAAACAGGTCGATTTTGTTTTTATCCCGTGCACTTTATAACATCGTGAATTTAATTCTGTCGTCATCTGGTTGCGCGCGGGCGTGACGTCATTGGTTTTTTCAAATAGTAACCCGCCACATTTAATACCCCTTGTCGTTAGGTATTCCATTGTGCATGCAACGGTATAAAAAGTTTGGTACCTTACATAACAATTTTTGGGAGAAAATGCTTTCAAATTTCAAAAAATTAAAATTTTATTTCTAATGAAAAACTAATCAAAAATTATTTTAAAAAATCAGATAAATTATAATCCGAGGTTTATCTTGGATTGTCGTCAAACAAGACACCAAAAAAATGTCAACGGAAGTTTTCAAATTGTCCGCCATTGGCCATTTGACACTGGCCGAGACGGACGTACACGCTTTCTACGACACGTCGTATTGTCTCTGCACCAATATTTCGCATTTCCTCGCGGATACGATGTTTCAGATCATCCAAGTTATTTGGCTTATTGGTGTACACCTTTGATTTCACATGACCCCATAGAAAAAAATCAAGTGGTGTGAGATCTGGTGAACGGGCAGGCCATTCAATTGTTCCCCTTCGTCCGATCCATCTCCCGGGGAAAATTTCGTTGAGGTAACTCCGAACACGCCAGCCAAAATGTGGAGGTGCTCCATCTTGTTGAAACCAGATTCTGGGGTGAGGCTTGTCGGGGGTGTTTTCATCCGGAAATAATTCTACCAATGTTGGCACTAGCGTAAATCTTAGGAAATGTAAGTATGTTTCAGCGTTTAAATTTCTGTCCAGAAAGAAAGGCCCCACAATGCGATCTCCCACTATTCCCGCCCATACATTAACTTTTTGCCGGTGTTGGGTGTGCTCCTCTGGAACCCATCGAGGATTTTCGCCCGACCAGTACCTACAATTGTGGCGATTCACTTCACCGTTCAAGGTAAAAGTTGCTTCGTCACTAAAAACCACATTGTCGACAAATCCGGGATTCTCATCGCACCGTAGCATGATTTGTTCACAGAACTCGAGTCGGCGGTCGAAGTCATCTTCATTCAGTTCCTGAACCCGATTGATTTTGTACGGATGAAGTTTTTCCTTCTTCAGCAATTTGGCTACTGTGGTAAAATCGACTGCATGATCCCTGGCAATGTTCCTTGTTGAAGTGTGGGGATTGTCCTGAAGTTCCAAGAGAATATTGACCCTTCTATCTTCCTCAATTCTTGGTCGACCTTGACGAGCCCTGTCTTTTACACTACCAGTTTCAGCAAATTTTGCGACAAGTTTGCTCACCGTTGACCGCGAAATCGGTGCGCGGTTTGGATTTTCTGCATTGAAAAACTGACAGGCTTCTTCATGGCTACGTATTTTATCACCACAACCAACATTAATGAGAATTTGAATCCGCTCTTTTTCGCTCAAATTCGCCATTTTCGCAATGCACGCTCAACACTACCAATGGAGCAAGTATTGTAAATGGATAAGTTCAAACACCAAGTAATGAACTGTCAATATGACGTGTCGTAGAAAGCGTCTCGGCCAGTGTCAAATGGCCAATGGCGGACAAT
Organism: Amphimallon solstitiale; assembly: GCA_963170755.1. Classification (NCBI taxonomy): domain Eukaryota; kingdom Metazoa; phylum Arthropoda; class Insecta; order Coleoptera; family Scarabaeidae; genus Amphimallon; species Amphimallon solstitiale. The sequence goes on along the minus strand of OY720682.1, from coordinate 118,708,975 downwards.
TTGAACACTTCCGTTGACATTTTTTTGGTGTCTTGTTTGACGACAATCCAAGATAAACCTGGGATTATAATTTATCTGATTTTTTAAAATAATTTTTGATTAGTTTTTCATTAGAAATAAAATTTTAATTTTTTGAAATTCGAAAGCATTTTTCTCCCAAAAATTGTTATGTAAGGTACCAAACTTTTTATACCGTTGCATGCATAATGGAATACCTAACGACAAGGGGTAATAAATGTGACGGGTTACCATTTGAAAAAACCAATGACGTCACGCCCGCGCGCAACCAGATGACGACAGAATTAAATTCACGATGTTATAAAGTGCACGGGATAAAAACAAAATCGACTTGTTTCAGGGTTTTTCCATCAAACCGAAGATAACAGAAATATTAATTTTGTTCCAGACTTTATCTACAGCCTGTATATGTTCATTATTTATACATATATATACAACATACGAAAAAAACATATGTTTGTTAAGCTTTTTTAATGTATGGTTTAATCTTTGTTTGCCTTAAAATTTTTAGCTTAGATTTAAAAACTACAGCTTCACATGTAAATAGAATTCGAGAAACATCCATAATAATTTCACTATTCTTATTCCACAATAAGTATTTCTGTATGTCTCTTGATTTTGAACACACTTTGCACATACTAGATGAAGTAGATTTTGTAGTTTCACATTTGTCCACATCGCTGGCAGAGCTATGTTATTCATCATTATTGTACAATTCTTCAACAATTTCCGTAATACTGAAGTTAGGACACTCTGTAAAGCACATGACTATCAATAGAAGCATATTCATCTAAATCCGCAATTTCGTTACGAACTGTAGGAAAGAGTTGGGCAAGGAGTATTTCGGGTTTTTTCCTGTATTTCATTGGATAACATCAGTGAATCCGGCCTTGGAAAAACATTTTTTAACTGTAGCAGAAGATATATACCTTTTTCCAAGCAACTGTAATCCATATAAGAGCATTGGTAAAATTTACCTTTTCTTCAGAATTTTGAAAATCACATTTACTTTCAATAAACGATTGAAGCTCTTTAATCAAAAAATTTCGGTAAATAAATATGAAATTCTGAATTATTCCTTGACCCAAGGGCTGAGAATGGGAAGTGGTGTTTGAAGGCAGGAAGACTAGTTAAACATTTTCTAATAGAACTTTAAAATGTGACGTGGTGTTATCCAAGCAAGAAAAGAATCACTTTACTATTTTCATTTTTTAACTTTATTGTCAAATTTATGCAGCCATCTTGTCATCATTTGCGTTGTCTTCCATGCCTTTTTTTAGAAACCCATTCTAAGGGTAATTTGTCAACATGATTACCCTTAACACAGCGAGGATTTATACTTTTTCCAATTCTTAATGAATGTTCTTTCTCATCTTCCATATTTGCACACAGTAAAGTAAACATTGTTTTGCTGCCTTCTTCACTGCACAATTCTCATTTGTTAATGCAAATGTATTATATGGCATAACGCGATAACAAAGACCTTCTTCGTCGGCATTAAAGACATCTCGAGGAGAATAATTTCTTAAAATCAACGATAACTTAGTCTTTTAGTCGTCTATATCGTCCAAATTAACCTCTGCGGACTCACCACAAATTGGTTTAAAAGTTATAATGTATCGTTGGCAGAAGCATTCCAACCAGCCATTAGATGCTGTAAAATTTTCCATCTTTAAACTGCTTGCAGTCTCCATTTCTGTTTCTTTAAGTTGCGTCCCAGATATTGGAATTGCTTTGCCTTGTTTTTGCGCCAAGTTAAAACCTTCCTCACCATCATTTCTTAATTTATTTTGTGGTTGAGGCGTGTTCAGGACTGAGATCGCATTTACCGCACAAAGACGAAATAACATTGGGAATTTTCATCAACAAGGATACCTCATAAATAGTCCGACCGATTTCGACAGGTAAATTTCTATGATGATAGGCCGTAGAAATTTGGGTTTATTTGGCCGAAGCCGTTTTACAAAGGTGGCCATAAATAACGGGTTTTCGTATATGGGAATTTCCTTGTAGTCGACTCTGGGAGTTTTGAAATTGTCCGTTGCCTCAGGTGGCCGCTTTAGACGGCTGGCCGTTAACACAAGTTTTACTGTATTTGTAATTCATTCGAATATTCATCGTGCAGTCAAGACTTCTTTTGGATAAAGACAGATAGCAGTAAGTTCCCAACAATGTATAACAGTCCAAATGTTTATTCTGTTAAGAATATCAATACATTAAGTTTTACTTAAAGATTCCTGCTATTTATTGAAAAAAAATAATAATGAGCTGGCGTTCCGCTTAATCAAATAAATTCTGCATTAGTCTGGGTTGGCGTATTGCAGCCATTATTATTTAGTCCATGCACATATGATAAACCGATTGGTTTCAGAACTTTGTAAATATACCTTTGAAGTATTTAAATAGCATCGAATGAATATTAAAAGAGTCCTACTTCCTATTCTAATTTCACCCCATACTACCAATCCTCTAATTGCAAGGCAGTCTCACGTTCTACTGAAAAAATAAAGAACTAGTTTTTTGCATTTCGACGACGCGCTCCTCTCGCCGATCATAGGCTGACAAACAAAAACGGGATTCATCTGACGAAATTCTATTTTTCATGTCAATCTGATCGTATATACATGATTCTAATCTAAAGGCATGATGTCGATTAGTGAAGGGCAGTATTAGTCTTGAAGTTTAGGAAGACAGACCAAACTAACGAATACTTTGACATGCGGAACCATTGCTATTCTATTTGACATGCAGGTACGTGCCGACTCCTCAGGGCAAGTAATCCTGATATCCGATCTTCCGGTGGTTCTTGTAGGTCTTCCAGTGCATCTTCTATGACGTTGCTTACCTTTTTTAGAATAATTTTTCTATCAAATTTTATTAAATATTATACCCGCCTCATGTAGTCTTCAAAGTCCTTCAAAATCGCTTTGACAGCAGTAATGTTGTTCTTTACGAACTATCAGTATTTTACTACACTAATTCACAACTATAGTCGGTTGCAATCTGAGATATACTCATAAACTAATATTTTCTTCTTAAATCTATAAGCATTTTAAACAATGCCGCAAGTTGCAATATTAAATCAAAAAAAAAGAAGAGAAGAACAAAGTGAATATTAGAATTAATAAATGACGTAAATTCTGTTCAAAACTTATCCGTACGACACCAGGATAATTTGATTCTTCGGTGGAAATTTTGTCCTTTAACAAAAAATAACCTGATTTCAAAAAAATCAATTTCACCATATCCTCTTGAAAGGATATATGTATTTCCAAAATTTTTTTTTAATCTGGATGTAATATAACATATAATACTGGCTTTCTAGGAACCATATCTATCAGCAATTCCTTAAAATTTTTGTGGCACGTTTAAGCTTTATTGTTATAAGTCATATAAGTTCCTAACCAACTGACCTTAAAAGAAACTGCATAAACAGGCAAAGGCCTGTTCTTATTATAATTCAGTTTTGTGGTTTGACCATTTAAATTCGAATTTATTGCCCTAAAATATAAACCCAATAAAAATGTAAATTGCAGACTAGCAAAAATACGAACAACCAGTTACGTTTTGTTTTGTTGCTCGCTTGTATTATTGAAAACCTACCTTCTGGCTAGTAGAGGGATTTACCAGTGGGATCTACCCATTCTTGTATTTTCCCGCTATATTTGTTACAATAAGTCATCTTATCGTTATAGAAAACAGCCAAATAGGATTACAAAGGAAGTTATATATGTATTCATGCAATTCAATGCATTTTACCAATCGTGTTTGTCAAAATTCCATAGGTTTTTGCTTTACGTTTAAATGTCTAAAAGAATATGTCATGTCAAAATTGAGTACTTTTGAGATAAATATATCGGTATATACAAAATTATATACATTATAAGATATAAATTATAAATAAATCTTAATACAATGATAGAACACATCGCTGCCAAATCCAACATTGTCACTGTTGCGCTGACAACTTCAAACAAAGCGGCAATATACACAAAGAGTTACGTACTGATAGAAAAAGATATTGGTAGCTTTGTAATTAACATGAAAGTTGGCTTTTTATTTCTAATAATTTCCGGAAAATTAAATTGTCCTGATATGATGCAAAAATACATCATTGACTTAATTTACATTACGTTATTTGGATTTTAACGTATTGTAACAAAACCAGTAGACATCCGGGCGACAATAAAAAGAGGTTGTAAATCATCTCGACGCGACTGGTAAACATCATAAAGCAATAAATCATCCATTTGCGTTGTACTGCAGAGACAGAATGTCTATGGAATGTTCTACAAACATCGAGAGGAAGATAGAGTTTACGCAAATGCTTCCAGATGTTTCGTATGTGTATATAAATAGAAGTGATATAAATACGGTGCAGTTTTTATTATAGTGCAATAAAGATATAAATATTACAGACATATAAATAGTACTAGTAAATAAATACCTTTGTTAATTTAAATCGTAGTAGTTTAAGTATGATACATTAGTTTTACATTTTTATATTGTAATTAATTTTAAGCGTATGAATATACAGACTGTTTTAAATAAATAAATTGCACGAGTTGTTTATTGCGAACCCGAAAACGTTACAGTATGTTAATAGAAAAAGTTTAAAATATATATATATATATATATATGATTTTTGACTATTTTTTATCAGACCTAAAAGCCAAAACTTAACACCCCCCCCCCTACTAAATTTGAGTAAATTATTTATGTACATATATCACCCTTGTGATAATTTTTTCTTTTTAATGATTCACCAAGTTTCGGAGTCAATATCCTTGACTCAAATAATATAAAATTAAACATATAGTGTAGGTGTACATTTACTTTATTACAAAATTCATAGTAGCTTTCCAAGAACGAGTTGACTTGTAATTAAATGTTGCAGTAATTACTGCATAATCATAACGGATCCGTGCGTATACTAAAACCATAATAAGATAAAATGCATAGTCAGTTTCCTACTTTTGCGATGCGGTAATAATTGTTGTAAATAATCATGGGCAGATAAATGAGTGTTGTTTACATGTACAGAAGCGGTGTCTTTCCACAGAATGAACAGATTTAAATATAATTGTTTTTCGTGAACTTAGAAACTTTCGTTTCTTCACTCGACCGTGTCATTCGTTTGGCTACGTTTTCAATGTATATTTAATTAATACTTAATTCCTTCTTTCAATGCTTAGTGTCTGCTAAAAAATAGTTTCGTTTTGTTCACTTGAGCAAACACAGAATAAAGATGTTATTCGATCTTAAAGGAGTGAAAAATGTCGGGGAATAACTATTACAAGCTTTTGGGTTATCACAATGCAATAATTAGATATGATCTGATATTAATAATAGTTGAATTGAAATTTATAACACTACTGAGTAATTTTTTTATAAAAGTATTGTGGCTGCTAAATATTATATAAAAGGCAAGTATTCTAAAAAAAAGGCATTATTTGCAATAGCTGCGAATATGATTTTGACTTATTTATCGTTTTTAAATAAGTATATAGAAAATGTTATTTTTACTAGTTTATAGATGTAAGTAGTAAACTAAGGGTGCGTTAAGTATACGGTTCGCCCAATCTCGTTTGACCACATTGGTCAACATGAATTTTAACGGTTACTGCCCAATTCATTCTGACCAATCAGCTGATTGGTGTTTATTTGTGACATTTCACATATTCTGTCAGTTATGTTGGTATCGTTATAACTGTTGAGAACATATTTTATTTCCTATTTATATTTGAAGTGATTTGAAAATAATGTGTGATGTATATAATTTTTTATATCTATATCAAATAAAACAATAAAAGCACTTAACAGATTTATTTATTAAATAGGTATTTAAGAATAAAACAAAATAAATATAGAATTTCTAAATTTTTAAATAAAACCCCTTAACATATTTATATAGTTAAGAATAAAACAAAATAAATATAGAATTTCTGAATTTTCAACATAACATTCACTAGTATGGGCTTCCGCATGCTCTGACCAGGCTACTATTTGTTTGCTAATTTTTCGAGGCTAGCTGCAACTCTATTAAAAATACTGTTTCTTTCCCTTTGCATATTAACAAATTCAGCCATTGTTTCTTTTACCTCAGACAAATTTTTGTTTATGTCTTTAAAGTGAGTTTCAAACCACTCCCATTCTTCTCTTTTTTTTTTTTTGATTCAGTTCTTGTTCATCATTAGATATTACCTCTTCCGAAATGCCAAAGGGAGCTGTAGTGGCTGGATTATATGCAGGATCTCTTAATCTCTTGCTAAAATATTATCAACTATATCGAAAAATTCGCATGTCACTGCTGCATTACCACTCCAATTTCTGTCTTGTTTAATTTTTTTATACATTGCCTGGAGGCCACGCCATTTTCTTTCGCATGTTTCCCATCTGACATTATATCCATGGCTTAATAAAATTAGACATATAACACTGAACACTTTTCTTTTTTTGTGAGGCAATAGCAATACATCCTTTAGTTTAAATAGTTCCTCTAGTAAGGGTAGCACAGCTGATCGTGGCCATAAATATCGATCAGAATCTGAAATATTCAATTTTATTGCATATACAACCAAAATATAAACAAGACATTACATACCATTATTGTTTTTTTTATTCGCTTCACTGCCTCTATAAGGAAATGAACAGGAAGTAATAGAATTGTTTATCTCACTTGCATTTGATTTTTGACCATATATTATTCCATTGGTATGTAATTTATAATATTTCCCAATTTATTTGTTCTTAAAATCCCCATCTAAATAAAATTGGTGTTTATTTGTGACAGTGATTTGAAAATAATGTGTGATGTATATATTTTTTTATATTTATATCAAATAAAACAATAAAAGCACTTAACAGATTTATTTATTAAATAAGTATTTAAGAATAAAACAAAATAAATATAGAATTTCTAAATTTTTAAATAAAACCCCTTAACATATTTATATAGTTAAGAATAAAACAAAATAAATATAGAATTTCTGAATTTTCAACATAACATTCACTAGTATGGGCTTCCACATGCTCTGACTAGGCTACTATTTGTTTGCTAATTTTTCGAGGCTAGCTGCAACTCTATTAAAAATACTGTTTCTTTCCCTTTGGATATTAACAAATTCAGCCATTGTTTCTTTTACTTCAGATAAATTTTTGTTTATGTCTTTAAAGTGAGTTTCAAACCACTCCCATTCTTCTCTTTTTTTTTTTTGGATTCAGTTCTTGTTCATCATTAAATATTACCTCTTCCGAAATGCTAAAGGCAGCTGTAGTGGATCGAAAAATTCGCATGTCACTGCTGCATTACCACTCCAATTTCTGTCTTGTTTAATTTTTTTATACATTGCCTGGAGGCCACGCCATTTTCTTTCGCATGTTTCCCACCTGACATTATATCCATGGCTTAATAAAATTAGACATATAACACTGAACACTTTTCTTTTTTTGTGAGGCAATAGCAATACATCCTTTAGTTTAAATAGTTCCTCTAGTAAGAGTAGCACAGTTGATCGTGGCCATAAATATCGATCAGAATCTGAAATATTCAATTTTATTCCATATAAAACCAAAATATAAACAAGACATTACATACCTTTAATGTTTTTTTTTATTCACTTCACTGCCTCTATAAGGAAATGAACAGGAAGTAATAGAATTGTTTATCTCACTTGCATTTGATTTTTGACCATATATTATTCCATTGGTATGTAATTTATATTTCTCTATTAATTTGTTCTTAAAATCCCCATCTAAATAAAATTAATCTATACAGAAACTATTCTACATAAGTGTATTTATTCCATACCTGTGGTAGCTTAATCCAATCCATAATCTGTTAAAAAACAAATAAAACGCATTCCATTCTGATGTTTTAATGTAACTTTTTTAGTATTTGAAGTAGATGCTTCCATAATTAATGTTAACGATTGTGTGATGAAACAAACTACAATTTTTTAGAAGAGACAAGAGGTTATGTTTTTAAATTGTAAACAAATCGAAGTTGGTATTGCAGGTAAACAACACACTTAACGATTTCGCCCAACTCAGGCAGCCAGCGGGCGCGATTTATAACATGACCGGTTTTCCCAAACAGCTGATCGGGAATTTGACTGGTCTGCCCTCATACTTAACGAAATGAACTAGTCCGACCGTATACTTAACGCAGCATAAATGTTGAAAGCAGTTGTTACCAAGTAAGAATTTAGTGAGCTGAAACTGCAAATGTTAACGCACAATAGATAAATAAATGTTCATTTTCTAAAAATTATCAACACTATTTTATTTACCTTTGTTTAGTCAATTATTCTTTTCGTTAAATACCTGCCTTCATTTTGAATATTATGTATATTATAGTTAAATCATGAAATTGCAAATAATATAATTAGAAAATCTCAAAACAATCAAAACATAAAATAAGGATCCCTTTACTAGATTTGAAATGTAGCTGGTTTTCTTTTATGAAAATACGAAAACTTGCCTAAATCTAATCAATTTATGTATATATATGACATACCATTCCTAAATAATTTGCACTGACGTGAAAAAGATATTTAAATTTAAAATTCTTTCCCATTTGAAAAACATATTGTTACTACTAATTAGCGAGACTTGCAAGCGTTTTGATTTACTTGAATCTCATCAGCACGCCGCAATAACAATTTCATCTTTTATCGTATATAGGCTGTTTATTTCAAAACTCCCCACCCTAAATTTCGGGAAATCTGGAAATCTATGAAAAATTCCCTGAAACACATAAGAAGTATTATTTTGGGGGCCATTTCTTGATGTAACAATTGACCCACCCACTTTAACGTCCTGCCCTCGGGAACTACCCCTTTAAAAATCTTAAATGGAAAGCGGTACAGAGTAATACGTCATTTTAAAGATCCTTTGAAACAGTACATTTTGCCGTTAATTTTTTTTTTAAATTGATCGATTCATTTTTAAAAATCTTTTGGTTTGGTTAATTTATTGTTTGTTTTAGGCTTAATTATCTATTACTCAATCACACTTTAACTACTAAAATGTTTTATATTTATTTTGGTGGGAAGTTTTGAAATGAACCCTGTATATATAAAGTGGTGGTATGTTTGTGTGTATGATATATTTCGTAAATTCGAAAATCCTTATTACCCACTTTCATGTCGATCTATTTGCACTTCGTTTTTTTCCAGTATTTATTTTAAATTTTGAAAAATATTTGAAATAGGATATTTATTTCCTAATGAACAAATTTAAATTAAAAAACAATATGTTTCTAGGGAATTTTTTAACCAATACTTACAATTGATTTTCTAATTCATTGTCGGAATCACTTTTTGTATATCTATATATATCCACAAGAATACAACTTAGTTAGTAAAATAGAAATTAAATATAAAAAAAGATTAATTGATTTTGGCAAGTTATAGTCAAGAATTAAATTACTTAGATTTTAATTCAAAGATATATTCTATACCTATGTATTTGTCGGAAATACAAGTTATGTGACATCAATCCCAAATACACAGTATACATTTATGGAATATGTTTGAAATATGGAAACTAAAGAGTTTTTTGTCAAAACTGCCAAATTAATAAAAGCTAGATAAATTGATTTTTTATATTGTTTTTATGCTCGGAAAAGAATGTTTTAAATAGGCAAAAACATAAAAAAAAATTGTGATAGCTATAATTTTTCTTTGTTGAGAAGAGAAACACCTATAAAACAACTGGGTATCATTGTTGTGGTGTGTCACCTTCTTACTGACTAAAAACCTGTCTTTGTTCTCTCTTCTTCGCTTGAAATATGCGCCATATAGTTTTGTATGTTGTGATCAGTGAAGTAAAATTACCGTAATTTATATTTTCGGTGAATTACCGTGGTAAATTACCGCTCTTTGTTAACCGAGATTTATTCTTGCGCAATTTACTATTTTTTGAGTAAATTGCCATGGTAAATTACGCAAGAATAAATTTTGATGTTATACACTATTTATTTTGTCCGTCGTATTTTCGTCCGGACCAGTGTTGTAAAATTACCGTAATTTATATTTTTGGTAAATTACCGCGGTAAATTACTGCTCTTTTTTTACCAAGATTTATTCTTGTGTAATATACCATTTCATGAGAAAATCACCATGGTAATTTAAAAGTCGGTAATTTACCACGATAATAATTTACCAAAAATATAAATTAGGGTAATTTTACATCACTGATTGTGATCCAGTCACTCTCGCTTGTAACCCATCTTCTCATCATATTCTCAACGTCAAAGGTCCTTTGGTTTCCCCGGTATTTCGCACCTAGCGTTCTGGTATCTGGGGTATATAAAAAGTGTTTCCAGCTACGTCGAGTAGCAGCTTTGATTTTATTTACGACATGAGATTTTTCGGCCTTTTCTTACAGGTCTAATGACTTTCTTTTGGCTCTTCAGAACTCTATCTTCAATCGCCGATGAATGTATTCTTTACATATAGGTATATTGTTAGCTCCCTCTCAGTAAATAAATAAGTTTCTCGATTGAATTAAATGCAATTTCAGATTATAACAAATTATCCGCAATTACTTGTAGGTATTTATCTTCTAACTTTTGATAGTTTGCAAAATTAGAGACGTGGTTTCAAAAATTGAGCAAGCAGAATTTGATCAGTTTTTCTATACCTTTTCTGTAAGAAGCTAGACGCATTATACAGTGACACCATATAGATAATATGTTATGTATATCTTGGAATACTTGTTATCATTTTTAATACTATGAATTTATATAAAATGGCTATAATTTTTCCATCTTGGGAAGAGAAAAATCTATTAAGCAACTGAGTATCATTGTTGTGATGTTCAGATTCGTCCTGACCAAAAACCTTTCTTTGTTCTCTCTTCCTTCTTCGCTTCTAATATGCACCGTATAGTGTTGTATGTTGTGCTCCAGTCACTCTCCCTGTAAGCAATCATCTGATCATATTCTCAACGCCAAAGGTCCATTGGTGTCCCTGGAACATTCCCAGCTAGCGTTCTGGTATCTGAGGAATATAAAAAGAGTATTTTCAGCTACCTTGATTTTCCCTCTATGGATACAAATATCTGAGTCTACACTGTACCCTTCGAATAGGTACTTTCTGAAGCAGCCTTGATTTTATTTACGACATGGGATTCTTCGGTCTTTTCTTACATGTCCAATGAATTTCTTTTAGGCTCTTCAGAACTGTATAATTATTTGCATCGCCAATATACATATCCTTCACATATATATTGTTAGTTCCTCTTAAGTAAATAAATAAGTTTCTCGGTTGAATTTAATGCATTTTCAGGTTATAAAAAATTATTCACAATTACTTGTAGTTCCTTATCGTCTAACCTCCGCTAGTTTGTAAAATTAGAGGCGTGGTTTCAAACATTTTGCAAACAGAATTTGTTCGTTTTTTATATGCTTTTTCTATAAGAAGCTAGAAGCATAACACAATGACACCATATGGATAATATGTTATGTACATCTTGGAATACTAATTATAATTTTGATTTTTATTATATTCAATAATTAAATGAACTAAGGGTTATAGAATTATGTAACATTTACGAAAATTAGACTTTTTTAATTAGTTGTGTAAATATTACACATTATAACATTATGTACACAGCAGGCTAGTTTGCATTTGATTTATATTCTAAATAATTGTGTTTATAGAATAAATTATAAAATTTTACAAAATAATGAGGAATTGGTTTGTTTTCAAAGTTTTTCATTGTTCTCAAAACAAAAAACAATGCAAGGTAGGCCCGTAGTCTTACTCGATTAAAGTTATATTTTTTGTTAACACGTATTCGATGAAAGTTTGAATATTAAACTTGAACCATTAGGCTACTCCAGGACACCATAATTATATCTGGACAAACATCACAATAAAATATTAATTGCTAAGTATATAGCAATAAAATACATATTAAGACAACATGTCTATATATGTATGGGTTCATGACAGTGTAGAGTACATATTATCTTGCTGTTTCCAATAATGAACACGAAACTTGAATGTAAGAGTAAGAATGCATTTATTACCGCTGACGTAGGTTGTTAAAAACGTATTGGTTGTAGAACAAGTTTTCGTATGTTTTTATCGTCTAGATAGTCAAGTGGGTACACATATTTTACCTTGAATCCAAAGTTTAGCAACACAAGGTTTAGTCTCCATAAAATAACTTTCATTGTATAATCACAAGAATATTTAAAAAATATTGAATATATATTGTACATTATTTAATTTTACATAAGTAATTCTAAAGTAACTTTACTCATATGGTTGTGATGCAATAACATCCGATATTATGTTAGTAGTAGTAGTAGTAATGCTTCCTTGACTTTATTACTAACGTCATAGAATGAAAAAAATTCTCCCTGCTGAAAAAGTTTGGCTAGTCAAAGATTTTATTTTTAATAATACCAAAATTTGGCGTATAAACGAGGCGAGATTTTAATATTATCTATCTAGCTATGACGGAAAAGAGCTTTGGGATAAGTAATATCTTATTTTTCAGTTTTCATCATATAATCGTTCATACATTTATTTCAATAAGGCAATACCTTCAAAAAACATTTCTCTAAGAACTCAAAAATTTCTCTATGGCATTTTGAAAGTATTCATCCAAAGAGGAACAATGTCTCTTTAAGTGCTTTCTTAATTTGGGAAAGAGTTAATAGTTACTCTGTACCAAGTCTGGGCTATAGTTACCATACTCGTCGATTTCTTCAGGGACGTGGCGTGTTTTGTGAAATCTGCAATTATCATTAAGCAGCATAATCATTTGACCATAGTTGTTTGGCCTTTTTTGCTGTATAGCAATTTTAGAGTTTCTGATTCTTGTCTTATAGACTTGTTCTATTATTGCAAAGCCATTTTCCATCATTAAGATCCCAAACAACGTTGTTATTATTCTTCCTCATGAGTTTTGGTGAAGAACCCATTGCATAGCCTCTTGTTTTGTCCGTGAATCCCAGTAATACACCCATGATTATCAGCTGAAAAAAAGTCTCGTGTCAGCCAAAGCTATCAAGTAAATGTGTTACAGGCACTGTTCTTGTTCGGGAATAACAATTTCAAAAACAAGCATACTGAAACCATATTAATTCCTAAATCTTGATAAAAAAAAATTGATATTGGACATTTGAATGTCTATACTTCATCAGCAGTAATTGAAATTTCTTATTTTTTCGAGCTGGTAAAATCAAAACCTCAACATTCTTGTTGTTTTGTTGGTTCTTGTTTCAACAGGTCCTTATATCTTGGGTCACCTGCAATGAATTCCTAGGCCATTGAATTATTTAAACAACACTTTATCGTAAAATATGACGACCGATATTTCCCATATACATCAATCATTTTCTAGTGAATATTCTTGGGCCCTTTTCGTTTTCTCATCAAGTATTTAATTACATGTCTATGTTCGAGCTGAATTTTATTCTTCTCTTCTTAGTTATGGTTACACAAAACCAGAAAAATCTTTGGATCTGAACCAGATGTGGTCAGTACACATCAAAAGTAATAGCCACGTAACATCAAAAATTTGCAATTCTCGTTTGTTTTTGTCATGGCTAGGTAGATAATATAAAGTTATTGCTTGGTAAATACTATTCAAGAAGAAAAACTATTATTTATTTAAATTTCTTTAAACTGGTAAACTGTCTTAAATACTATAAGAGCGACAGAGACATCAAGAAACTTGACCACTAGAGTGATTATACGAAATTCCTGGATTTTCTTTGCATATTGTGAAAGCCGGAAAAACAAAAATATATATATATAATGAAAAATGACCAACTGAGATGACTTTACACCTGAAGTGAAATATTCAAAATGAAAATCTGATTGCCAAATTATGGAGAATGTTCTAAATACCTTTGTAAAGATTCCGAGTTTATCCGAAGCGAAGCTGCAGAAGGGTGCATACGTAGGACGAAGATAAGTCATTTACACAAATGTTTATAATGTCTCCAATTCCAGATGTATGCCGATGATGCCCAGCTCCACGCGGATTTCTTGAAACACGTATGTGCAGATTGCTGCGGATATTATTAATCAAGATTTGCAACGCATACAGTCATTTTCGCAGCATCATGCACTAAAAGTTAATCTTGAAAAAACTATTGCTGTCCTATTCGGCAATTCCACTTCAATTTATGATATCAAAGAACGGATTAAGGTAAATATCAATAATACGGCGGTGTCGGTGATTCGGTTGGGGAGATTTAAGAAACTTATTTTCAAAATTTCACGATTAGCATATGCCAACTTAAAAGCTCTGTACCCTTACCGATTAATTTTTGATATCCGTACTAAGACTATGTTACGCGAAAGTCTTGTTTTATCGCATTTTAATTATGCTTCCACCGTCTACGGTTCCTGTTTAAATAGCGCTGATCAGTCAGTATCTAAACGGTACAAAATGCTTGTATGCGCTATATATTTGGCAGAAGTAAATTCGATCACATTTCGCATAAAATGATCGAATTGCGTTGGTTGAACGGAGCTAACAGGAGAAAACTACATGCCCAATGCCGGTACAATAAAATTCACGCTTCTCGAACTCCGTTATATCAACAGCAAGCATACGTTTTCGGTCAGATGTAGTAGTAATAGTAGTAGTATTTTATTTGTCTTAAAAAAACAGACACGTCTAAAAATACATGTAGATATGTAAGTTGTTCAAGTATATGACAATCATACGTAATTTTTTAAAAGATACAAACACAATTACAATCGACGAAAATAATGGTATATAATATCATTACATTACCAATTAATCACAAACACCACAATAAAATTTACAATACCTTTTCATGTACCAATCTAAGTAAAACATTAGAAAGTAAGAAATCTAGAACTCATGTAACACTTATTCTATGATAATATAGCAGCACGAGTTACTACTAACTTTGTTATATTTAAATTTTTGTTTAATATTAAGGCTTTAGTGCAGTGGCGGCTCGGGGTGGTTCACATAGGGAGTGCATAATTTCAAAATTAAAAAGTATAATACAAGAACGCTTACCCAATCTTTATAAGTTTCACCGACATACTGTTCCAGACAGTTTGTTTTGAGGGAATAGTAAATATAACACTACAGTTTGATTACATATGACGATAAACGAAGTCCATTTTGCGTGTCTTTGACTTGCAGAACAGTTCTATCACTTTTTCATTAAAATTTGGGAAATCATTTATAAATTCTTTTTCACAAGATAACATAGTAAGGGCATTTAATCTGTCTTCTTTCATTGTATTTCTCAGGAAAGTTTTTATTCTCTTCAGCCGTGAAAACTGGCGTTCCGCTTCAGACGTTGTCATTGGGATTGTAATGACAATTTTTAAAAGCTTAACAACTTCATTAAAGGTGTCACTTAATCCATCCAGCAGAAGGCCTAGCAGACCTATAGCACTGACTTCTATATTTTGCCTAAATTCTTCTCTAACTTAATTCAGTTCGTAGTCTGCTTTCATTGAGGCATGGATAAAATTTTACTGCTTCTTTAAGGCAATCTTCCGGAATTTTTTTTTTAAAAAGAGGACAACTGTTTAAAAGAAATTAAGTTTGCTAATATTAAGTGCCCTGTATACCGAAATCTAGTTTTTATTTCAAGCAAAATAATATCGCACACTTCAATAGTTTCCCTCCGTCTTTGGCTACCATCAGTTACTCTTCGTCGCGTTGATGGTCGAGGAGTCAGTTCTGAGTCATTTTGTTTAACCAACCGATCATCTGTGTCAGCGATTTCGGTTCGAATTTTTCCAATAGCGCGTTCAAAATTATCTAAATTATTCTTGATTTTTAATGCATCTGTATTGACATTTTGTAATTGATTAAACAATATGTCCACATGTGGCATAATTTTATGAAAGAAAGTGAACCAATAGATAAAATTTTCCTCCTCTAAAATTCGCAAATTGGCACCAGCTTGATGAATGGTAGTTTGTAAACTAGCTTCTCCCTCGATTTGTTCTAGAGCTTCAATTATTTCTTCTCGGTGCTCATATATTGTATTGACTGTCCTAGAATTGAAGTTCCATCTTATTTTTGAAGACCGAGGTAAGCTTTTTCTCTGAAGGAATTCTTCCAATCTTGCAGCTCGTTGTGGTGAAGTGGAGAAAAAAGTACATAATCCCGTCAGATTGGCAAAAAAAATTTTGCAATTACTACTGCTCGATGTAGCATGTGACATAATAAGATTTGTCTGATGTGCGTAACAATGTACAAAATTGGCCCTTGGATACTGGTCTTGGACATGTTTTTGCACGCCGTTAATAGCACCACTCAAGACTGCTGCCCCATCATAGCTCTATGCAATCAGTTTTTCTGGGTCATCAACAAGCAAACTAATTTCGTTAAGGATGGAGGCAGATAAAGAATTAGCATCATGTCCACTGGGCAGAAGAAATTTCCAAAATCTTTCGACCGGTCTCGCGTTCACAATATATCTTAAAACAACCACCAACTGAAACTGATTGGACACATCTGTGGTTTCATCAGCTATCACAGATATGAAGTCGGTTGCTTTAATTTCACTGGAAACTTGTTCATGATACACGTTCAACATTGCATCAAGCAGCTCATTCTGTATCGTTTTTGATAATCCCTTAAAAACCGGTGCTGCTTCGATGTGATCTCTGAGCGATTTATCCAATTCTGCCGTAAAATTTATCAATTCCCGAAAAATGCCCTTGGTATTCGACGTTTGCCGTTCATCATGACCCCGAAGTGCCAGTTCAAACGCGCCACAAAATCTAATGCAATTTATTATTAAATTTAACACATGCCTATTTTTTGTTACCTGTTCATTGTGTTGTTGAACTGCTTTTGCATATGATGAATCTAAAACATTCTGAACGTTATTTTTTCCTAACATTCTTAGACTAAATATATTTTTCAAATGCCCTTCGGAATTTTCATGTTTCGTAATTTTAGCACTAAGATGAATTAAGTCTTTTATTCCGTTCTTTGACCAAGACGGTTCACCACCAAACAAAAGACACGGAAAACAAAACAAAGTATTTTTAATTTCACACCCACAAATCCAGTCATTTTTCTGATAAATATTCATTTTGAATTTTCTTATAACGTCTTTACCTTTAACAGATTGTTTATTTTCTAAACATAATTGAGGCATCGGTCGTTTAAGATTTTTTATTGCGATTTTTTCATCATACGTTAACCGCGAAAACGTGTTATTCTGTAACGCAGAGACGAAATTCATCTTACAACAGCGGTGAGCAGACTGGGGATCTTGCTCACAGGCTATGTATTATACGATATGGAAGTAGAACAAAATACAGTTCTCCCCACCTTCAATGTAATGTTAATGGCTTAACGGAGCAACGGTTGGGCTGTGCTCATGGGTATGTTTCTCTCGGTGGAAGGGGTAAACATTCGACGATCGGTGCATGTAGGTTGTTACGCACGCCGCACACGCCACGTTACTGTTGAATCAGGGGGTGCAATTGCTCACTTGCTCTCATTAAAGAGCCGCCGCTGTTTTAGTGTAAGAACAGGGGGAGGAGAACTCCTCCATCCACCTGAGCCAAGCCCTAAGGTTTCAACTGCATTTTTGTTTGTTTTTGATATATGTACATATCTCGTGTATGTTGAAGTAAAGATAATAATAATATTCGTTATTTCAACATTAAACAGTAATTGTCAGTGCAAAAGCAGAAAAATATAATTAGAATTGTCAACACTGAGAAAAATTCATTTTAGATTTATTTAAAATTTAGTAAGCATCTATATGGATTTACAACTTTTTGTAAAATTATTTTTCATTGTAACCATCATTTATATCCTAGATATATTGTGACAGGATATAATTGTCTTGTATGTTTTTCTGAATGGTAAAAATGTGAAAATATGCAATCTGTGACACCTAAAGAGATAGCTAAAAAAATGGGTTTCATTTTTCAAATCATCACTAAAATTAATATAGATATAAATATTAATTTTAATTGTTTATTGTATACTTTAGATTAACATTCTTCAACAATTTAAAAACGTGTGGTACCTAGGACGATTATTTGAGAAAGTTTGCAACACATTATAATAACGAAATAGTGGTATTTACAAACCAGAAGAACTCATTAAATATTCATATATACAAACATTGTAAAAACGAATGCAATTTGTGGGAAAACAACTTTGGTAACTTCTCTTTCTAATTCAATGAGAAACATTTCCTTTACTTTTCACCTTTGTTTACTGTTGTATGATGTAAAATAAGAATAAACGTGGGATTGTTAATGAGGACTTCTTTTCTTTACTTTTTTGAGAATTTTCTTTTTAAGTAGCAAACTAAATTTAGTTTCAAAATATAAATCAATATACTTAAAGTCATGACAAATTTAGAAATCTTTAACATTTGTATATCACTTGTACTTCCTATTTCATAATTATTTAATTGACACACTTTTGCAAATTGAAAATCAAAGCAATAAAAGAAAAAGAATCCATTTAACACATATGAGCTGTTGCATTGTATTATTTTTTAAATAATGAATAGTATGTACGCGATTAGAGTGTTAAAAACCAATTACATGCATTGTGAGCTTAAATAATGGCTCAATAAAATCCATTTTAGAAGCTATAATCGTTTTAAACTAATTTTTAAGAATGTAACGTATGATATAGATACTGTTATTATTAAAATATATTTTTTTATACTCCTTCTCGTATACCAAAGGACACAAACAATATTTGAATATCAATAAATATAATTATTGTTTCTTGTCATTGCCTAAATATTTTTGTACGAGGGTCATTTTTAAAGTAAGAACCGTTTTTAAGTGAAGTAACAGCAACTTTATTTATGAACATAAATTGTATCAAAAACTGAAGTATAAACATATTTTTACTTTTCTACATTGTCACCAAGAATATCTAAGCATTTGTTAAGTCGTGGCACTAGCTTTTGGATCCCCTCACCATAGAACTCTGCCGCCTGAGCATTTAACCAGTTAGAAACAGTTTCTTTCAACACGTCATCATTTTCAAATCACTTTCTACCAAGATATTCTTTGAGTTTAGGAAAAACATGGAAGTCTGATGGTGCCAGGTCAGGTCTGTAGGGGGGATGATCCAGTAATTCTCGTCGAAATTTATCCAGTTGCGTCTTTGTTATTGCTGCAGTGTGAGGCCGAGCGTTATCGTGAAGCAGCACGACGCCGCTAGACAGAAGTCCCCGCCGGCGGTTCTGAATAGCGCGCCTAGGCTTGGTTAGTGTATCGCAATATCTCTCAGCATTTATAGTCATTCCTCTTGGCAGAAAGTCAATAAGAAGAACGTCTTTCCGATCCCAAAAGACCGTGGCCATGATTTTCCGTGTTGAAGGTTCTTGTTTGAATTTTCGTGGTTTCGTCGGTGAATTTGAGTGATGCCATTCACTGGATTGACGTTTAGTCTCTGGAGTGTAGTAAGCTACCCACGTTTCATCACCAGTAACAATATGATTCCAGAACTCATCACCACTCTTATCGTAGCGCTCCAAAAATGACAAAGAATGTGCCAAACGCTTCTTTTTGTGTTCTTCTGTCAACATTTTTGGCATCCATCTCGCACACATTTTACTTTCTTATACGTAGTATAAGGAAGTATTGTGATGATGAAAATTTTCGACCTCGAGATTTTTGCAGATGTCCACGTTTTGAGGTCCCCTGATACCAAAAAAGTGGTTTTTAAAAAAATGTCTGTGTGTCTGTCTGTCTGTGTGTCAGTCTGTCTGTCTGTCTGTCTGTGACCACGATAGCGGTCAAACCGCTGGAGATATCAATTCCAAATTTTGTATTTACGTGTATAATCTCCCTCTTGAGATCTGATTAGTTTTTCATTAAAATCGGTAGACTGGAAGTAGCAGTTTACTTCAGTGAAAAAATCGAATTTTGCCAATATTTCGTCAAATACTGAGTTTATACAAATTTATAAAGAATTCATATGTACTTAAAATTAAAATTGAGAACAATTTTATTTAAAAAGTTTTTCGAAATTCCTACGGGAAGTAGGTCTTTTACTCTTATCGAAAAACGGTTTTTTGCGAATATTTCGCAAGTCAAGCTTTTTAGACAGGTACGTTACGTGTATAAAAGTATTTAAAACATAGTTTTCAATATCTTTTGTATAAAAAAGATTTCAAAATTCGGACCGGAAGTAACACTTTTACTCTTACTGTTACGCCGGAACTACGTCGCACTAAGATAACCGACTAAATTAAGGTAAAGATAACGGAGAATCATAATAGGAGATGATTAAATCTGGAAAACGCAGGGCCGAGCTAACTCTGTCGCAGACGGCGTGATGGTTCAGATAAACTAAAACACCTAAAAGTAGAGCGTCGGTCGGCAACGACGCTAGCGACGTTGTCCGGGCACCAGGACACTATGTTACCTTACGATAACCTACCTGCGCCTCCTATGTGCTACCACTGGCTGTGTCCCTCCAGCGGGTTTCCTATTGATCACCCTGTATAATATGATGCACCTAACCTTACGTACGTGCTTGTCACAATATTATATGAGATATGTAGAGGTAAAAATAAAAGAAAAGGTATTACGAGATGTAGCAAGATTTAATTAAATTTGGTATGTTGTTTATGTTTTTTTTTTTAAAGATTAGGAGAAGTTAAGTATATAAAATTACAAAGTGACACAAAGCTGTCTGACAGTTTAAATAAAAAAGATTAGCAAACGTAGAATAAAATTGATTTACAAAAAAAAGAAATGAAAACTAGACAGTTTGATAATTTGTAAACAAAGCGTTAGGTAATATTAATGAAATATAAAAGAAAATAACAAGACATAATACTACATCATAATCTCTGCGTTTCAGCAGAAGATGGTTGGTAGAAGAAACGTTTCATTACCTCACATAATATAATTACAAAGTAATATCATGAAAACGCCACAACGGCAATGTTAACACAAAATGTGATTCAATATGTACGCAAGAAAGTTAATATCATCTAGTACTTAAGACTTAGACTAATAAAGTGAAAAATTCGTTAAATACCAAACACAAGGTTTGATTACATGATCATAATTAATTTAAAAGAAGGTTACTTATTATCAAATGTCAAATAATGAATGGTAGAATTAGAAAGGAAATTTTATAATATACAAAAATACACTGAGCTTCCTGAACAAAATTTACTCTTGCAGGAATGAATTTAACTAGCTCAGAAATTTGGACAAAAGTCTGCAAGAAAAGTTAGTGTAATAACGACAAAAATTCTCTATTAACTAAGCACAATAAAATTTAAATACATCAACGAGAGCCCTCCAAAAACTGCTACTGAGGGTCACTCGGTATACGGCAAAGCAAAATTTACAATTAAACAAAAATTAATATGCAATTATTGTGACCACACATGTAATAAGTGGCACGGCAGGTATCTTATAAGTACCCCAAAAGTCTCATTTCAAAACATAAGGAAATTAATACTGTAATATGACCAGTTCTCTGGCTCTAAATTTACATCAAAATAGTCGAAATACTCATCGGAAAATTAGGTACATGGATGTACTTAGCTGAAATCTCAAAATGGCGTAGGCACGCCAACTGGAGCCGAGATGGTGGAGGTCCTCTAATGGTATGTTGTAATTCCACCCAAAATCCGAGATGAAAAGGTAGGCACAACTCTTACATAAATCGAAACGGCATCTACAGCGGCCGAACCAGCGTTTAATGTCTGGATGCTTAGCCCTGTACTAACATCCTATTAAATTCGAAAGAAAAAGAAACAAGAATAAAAACCCCGAAAAATTAACACAAAATTACAATCACTTACCCCAATTTTAGTTGGAGATGCACGTTAAAGACTCAGAAGTCACACATAGCACGAAAAGAAATTCAAAATCCAACACGTGGCATTCGTAAATCAGGTAGCGGTATTGCGATAAAATTTATGATAAATCACCGAATTAAGGTATCGATATATATACTTATTTCGTCAAAGCCGCCTAAGCGTTAGTCTATCTTTTAGACAAAGTGATAAAATTCACCAAATGAAAATAAGCATATCGTGCTAATGCACTTTCAACAAGCTCAACTTCGAAAGTGTGGCCTCAACGTGACCTTTCCGGTAGATACGTTACAACCAAAGAGCACGCAGGCCCAGTGATTTTAAATAAAGGCGGGAGATTTCAAATAAACATAATAGGCACAAAACTAAATGGACAATAAAGGGAGTCAACATCGTGACTTATATATAATTAAACACAACCCTACACATAACTTAGACGAAAAGAAAATAACCGAAACACTCCTACAATTGTACATAGAAATTATAAAGTCGGCAGTTCGAGAGGGAACTTTATGCTAGACGTTGGCAATGCATGAGCGACCGGTCACCTTGGCGAAATAACCAAACGCTTGACAGAAGAAAACAAAACAAAACTCAGATATAGACACAATTTTAATACGGAAGAACAAGGATTCTGCAGGTAACTATTGAAATTTCCAAGCTTTTAAATCACGCTACGAACGGCGGTTAAAAAGAACCGACCTCCTAATGTTTTACAGTTAAATCCGCGAAGCCATAACCCTCCAAGGAAAGTTAACGGCAGAAGCGCAACAAGGCCGTCAAGGAAGATGAATGCTTGCTAAGAACAATCAGTCCACGGCAATAATTCCACGTATGCCCGTTAATACACAAGATTTCCTTAATTAATACTCCTTACATTTCTAGTGACATAAATACGAAGGAGAATTTTAATCAGACGTACAAGAGAGTCTATGTCTAGGAATACGCATAAACACGTGAGACAGTAAATACAACGGCCTGACTGTTGTTTCGAGAATTTAAGGCCACAAATAAATGCACTACGTAGAGTTCGGAAGTAATAAATAAGCAGATATTGATAAAACTGAAACAAGGCATAAAAGTAACTGCAAATGCAGGTAATTCGCATCTACAGGTAGGATAAAATAAGCTAGAGATAAGATAGTTAGAATTAGTTACATAGATACAGAGTTTTTTACACATAAAGAGAGTGTTTGCCCGATATTATATATATTGCACATCTGTCAATTTTACGGTTCGCGACCTAGGGCTCCAAGAGCACAATAGTCGGTTTAGCACACACATAGATATACAGCAAACGATCTTGTCTACTCGGTGAACCAAACGATGTACAAGGTTCGCTCAAAAAGTCTCGAGCTCATACAAATTCTACGTACTTAATCAAAGACATAATCTTAGGAGAACTATATACAAAAGTAAATTTTACAGCATAACATTACCGAATAGCGATTTTTGGCATATATGTCGTAAATTATGCATTCTATATATATTTATTAAGAGTACAAAAGTATTTAGAGTTATATTTGCAATATTTTTTGTATACATGAAATTTCGAAATTCGGACCGGAAGTAGCACTTTTACTCTTAGCGAGTAGGTAGCACTTTTTTTCGAATATCTTGCAAAGTATGCATTCTATAGCGATTTATTAAGAGAATAAAAGTACTTAGAATAGGATTTTCAATAAGTTTTGTGTAAAAAAATTCTTATGATTGTATAGTTTGAAACACTCATACGTATAAGAAAGTCGTGTGGTGGCCACACCTCATTTTACTTTCTTATACGTAGTATAAGGAAGTATTGTGATGATGAAAATTTTCGACCTCGAGATTTTTGCAGATGTCCACGTGTTGAGGTCCCCTGATACCAAAAAAGTGGTTTTTAAAAAATGTCTGTGTGTGTGTCTGTCTGTGTGTCTGTGTGTGACCACGATAGCGGTCAAACCGCTGGAGATATCAATTCCAAATTTTGTATTTGCGTGTATAATCTCCCTCTTGAGATCTGATTAGTTTTTCAGTAAAATCGGTAGACCGGAAGTAGCAGTTTACTTCAGTGAAAAAATCGAATTTTGCTAATATTTCGTCAAATACTAAGTTTATACAAATTTATAAAGAAGTCATATGCACTTAAAATTAAAATTGAGAACAATTTTATTTAAACAGTTTTTCGAAATTCCTACCGGAAGTAGGTCTTTTACTCTTATCGAAAATCGGTTTTTTGCGAATATTTCGCAAGTCAAGCTTTTTAGACAGGTACGTTACGTGTATAAAAGTATTTAAAACATAGTTTACAATATCTTTTGTATAAAAAAGATTTCAAAATTCGGACCGGAAGTAACACTTTTACTCTTACCGAATAGCGATTTTTGGCAAATATGTCATAAATTATGCATTCTATATATATTTATTAAGAGTACAAAAGTATTTAGAGTTATATTTGCAATATTTTTTGTATACATGAAATTTCAAAATTCGGACCGGAAGTAGCACTTTTACTCTTAGCGAGTAGCACTTTTTTTCGAAAATCTTGCAAAGTATGCATTCTATAGCGATTTATTAAGAGAATAAAAGTACTTAGAATGGGATTTTGAATAAGTTTTGTATAAAAAAATTCGTAAGATTGTATAGTTTGAAACGCTCATACGTATAAGAAAGTCGTGTGGTGGCCACACCTCATTTTTTACTTTCTTATACGTAGTATAAGGAAGTATTGTGATGATGAAAATTTTCGACCTCGAGATTTTTGCAGATGTCCACGTTTTCAAGTCCCCTGATACCGAAAAAGTGGTTTTTAAAAAATGTCTGTGTGTCTGTGTGTCTGTGTGTGTCTGTGTGTGTGTGTCTGTGTGTGTGTGTGTGACCACGATAGCGGTCAAACCGCTGTAGGTATCAATTCCAAATTTTGTATTTACGTGTATAATCTCCCTCTTGAGATCTGATTAGTTTTACAGTAAAATCGGTAGACCGGAAGTAGCAGTTTACTTCAGCGAAAAAATCGAATTTTGCCAATATTTCGTCAACTACTAAATTTAAACAAATTTATAAAGAATTCATATATACTTAAAATTAAAGTTGAGAATAATTTTATTTAAAAAGTTTTTCGAAATTCCTACGGGAAGTAGGTCTTTTACTCTTATCGAAAATCAGTTTTTTGCGAATATTTCGCAAATCATGCGTTTTAGACAAGTACGTTACGGGTATAAAAGTATTTAAAACATAATTTTCAATATCTTTTGTATAAAAAAAATTTAAAAATTCAGACCGGGAGTGCCACTTTTACTATTATCGAATAGCGATTTTTTGCAAATATGTCGTAAGTTATGCATTCTATATATATTTATCAAGAGTACAAAAGTATTTAAAACTGTATTTGCAATATTTTTTGTATATATGAAATTTTAAAATTCGGACCGGAAGTAGCAGTTTTACTCTTAGCGAGGAGCACTTTTTTGATAATATCTTGCAAAGTATGCATTCTATAGAGATTTATTAAGAGAATAGAAGTACTTAGAATAGGAATAGAAGTACTTAGAATAGGATTTTGAATAATTTTTGGAAAAAAAAATTCTTAAAATTCTATAATTTGAAACGCTTATGCGTATAAGAAAGTCGTGTGGTGGCCACACCTCATTTTTACTTTCTTATACGTAGTATAAGGAAGTATTGTGATGATGAAAATTTTCGACCTCGAGATTTTTGCAGATGTCCACGTTTTGATGTCCCCTGATACCGAAAAAGTGGTTTTTAAAAAATTTCTGTGTGTGTATGTCTGTGTGTGTGTGTGTCTGTGTGTCTGTGTGTCTCTGTGTGTGTGTGTGTGACCACGATAGCGCTCAAACCGCTATAGGTATCAATTCCAAATTTTATATTTACAAAGATAATCTCCCTCTTGAGATCTGATTAGATTTTCAGTAAAATCGGCAGACCGGAAGTAGTAGTTTACTTCAGTGAAAAAATCGAATTTCGCCAATTATTCGTCAACTACTAAGTTTAAACAAATTTATAAAGAATTCATATGTACTTAAAATTAAGTTTGAGACAAATTGTCTTAAAAAAGTTTTTCGAAATTCCAACCGGAAGTAGGTCTTTTACTCTTATCGAAAATCAGTTTTTTGCCAATATTTTGCAAGTCATGCTTTTTAGACAGGTACGCTACGAATATAAAGGTATTTAGAACTTAATTTCCAATATCTTTTGTATAAAAAAAATTTCAAAATTCGGACCGGAAGTATCACTTTTACTCTTACCGATAACGATTTTTTGCAAATATGTCGTAAATTATGCATTCTATATATATTTATTAAGAGTACAAAAGTATTTAGAATTGGATTTGCAATATTTTTTGTATACATGAAATTTCAAAATTCGGACCGGAAGTGGCACTTTTATTCTTAGCGAGTAGCACTTTTCTTCGAATATCTTGCAAAGTATGCATTCTATAGCGATTTATTAAGAGAATGAAATAACTTAGAATAGGAGTTTGGATAAGTTTTGTATAAAAAATGAGGTGTGGCCACCACACGACTTTCTTATACGTATGAAAGTGTTACTTCCGGTCCGAATTTTGAAATTTCATTTATACAAAAAATATTCCAAATCCAACTCTAAATACTTTTGTACTCTTCATAAATATATATAGAATGCATAATTTACGACATATTTGCAAAAAAATCGCTATTCGATAAGAGTAAAAGTGGTACTTCCGGTCTGAATTTTGAAATTTTTTTTATACAAAAGATATTTAGAAGTATGTTCTAAATACTTTTATACTCGTAATGTACCTGCCTAGAAAGCATGACTTGCGAGATATTCGCAAAAAACTGATTTTCGATAAGAGTAAAAGACCTACTTCCGGTAGGAATTTCGAAAAACTTTATTAAAACAATTTTTCTCAAATTTAATTTTGAGTACATTTGAATTCTTTATAAATTTGTTTAAACTTAGTAATTGACGAAATATTTGCAAAATTCGATTTTTTCACTGAAGTAAACTACTACTTCCGGTCTGCCGATTTTGCTCAAAATCTAATCAGTTCTCAAGAGGGAGATTATATTGGTAAATACAAAATTTGGAATTGATATCTACAGCGGTTTGACCGCTATCGTGGTCACACACACACAGACAGACACACAGACACACACACAGACACACAGACATTTTTTAAAAACCACTTTTTTGGTATCAGGGGACCTCAAAACGTGGACATCTGCAAAAATCTCGAGGTCGAAAATTTTCATCATCACAATACTTCCTTATACTACGTATAAGAAAGTAAAAAAATGAGGTGTGGCCACCACACGACTTTCTTATACGTATGAAAGTGTTACTTCCGGTCCGAATTTTGAAATTTCATTTATACAAAAAATATTCCAAATCAAATTCTAAATACTTTTGTACTCTTCATAAATATATATAGAATGCATAATTTACGACATATTTGCAAAAAATCGCTATTCGATAAGAGTAAAAGTGGTACTTCCGGTCTGAATTTTGAAATTTTTTTTATACAAAAGATATTTAAAAGTACATTCTAAATACTTTTATACTCGTAATGTACCTGCCTAGAAAGCATGACTTACGAGATATTCGCAAAAAACTGATTTTCGATAAGAGTAAAAGACCTACTTCCGGTAGGAATTTCGAAAAACTTTATTAATACAATTTTTCTCAAATTTAATTTTGAGTACATTTGAATTCTTTATAAATTTGTTTAAACTTAGTAATTGACGAAATATTTGCAAAATTCGATTTTTTCACTGAAGTAAACTACTACTTCCGGTCTGCCGTTTTTGCTCAAAATCTAATCAGTTCTCAAGAGGGAGATTATACACGTAAATACAAAATTTGGAATTGATATCTACAGCGGTTTGACCGCTATCGTGGTCACACACACACACACACACACACACACAGACACACAGACATTTTTTAAAAACCACTTTTTTGGTATCAGGGGACCTCAAAACGTGGACATCTGCAAAAATCTCGAGGTCGAAAATTTTCATCATCACAATACTTCCTTATACTACGTATAAGAAAGTAAAACTCTTAAAATTGTATAGTTTGAAACGCTCATACGTATAAGAAAGTCGTGTGGTGGCCACACCTCATTTTTTACTTTCTTATACGTAGTATAAGGAAGTATTGTGATGATGAAAATTTTCGACTTCGAGATTTTTGCAGATGTCCACGTTTTGAGGTCCCCTGATACCAAAAAAGTGGTTTTTAAAAAATGTCTGTGTGTGTCTGTCTGTCTGTGTGTGTGTGTGTGTGACCACGATAGCTGTCAAACCGCTGGAGATATCAATTCCAAATTTTGTATTTACGTGTATAATCTGCCTCTTGAGATCTGATTAGTTTTTCAGTAAAATCGGTAGAGCGGAAGTAGCAGTTTACTTCAGCGAAAAAATCGAATTTTGCGAATATTTCGTCAACTACTAAGTTTAAACAAATTTATAAAGAATTCATATATACTTAAAATTAAAATTGAGAATAATTTTATTTAAAAAGTTTTTCGAAATTCCTACCGGAAGTAGGTCTTTTACTCTTATCGAAAATCAGTTTTTTGCGAATATTTCGCAAGTCATGCTTTTTAGACAAGTACGTTACGGGTATAAAAGTATTTAAAACATAATTTTCAATATCTTTTGTATAAAAAAAATTTCAAAATTCAGACCGGAAGTGCCACTTTTACTCTTATCGAATAGCGATTTTTTGCAAATATGTCATAAGTTATATATATTTATCAAGAGTACAACAGTATTTAGAACTGGATTTGCAATACTTTTTGTATATTATATGAAATTTCAAAATTCGGACCGGAAGTAGCACTTTTACACTTAGCGAGGAGCACTTTTTTGATAATATCTTGCAAAGTATGCATTCTATAGCGATTTATTAAGCGAATGAAAGTACCTAGAATAGGATTTTGAATAAGTTTTGTATAAAAAAATTCTTAAAATTGTATAGTTGAAACGCTCATACGTATAAGAAAGTCAGTGGCAGACACATGTAATCAACTGACTGCGTAGTTGGGGACTGGACAAGAATGGCTGACCTTGAGCGGACGTCACGTGACAGCCTGCGTGGTTGCTATGCGCAAACGGTTCTTACTTTAAAAATGAGCCTCTTATTAACTTTATATGTACTTAATTCTTTGGAAATA
Organism: Amphimallon solstitiale; assembly: GCA_963170755.1. NCBI lineage: Eukaryota > Metazoa > Arthropoda > Insecta > Coleoptera > Scarabaeidae > Amphimallon > Amphimallon solstitiale. The sequence continues at coordinate 118,679,984 of OY720682.1, read as the reverse complement.
TAAATAGGAATAACAATAATTAATTATTGCTCTGGCTTGTCGGTGGTTGGTAATGAATGTGAACCCAAAACCAATTGTATTCTAACTATTGAATGATTGTAGACTGTAGAACAGTCAAAAATCCTAATCAAAAATCAAAATTGGAAATGTGTCATTAGAAATTGGGGAAATTTTTTAAATTACTTATTGAGAATTACTCATTGTCATTTTTTAGGGAAAGTACATATGGCAACTTAATACAATAGACTGTGAAATATTGGATTTTTTTAGAATGACGTTTGTTTGTTTAAATAAGTTAAAATATTGTAGCATTTTCAATACTGTAGGATCTTTGTTTTAACGGATATATTTATATTTACATGGTATTCTGATTTAGCAACGAAAATGCGAATATGGAAAAAACGAATAGACCTAAGCAAGATACTATACTAATGCTCAGCTCATTTAATCGACTAGAATATGGCACATTTAAACCTAATCATCATCATAATAGCTGCGGACCTACTAAAGGGCGTTGTACACTTTTAGAAGAAGTTCAAATATTGAATGCTGTTCATGAAAATGCGACTTCCAGCCCTAAAGAAATAGCCCAGTTGCTGACATTTCTTAGTAAAAAACTAGTACGTTAACTAATATTTTAGAATCTTTTGCTGCTCTTTCGTATAAGAAAAGTGCAACCAACATTAATAAGAACGTGCAACGAACAGTGTTTTGCGATACCCTAATAAAAAAAATAAAAAACTAAAAAACAAAATAAAAAAAGAATAAACCATATACTTGTTTTATTTTTACACTCCTCGTACATCTCATGGTATGTTTAAAACCCTAAAATTATAAAAATAAAAAAATTCATAAAACAAATACATAAAGCTTTATTTTTATATATCATAACTTCAGAACCTTCAAAAGTAGTATTTTAAGTAAATATACATACATATTTCTCAGTCTATATCCTGAAGTGATAATGTTCAGTATGCATTTAAAAACGTCTAAATTATCATTACCTGTCTATAACTACGATGTTGTAGTTAGTGAGGAAAGTTTTACACGTCACAGTAATCTTTTTAGTGGTACATGTAAGAGAGTACTAATAGTAGGATCTTCAGGATGTGGTAAAACGAACGCTCTTCTTACATTATTACTGCACCCCAATGGATTTCGCTTCAAAAATATTTACATCTGCTGTAGATCTCTCCATCAACAAAAATATGAGTATTTAAGAAATTTATTACTCGGTGTACCAGAGATAGGTTATTATGAATATACGGATGTCAATAATATGGTAAAACCTGATGAAGTTTCTGATTATTCAGTCGTTATATTTGATGACATACCTACTATTGATTTAAATATTGTAAAACAATATTTTTCTTTCGGTAGACATCGCATTTTAGATTGCTTTTATCTGATTCAAACATACAGTGCAGTCCTTAAGCAATTATTAAGGGATAATACAAATCTTTTAATTTTATTTCGACAAGATGGTACTAATTTGAAACACATATTTAATGATCATATTCATGATTTAAAATATGAACAGTTTTTAGACGTTTGTAGAATGTGTTGGAAGAAACAATTTGACCGAGGGGGAAACCGCTGAGGGATTATGGTGTACACCCCGTAGGAATTCCAGGAATTATTTGGAATTATTGGAATTATGTGGAATTATTTGGGATTATATCGGATTACATGGGATTATTTGGAATTATATCGGATTACATGGAATTATTTGGAATTATGTGGGATTATGCGGGGTTACTTGGTAGAATTACGACGGATTTCACGGTCATTAGAAAGAATGTTTTTGTATCTATTGTCCTGTATAATCAACAATACTTTATGATATCGAATCATCCCTACAAATTAAACGTCATGTCCATAGTTTAATCTGGTTTAATCACAGTAGTACAAATCAAATTGAATTTTAACAGAAAGTGCCTTTGGTAGTTTTTCACATCCACGAATGACGCCTTACGACTCATTACTTGATCATACGATATTTTGTGGGAAATTGCTGATCGTACACTATTTCGAACAGGTTTGAACCGAGATTTGAATGCGTGCGCGTTCCATTCGGCATTTTATTTATACAAGTCAGTGTAATGCGGTGTAATGTGATATTCTTGGATGTTATGCTGTTTATTTTTGCTGCCACTAAATTATTGCACAGATAATTTTGCGGATAATTTTCACAGCTGAAATCAAGTATGATTCTCACTTGAAATCTATTACCAAGTCTTACCAAGAGAGTAATTGTAATTTGTAAGAGCCCGTTCTTTTCTTTAGATGGAAGTTTCACAAACAGGGGCTGAGTGCTTCACCGAAGTTGAAAATAAGCTAAATATTTCCGTGCCTGTCTGCATAAAAAATCTTTTAAGGATCAATGGATTTACTAACGCACAATTACTTGCTCAAATCACAGATGATCTTGGAGACGGACAAATTTATGGCCGAGACAGTACCAACATTAATTCCCAAGGAGGAATACGAATCGTATTTGGGAATATTTTCGAAAAAACCAGAAAATTTCAAACTTATACAATGTCACGGAAAATTAATTACCATAATTTCCAGCCATTTCAAAAGAAACGTTCTACAACAATCTAAAACGCAAGATAAATTCCTTGCAACAAGTTGGTGCACTGAAACTTGCAGCTTGCGAGCGAAGATGTCGGCCGAGACCTCAGTTAATCTATAGTATAGTATACAGTAGAACCCAGATTATACGAACAATTTTCTTATATGTTAATCGTACTCCATATTATCCGACCCCTCATTCTTAATTTTATACGAATTTTTTAACAATATCGGTGTGAATATTGTCGAAGGTTATTTTTCTTTTCAATTAGTGTGCTATTCATATCGCTATTACTCCATTTCTGTCTAGTGCATCGAGAGTATTACACATTCATAAGTTAGCTACGTGCTTGGTTACGAGGTTAGTAAAAATGCCAAATTTTAAAAAACCGTAGAATAATTATTATTTAGAAAAAGATGCCAAACCTTTCTCTAACAATCATTTATCGTTTTATATATATATACCTATTTTGATTATTGGAGCACGATCCGATCCGCATTAACTCGGATAATACAAGTGCTACTCTACTTGTTGTTCTTGAAGATGAAGAAGTATTAAGAACGGATTTCAGAATAAAGTTTTGCTTTACTTTTAGAGACAAGTCGACAGGCAAGTATTACATTAGTGGGTGCATCAGGTTCACAGTCGGTAGTTACCGACGAGATCGCTACAATCTCCCAGAAGAAACTTCTCATGTTTAACGTACTATAAGAAACTGGATTAAACATAAGTGCATCAACCATGAACAATGGTACTCTTTCAAAAAAAAAATTCTGAAATCTTTTTCGAAAGCAAATATGGAATACGAAATGAGTTATATTGTGTAATGAGATGCTACAGTAAAAGTTACTATAAAATTCAAAAATATGCGCAACAGCCAGGCCATTCTAAGAAATGGAATTTTGGAAATATTTATCTGGACATATAAGTGCTTATTCTACACCTTATTCCGTATCTAAGACCACCGACACACTAAAATCAAAGTTAAGTCCATCTTTGACAAGTAATCCAAAGAAAAAAGGTGAGAATAAAGATATTAAGTGAACATGCTGAAAAAGGTAATCCAGCTCATCAAGTGATAAGTTTGACACAAATTTCAGAAGATAATAAGGCAGCAAATGATGGAAAAGCTTGCAAAGCAATAAATATTATTAGCAATACTCTCATTGTTCCTTCGTTCAATAATGATATCAAACAACAAAAACGTCCTAGCAATATTGAAAGTTATATTACTAGCTCGATTGCTAGTGATAATTCTTTTGAAGAAACGAAATCAGGTAAACCAGAAGCCTCATGCTCGAAATGGAAATCGTCTAAATATCAAAGAAGTGAAAGAAGAAAAAGAGCGCGTGAAAGAAGTACTTCTTGTCAGCCGACCCAGACACTAATAACATCTTATTCTGAATTTTTGGATACAATAGTTGACATGACAAATGATATTGTCAAAAGACACAACGATGTCGGGACGGAATTAAATCTTGCTGTGGAGAAAGTAGCCATGACACAACTAGGCAACGCCGGTGATCATTTCACTAACTGCAGAGGTAAATTATTGAAAATGCTGCTAGACCTTTCAGTTGCGAATTCGAGATGAAATCGAGGAGTAAATCGAAATACCTATGATCATACTATAAAAGAATTTGCTCTGTATTTGTATTATATAGGCGGTAAACTCCTATACGAAACATTGCAGCAAAACTTAAAAAATGTTTTTCCAGCAATTTCCTCATTAAATAGATATATTGTTGATAACTCCACTAAAACTGAAGAAGGAATTTTCGATTATGATGGACTGAGTCAATTTTTGGATGTCAGACAACTACCTAAAGTTGTATGGATTTCCGAAGATGGAACTCGTTTAAATGGAAAAATTGAGGTTTCCTAGAACAGATGAGTTTCTAGCCACGTCGCCAAAAGCAATGAAAGAAAGTTTCTCAGGGGGAATTAAAGCAAATTATGCTTACGTGATTATGGCGCAACCTTTATCACCAGTGGCACCAGCCTACTGCCTTGCAACTTGTGGTATTGACAATAGGTTTACTGTTAATGATGTTATGCAGCAATGGCAGGAAATTAGAGTAAATGCCAAAAAGCGGGGATTTGCTGTCCTAGGCTTTTCTTCCGATGGCGATACACGTCCCTAAAAGCTATGCAGCAATGCGCAATACTTCCCCCAGTAAAAAAAAACTGCGAGTATAAATTAAACGACTGCTTCTCAACTTCTTATGTTCAGGATACGGTTCATATAGCAACAAAATTACGTACAAGATTCTTGAACAATAAAATCGAATTACGAATGGGTGACTATATTGTATGTCCTAGCTATTTGCAACAGTTGATTTCGACTGTTTCGAAGGAAAACATTTCCTTACAAAAGCTGACCTGCAACGAGAAGATAAAATGCATTTTCTTGCCGCAGAAAAAGTGTGCTCACCAGAAGTAGTCCGTCTGTTAGAAGGCATATCTGAAAGTGAAGCTACAAGTACCTATCTAAACCTTATGCATTTAGCCCTTTCATCATATTTAAATCCAAAAAATTAGTATTAAGCGCCGTCTTTACAACATTTGGTATGTTGTGTTTTTCTTAAGAATTCGGCAAAAATGGTTAATAAGTCATCCTAATTTTAAACTTGCAAATAATTTTATTACATTAAATTGTTATACATGTGCAGAGTTAAATGCTCACGCGCTTGTAAACATCATCTGTAACTTTCACGTAATGATCAATTATCGAATGAGATATTTCTTCTTTACCTATTCAGCAGTAAACCATGTGAACAAATATTCAGAACTACGAGATCAATGACTTCCACCTTATCAACCGTACCTAGTTAACTACTGTATGAAGGACATCATGCAACGTCTGCACAGAATTAAAGCGATCAATAGCATTCTACATGACTTCAAAGACATATTTACTTTTCCTAGGGAAGCAAAAAGGCGGATTTCGTCAGCTGATGTTCAGGTAGAGAGATCTTGGGAGACGACCACTGACTCTGCATTTAACTGCAAAACATTTTCAAATGAATGCATAAGAGTCAATTGAAAATGCGTTACGAGATGCCATCGAAAATAGCGATGACTGTTGAAAAAAACAGCTGGAATTTTCTGTCAGTTGCGATGGGAAAGTCCGAGATGGAAACAAATATTCCCGAGAATGTTCCAGATGATTGTGGAATGGCAAATGATGAAAATATTGTTACCTGCACAGAAGAGTCAAATAAAGTTTTTCAATTATTTTCAGCCCTGGGTGACTCGGAACACGACCAGGAACAGAGTACTACACTTGAATTTCAGAATGACCTCAATTTCAAAGATTTTTCGTCAAGAATTGAAAAAGAAGGTGGGATATCTTCGAAGAAAATTTATAAAACTGGGCTCTTTGTTACAGTAAAGGCCAATGGAAAACCTGTAGTCATAAAGAAGTCATCCTTATGTTGGCTTCTAGACAATACAAAGGGTAGAGTCAGTACAGATCAACTGCGTCGATTTATAAATGTAAATAACAGTAAATCAGCAGAAATGATATTGCCGTCATTTTCGCAATCATATAAAGACAAGTCGCGACGAAAAACAATATTTAAAGCGCGATGTAATTCAAAAAGCAAGAAAGGTTTCTAATATATTACTGGAGAAGGCTCGAAAGAAAGTGAGGACGATGATTGGAATGATTTCAGTGTATCATATATTGATACTTCAGATGCGGAGACATCTTCTGATGGTGGAGAAAATCGGGGCAGGGAAAATAAATCCCATCACAGACCCATCACTCAGTGGTCTTATTAAGTGTAATTGAGTGTAATAAATTTTGCGCTGTTTTTTATGATGAACGGTGGTATATAGGCCAAATTATCAATGGTACAATTTTTAAAATTAATTTTTTAACACGTGGAAGGAAGCAAGATAAAATGTTTACCTGGCCAAAAATTAAACAAGACGTTGCTACGGTTGATCGCAAATATATTTTTTACGGTCCTGCTAAATTTGCCACCGAAATGGAACCCTTTCATTTAGATGAAATCGCATACGCCGAGATTTCTAAGAAATATTATAACAACTAATCTGAGATTAAATCCTGTGTTAAAGACTAATTATTATTATTTAATTCGATTTTTTTTATTTTTCATGAATATTTAAGTTTATGAATTTTACTTTTGCTGTGTTTATATGTTTTCCTTAAGTAGTGTACAAATAAAACAATTCTTTTTCGTAAGGCTGGTGTTATGTACCTATATTCAACCTTCGATTCAACCTTAATTTACCTTTAAAACGTGCACAAAATCCTCAGAATTCGTGGTACATATAAAGAAATAATTAGGGATTATTTGGGATTATTGGGATTACATGGGATTATTTGGAATTATTTGGAATTATTTGGAATTATTTGGAATTATTTGGAATTATTTGGAATTATTTGGAATTATTTGGAATTATTTGGAATTACTTGGAATTATTTGGAATTGTGTGGAATTATATTGGATTATGTGGGATTATTTACATATGGTGGGATTATGGTGTACACTTTTGGGTCAGCGGTTTCCCCCTCGAATTTGACATACTGTTTATCGATACTGACTGCAAGTTCAACGAAGGGCGATATCGTATTGGTTTTGATATGTATATATATTTATAATGAGTTGTGTATATATAAGATAATTTTTTTGTTTTACCATTAGTATGTAATTATTTGAGAGCATAGATATATGTAAAATATGGATGATAAACTAGTAAATAATTTAGTAAAAGCTCGCGAAGCTTTAAAACGAAAATTACGAACATTAAAGGCTGATATCGCTAGTTCTCAAAGAGCAACAGATATTAAGTATGCCCCAATATCAAAACCTCTGCAAGAAATTGCTATGAAATTAGATGGGAGTGACACTAGGAGAGGTACATCGCGACTGAAAAACATTTCTGAGTCTATAGAAGAATCATGGTCGGATATTTATCCGGAGAAATCGTATGCTGCTATTCCCGGAACATCAATTATACGACAAGGCACCCCTAAAGCTTCCCGGAAACATGTGTCATGGTTTAGTCCATCAACTCATTCTTCTCCTACCAAGAGCAAGGAAAAAAGAACAAGGGTGAAGTCTGAACCTCAACCTCGGTTGTTAACATCATTCAATCAACCTACTTTTCTAGAAGCTGAGTACATAGGTGAGCTTTTACCTGACACTCCACGTGGTCTGGATAGAATAGTAGAAGAAGAAAAAAGCAGTGAAGAGGATGAAAGGGATTCGAATGAAAGTTTAAATTTAGATAAATCCATGGCTCATGCTATATCGCTGTTACAAACACAACCAGGCAAGTCAATAATTGGGAACAAATCAATGAACAAAACACTCTTAGAAACAGATGTGAAGGAATCGTTGAAAGATTATCATCCTAATATACGCCCATACCTTATCGGTTTAATGATAGATGAAAAGGATGAATTCGATGTATGGCATTCACGAAACTGATGGTAATTTAAAATTAGGAACTGCTGATGTTAGATTTGACAAAGCGAACATCATAATCGGTAAATTTACTTACAAAGCTACGAAGGGATTACTAGAATTACTTTTTAAAAAGAAGCCAGGAAAATTTTTATATACAGATGCGAAAAACTATAAATTCATCCTTAATGATACCAGTGCTCATCGAGTTGATTACGATCCTCAAAAAAATATGCAGCTAGTAAAGGTTCTAAATATACAACTATTATAAAACCTATAATACAAGGAAGAGCGCCTGAAGTATGGTGGACTCGAACTTGGAAGACTGGTTTAGGTTTATCAAAAAAAATTCCTAATCGAAAGACCGTTATACCTAAGAGTAAAATAGAATATAAGTACTGGGATGATGTAAATGAATTGTGTAATAGATTAAAGTTACTAGTAGCATCGAAGGAGGCGGGACATACGGGGTTGGGCAACGAGATACTCGCAATACTTGAGGAACTGAAGGAGTCAAAAATAATTAAATAGTTATGTCGGTGTGAATCTGAATAAATGCCTTACAAATCTTGGTTTTCTACTAGTTAATATATCGACGCTTATGATACGTAACGATGACAATCGATAAATTTGGTAGACATATTCATAAACACATCGTCAAAAGACATTTAATGGAAAGAGATGTAGTGACAGACTTTCTCGGTCACCCTAAAGTTAAAGAGGTTTTAAAAATGTGTACTAAGAGGATTTCTGCTCCTACCTCAAGCATACCAATAAAGTATATTCTTCATATACATAGTGATGGTTCTATTAGCCCCGTGGGTTTCTATAAAAAGACATCACTTTCAAAAGATATTTATTTATATATTAACAAATTATCTAGTGGGAAGATCATTAATGTTCATTATTCCAACGGAAAATTAGCACAACTATACATTGATAGTAAAAAATTTGATTCCACTAAACCAACCACACTGACAGAGGGAACAAAGTTAAGTTTGAAGTATATGGGCACCAAACCTTCACCGAAACAAACAGAAGCCGTTTTTGCAGAAGTAGTAATCGAAGGATATGTCAACAATTAAAAGAGATGTCGTACACGAAATACATAGTCCTGCACGGAGGAAGTTTTCACGAAGACGAGTCATAATAAAAGGATTGCCAGATTTATTTCAAATCGATCTGGTTGAAATGATACCATATGCGAAAGAAAATGATAATTTTAAATATATTTTTGTATGTATTGATACATTCTCAAAATTTGCCTGGGCTATTCCAATAAAAAATAAAACGTCGAATGAAGTGACACAAGCCATGGAATCCATACTTTTGAAAGGGAAGAAAAATATTCCGAAAAATCTGCAAAGCGATAATGGGAAGGAATTTTATAATACATATTTTAGGAAACTCATGACTAAGTATGATATTAATCACTACAGTACCTATTCTAATTTAAAAAGTTCCATTGTGGAACGTTTTAATAGAACACTTAAGAATAAGATGTGGAAGGAATTCAGTTTCAATGGGAACTATCGCTGGATCGATATGTTGGAAAAATTAGTTCAAGATTATAATAATACTTGTTACACCCGCAACAACGTCGAAACTTATTAATAAGATATGGAGGTTGTTAAAACAGGAGATCCTAAAGTGAGGTAGAATGTATTGGAAAACGCAGGGCCGAGCTAGCTCCAATCGCAGATGGCGTGTCGGTTCAGAAAAACTAAACTTAAGATATAAGCGTCGGTCGGCGACGACGCAAGCGACGTTGTCCGGGCACCAGGACACTATGCTACCTTATGGTAACCTACCTGCGTATCCTAAGACCTGCCACTGGCTGTGTCCCTCCAGCGGGACTCCTACGGATCACCCTGTATAGGTTTTACGCCAAACCTTAATCAACTGCACGTCACAATAATAAGAGAAGAAGGTAAGATATGTTGAGGTATAAAAAAAAAAAGAAATTACGATGTGAAGAAAGGTGCTATATTATTAATATTATTCTTTTTTTTTTGAAAATAAATTAAATTTAACAAACAGGTATAAACGTTATATGAAATATAATGCGCTGTTTAAACAAAGGACAGCTTGATAATTCATCGAAAAATTAAATTATGGAATTAACTTATTATTTTTTTTTTAAATTTACAAATAGAAAATAAAAGAATTAAATAACAATAGAACCTCTGCGCCTCGGCAGGAGGTTGGTCGGCGTCAGAAACGTTTCTTTGCCTTACAGGCCAATATACATTTGATGGTATTAAGCGCCACCAACGGCGATGTTCTAAATTAAATAGTTACAAGAAAATTTGTTTTAAGTTAGCGCACAGGACTAAAATAATTAATTAATTAAGTGAAAGGTAAACGTGAAATTACAAAATCAAAATTCTGTAATAATTAAATAAACTGTTTACATTTATTATTCTATTAAATGACACTAGTAAAAGATTCAATGGAGAATACAGTAATAGCACAAAAGAATCTACTGAGCTTACGGTATAGAATTTTACATTTACTTAAATAATTTCAATAGCTCAGAAATTAAAAAAACATACACGAAAGTCAAATTCCTAAATTACGGTAATGAATGTGCTAGAATTAATATCAAATTAAAGATTAAAATTTCACCACATCAAGAGAAATATTATTACGGTATAGAATTTACTATATTTTTTATAAAATTAAATATTCTACACATCAAAGAGAAATATTATCACGGTAATGAAATTACTAGAATTATTATTGAGTTAAATATACAACACTTCAAAGAGAATTAGTATTACGGTAATGAAAGTACTAGAATTATTAATGAATTAGATATACATAACTTCAAAGAGAATTAGTATTACGGTAATGAAATTATTAGAATTATTATTGAATTAAATATACAACACATCAATGGGAGCCCTTATCAAATCTTCTTAGGGTCACTCTGTATACAGCAATATCAATTTGCATAAATACAACAAGAAAAATAACGGTAATTTAATTAGGATTACACGTGACCTTGCAGATAACTAAGTGGTGCATTAGGTATTTTAACCACTCAAATATTCTTAGGTCAAAGAAAGGTAAGATAATGACCAGAACTCTGGCACAAAGATATCGACAATCGGTCGAAAGTTACGTTGATAACTACAAATATAGTTGCACTTAGCTGTCAAGACAGGTCGCAGGTAGGCACGCTAACGGAAGTCAAGATGGCGGAGGCCCCCTTGTTGGACGATGAAAATTCCACTTCAAAAGACAAGATGGACGTATAGGTGCAACTATTGCAGCGACGATGGAAACCACTACGTTTTTCAACCGTAATGTGGGGTGACAATTCCAGAAAATGGTTACTGAGGGCTATCTTGTGCCCGTCAATAAAATCCTATTAAATTAGAAGAGAAAAGAAACAAAGATAAAATCCCGAAAATTAACACAAAATTCACTCAACTCACCCCAGATTTAAATGGAGATCCGCAAAACGACTTCACAAGTCATTCAAAGGTGCAAAATTTAAATTCAAAAGACCAACACGTGGTAATTCGTAAATTTAGGTAACGGTATTTCGATAAAAATTCACGATAATTGACCAAAACTAAGGTATCAACATTCGCTGCTTATTCCATTAAAGCCGCTTACGCGAAATATCTACATAGACATAGTAACAAAGTTACTAAAAAGGAAAATGAGCAGATTACACTAATGTTCTCACACGAGATAAGACTACGTAAGTGAAGACGAAAACGTGAACTTCCTTCTATATCTAATGCGCGTCAGCTACACGCATCCTTCCAAAAGTATCAAAACACGGAAATACCTCAGAATGAAAGGCGGGAGAATTCAAATAAAAATAGCAGGCACAAGACTAAATTTGACAATAAAGGGAGTCAACACCGTGACTTATATAATTAAACACAAACCTGCACATAACTTAGATGAAGAGAAAATAACTGAAACACCCCTTCAATGTACGTAGAATTTATAAGTCAGGCAATGTGAAAGGAAAATACTCGCTAGACAGTTGGCAATGCGTGAAGCATTCGTCACACCGCGACGATGCATCTAACACTTGACAGATAGCAAACAAAACAAACCTAAGATGTAGACACAAATCATTACAGAAGAAACCGGATTCTGCAGGTAACTATTGAAATTTCCAAGCTCTTAAATCGCGCTCCGAACAGGCGGTTAAAAAGAACCGACCGCACAATATTTTACAGGGTAAAACAGTGGAGACATAACCTCCTGGGGAAGGATAGCAGCAGGTGCTCAACAAGGCAACCAAGAAAGGTGGATGATTGCTGTGAACAAATCTGTTCACGATAACAATTTAAAGTATGCCCGTTAATACACAAGATTTCTCTATTTAATACCCCTTACATTTTTAGTGACATAACTACGAAGGAAGAATATTAATCGGACATGCTTGAGAGTCCGTGTTTGGAAATACGCATAAACACGTGAGACAGTAAATACAACGAGCCTGACTGTTGTCTCGAAGAATTTAAAGCCACAATAAATGCACTCCGTAGAGTTCGGAAGTAATAAATAAGCAGATATTGATGAAGCTTAAACAAGGCGTAAAAAGTAACTGCAAATGCAGATAATTCGAGTCTACAGGTAGGTTAAAATAAACTAGAGATAAGATAGTTAGAAGTAGTTACATAAGATACAGAATTCTTACACATAAAGAGTGTATTTGCCCGATATTACACATCAGTTATCTGTCAGTTACACGGTTCATGACCCAGGGCTCCGAGAGCTCAATATTAGGTTTAGCACACGCTCAGATATACAGCAAACGATCTTATTCACACGGTGAACCAAAAGATATACAAGGTGCGCTCGAAAAGTCTCGCGCTCAGACATATCCTACGCACTTAAACAAAACCACCTAATCTTACGAGAACTATACACAAAAGTGAATTTTACAGCATAACATACTGTACGTAGTACCACGGGGTATAAACCTACTGCAGTTAATCAAAAAAATGAAAAAAAATTTTAAAAATGGTCTATAGTAATATTAAAGTTGCCGACGTAAGAATTCCAAAATTTAAAATTGGAGAACCTGTTCGCATCAGTAAACATAGACACGTATTCGCAAAAATGTACACACCTAATTGGTCAAACGAAATATTCACTGTAATAAAGGTTCAAAATACAAATCCTAGAACGTATGTGTTGCAGGATTCACAAAAACAAAATATTCTAGGTGGGTTTTATGAACCAGAATTGTTAAAAGTAAAGTATCCTGATGTCTATCTGGTTGAGAAAATTATACGTAGACAAAAGAATAAAGTCCTCGTAAAATGGCTAGGTATGCCTTCCTCACATAACTCGTGGATATCCAAAGATAATGTACTTTAAAATAGTTGTGATATATTGTTTAAAATAAAAAACAAAAAATTCAAACAATGATTTTTATTTAATACATTATTGTACACTGTCAAGAAATATATAAGTAAACAAATGTAAAAACATAAATAAACACATACAAAAAATTACACTTACTTAAAAATAATTATTTCAAAGAACTGATTTCTAATACTAAATTTTCTGAGTTTTGCGCCCTCATAATTTCATTTATTTTATAATGGCCCCACGCTAAAGTATTACTTTTATCAGGGAGAATGTATCGCTTATCATCCTTGGATGATAGAGCAACTTTATTTTTTAATTCAGTATACATCGTATGTAACTCAGATCGGAATACACACATCTTCCTCAAAATATTCGCGTCACTTTCTACCACATTCTTATAATCAGTAACTGATAAATTTTTCTGTATAACATATTTCTTCACACCCTTAGCAGTTTTTATTGTCTTATCTAGTAATTTAACACAATAAGCTTTAGTACCCGTTCCGTAAAAACATTCGATAATGCTACCAGCAAATTCATCCTTCATTTTTCCTAACATTGGTAAAGAGGGAGGTATTCCATGAATATTACCTTCAGCGTAATTCGATGTATCAAACATATTTAAATGATGATTTATATCATCGTATACATTATAATTTTCTACACTTATAATGAGTGAATCAGTATATATCGAGGTTCTTTATAATTTATATTACACACCATATGTGCTGTACCACGATAGAATCCACTCATGATCATGGTCACGAACTTTTTCTTCGCTTACCTGTATTTCTTTTTCACAAATATGACACACTCTTGCCAGTTCATAATTGATACGCTCTTCGGTAGTTAAGGGTATCATTTGTACCTCTTTACTTAAATAATTTTTATATAAAAAAGTTACGTCAGCTTCTAACTCTCTGATAAAAGTCCTGGCTGCATTTCCCCCACGATATAAACGCAACTTACTGAGACTATCATCAAAACTACATTTCACATAATATGAAAAAGAATATGGTTCATCTTCGAAACACTTTACAGTGAAAGGTTTAGATGGATCTGGCTGTGACATGTCAATAGGTTTTAATATAGCCTCAAAATCAGCATACACAACAAATGGAATTCTTAACTGTCTCTCAAGTTTATCAAAATTTTAATATATTTTCTGGTAATTGTTCACCATACTTATTAATTTTTATATCTGTTCCCGGAAACACTGCTTTCACCTGCTTACAGTCTTCATTTTCATGTCTATGCAATTTGTCTTCACTTGTGAAAAAAGTTAAACACCCTTCACATAAATTTCTGATGTCCAGATAGTGATTTCTGAGATGAAATTAGTCGTAAAAAATTCTTAATCCAGCAGTAATGTAAATTATCATTATCGGTTACAAGTAATAAATTAATATGGGCTATTCTTCTCTGCTTTGTAAAATGTAGAGGGCCTACTACCTCATGTATTTTAATATTATTTTTGAAACATTCCTCTACACCTTATACATTGATAGATATATTATTTCTCTCTTCAAATTTTATAATGTTTTTTAAATTTACAGGGAAAGTTAAATCGGTAAAATCAGCAACTGTATCATAATGTGGATATGAAGAAATTCGTTGTGGGAGACCTACTGGTTCTCTTAAAGCTGAAGTTATGGCCCAAGCAAAGCAATAATTGTCAAAATTTTGATTATTTATAACGGCTTTCTTTTTCTTTATCGATGGTGGTAAATCTATATATCGTGAACCTCTCATTGGATTGTATTTGTTCATATTTACTTCCAAATACAAAATGTTGCTCAATGTCCATCCTAAAATGTTAATAAAAGTTAATATGAAAATAAGATTTTAAAATTAATATATAAGTTTACCTGAATCACGTTCCTGAAATTCGCTCATTTGATTCATAATCTCATCAATATAATCGATATACAAGTCATATAAATTATTTCCTTGTGTTATGATTTTATTCCGAGTATTAAAAGATTTTATTTCAACATTTTCCTTACTTACTAAGTAGTATAAACCATACAATTCAAAATTCACCTTTATAGAAGTATGTATGTATAGAATACTATCCAAAAGTGCCACTACTTTCTCTCTGATATTATTTGCAAATTCTTCAACGTCGATATATATGTTAGGGTTATCAGATATTAGATAACTTACGATTCTGTCTCCGAATGTTCCAACACTTTTCTTTACTCCATCATCAATTATTATAAAAGCCTTACTTCGATGTATAGCACTACGAATATGTGCAGTGTAACAATTTTTATCTATATATATGTCACATATTTGACATTTCATTAAATCTGATTTATTATTATCACCATCATCAATTCTTCTTCTCTTTCCTTTACATGCACTTGACATATGACGATTTCTATTATCGGCTCGCGAAAACTTTTTACAACAATAGTCACATTCAAACATTTTAAGTTACTATCCACGAACTATACGTATAAACAAAACAACACTTTAATATGTACGGACGTGAACTATTATTCCGATGAAAGAACGGTCTCCTTATAAACCTCCCATCGAAGGTCACATATTGAGATTCTCCCCACCTATGAATTTCATGAACTTATTTACATTTTACTTATATATTTTACTTATATACATCTTGACAAAGTATATATCTGACGTTAATTAAAATCCTCAAAATTGCAAAAGAAATCGTCCAGTAAGATTACTGTCTCTCTATCAAAGATATCTTGTTCTATCTTCCCTATATCGTCTATATATTCAATATATTCCTTTTCCTCTTCTTCCTCCTCTTCCTCCGTATCCTCTTCTTCGCTCTCCTCTTCCCCATCTTCTGTGTCATATCCATCAGATAATAACATATCAATAGTTTCATTTACCATTGGTGATAATAAATCTATTTCATTTAAATCTTTTGTAAATGCGATGCACATATTCACTTATATTATCTCACACAATTGAAATCGTTTAAGAAAAAAATCACAAATATATAGTCGCTAAACCCCCCTTCAGCGAGAGAAAAGTAATACCCTTCTGACAACCTTATAGTTACATTGACTTGTCCAGACCGTGACCTTGACCTTGGCGTGACCTTGACTTGACCTTGACGTGACCTTGACTTGACCGTGACTTGACCGTGACTTGACCGTGACTTGACCTTGACTTGACCTTGACTTGACCTTGACTTGACCTTGACTTGACCTTGACTTGACCTTGACTTGACCTGACCTTGACTTGACCGTGACTTGACTTGACCCTGACTTGACCGTGACTTGACCGTGACTTGACCTTGACTTGACCTTGACTTGACCTTGACTTGACCTTGACTCGACCTTGACTTGACCTTGACTCGACCTTGACTTGACCTTGACTTGACCTTGACTTGACCTTGACTTGACCTTGACTTGACCTTGACTTGACCTTGACTTGACCTCGACTTGACCTTGACTTGACCTTGACTGTCTCAGCCGATTCTGGTACCTCCTCATTGACCTTGATCTATGCCCTGTGCATGATCAAGGTCAATGAGGAGGTACCAGAATCGACTGAGACCCTCTACTCCTGTCATTTGAAAATGAAAAAAAAATCTTATTTTCTTTAGTAATTTCAACGTGAAATACATGTTTCCTTCGCCAATGCGTGTAAATGTGAAAAGTACGTTTCTTAATTGTTTTCAAAGCTAACTTTGATGGTTGTTACATTTTGACAATTGTTGCGAAGCAGTTTCACTTTAATGGATAAATTTAACAGACACCGCCATCTTTGACAGAAATGTCAAAAATTAACCTGCACTAGATGGCAAATTTTTAGAAGAAACAGAATATGAACAGAAATAGTAAATGTTGTATTTAAAAATTAAAAATTAACGTCACTTCCGGTTTGACCGGAAGTGCTACAGAAAAACTGAGTGTACCTGAAGAAGCCCATATATACGGTCCGAATTTCAAAGTTTTATTTTAACTAATAAATAAATGGCGTGCTGATACATGATCTCGTTGACACCCGGTATATACGTACAACTTCCTATTCCCTCATTTTATTTTAGTAGATTGAAAGTAGAAATCTAGTCGTGCATTTTTATTAATTAACTAACAAAAATGAGTGATAGTGAGAGTATCAATGAAGGTAGTAGCTCCGACGTTATTAAAAAAAAGGAAATACAACTAAACTTATAAAGAAGAGTGGGAAACGATAGATGCTTTTAAAGGCTGCTTAAAAAAAGTGAAAAGGGGTTTCAGTACCCAAAATGCAGTTTATGCGACAAAAATACAACATAATTAGTGGAAAGGATGCTTTCTTGAAGCATAATAATTCAGCTACTCATCAAACGAAACTAAAAACGAATTCGAAACAACCCACATAAGAAGCGTTTGCAACTGTAGCTCCTTCTATATTAGAGGAAGAAGTTAAAAAGGGTAATTACTTTATTTAAACATAACTTTAGTTTTATTTTTTTATGTACATGTTATAGGAGAAGTACTTCTATCTGCTTTCATCGACGAACATAATTTACCGCTTACTACTATGGATCACTTGACTAAGGTCATTGCCGCAGTATGCCATGATTCAAAAGTTGCCCAAAGACTAGCCTGAACAAGAGGAAAACCACTGCAATAGTTAAAAACGTACTGGGATACGAAAATATGCGAGATTATGTGATCATCTCCGGACGAACAAATTTTCTCTTATTGTTGATGAGTCGACTGATACGAGCAATACTAAACATCTTTGTATATGAGTAAGAATAAATAACAGTAACACCATTTGTGATAATTTTTTAGCTTTAGTTGAAATTAAAGCAGCCGACGCGAATAGTATATATATATTGTCACTTTTTTTGAAAAACAGGAAATTCCGTATAAAAGAAATCTGGTCGGTTTTGCATCTGATGGGGCAAATGTTATGGCAGGACAGCATCGCTAAGTAATGACTTTATTACAAAATGACATTCCAAAGCTTTTTATAATGAAATGTATATGTCACTCCCTCCATTTGTGCGCTTCATATGCATGTGAAAAGCTACCTCCGTATATAGAGAAGCTCACAAGAGATATCTATAATTACTTTGCTAATAGTCCCAAACAAATTAGCGAATATACCGAGTTTCTAGTATTTTGTAATACAAAAATCCATAAAATTTTACGCCCATGTCGAACCCGATGGTTATCCGTACATAGCGTTGTTTCGCGATTATTATAACAGTATGGACCTCTACAATTATATTTCACCGATGTCGCTAGTACCAATGATATCATGTCTGTAGATAACATATTGAAAACGTTAAATGATCCTGTTACAAAGTCATTTTTACAATTTTTAGAATTTGTTCTACCCTTTTTTAATAACTTGAATAAGGAAATGCAATCTGAACACCCTAAAATACATTGTCTATATAAAAATATACTTACATACGTTATTCGATTGTTTCATAAAAAGGGATTACCTTCAAGGTATTTCAGTGGCAGACGTAGATTTTAAAAATCCTAGACATTACCTGCAGATTGAAGATATGTATATTGGCGCGAAAGAGATACAAACAATATCCAGCAGGTCACTTACCAAAGAACAATTATCCTTTTTTAGACTAAGATGCTTGGATTTTTATGTAGAAGGATGTGATCAAATAATGAAACTGTTTCCTTTAAAGAATAATGCTTTGGAAAAATTTCAGCTTTTAGATCCAGTAGTTGCAAAATCAGGATCATTCAATCTATTACCGACATAGCACTTATTTTCACGGATTTTTATACAATTCCGACGAAAACGAGTAATTTTTTGTAAATTGGGTTTTTTTTTGAAAAAATTCGTTTTCAAATTTTATATTCTATTTAATGTATGTTACTTATATATTGTTGTAAATAATAAATAAAAGAAGATATTCCTAAAAAGGCAGTAAATTCTTTAATTTACCGAATATTGCTGAGCTTTCTACCGATCTAGTAAGAGTCAGGGTTACCATCACTGGCAACAATACTTGTTAGTTGTGCTTCAATATGTATTTTTGAAATCTATCATTGATATGTTACCTCCACTGACAACCTTCTATAAAATATGAGAATTTACCCTAGATATCGTTAGCAAAAGTACTAAACTCACTTTCATAAATCATTTCACACGTTTCTAAGAGGATTTGAGTACACACGCAGTTGATCAGAAAAATCGACTGGCGCTTTGTACAATTTTTTGTTTGAGTTCTTTTGGTAAGTCTTTTGTATTTCTAGGATAGCAGTTCTTGTGCTAGTGGCAGTGAAGTTATAAATGTCTTGGTGGACTAACCCATCCATTAGGTAGTACTATAGATTCCAAAATAACCTTATCATTATATTTTGATATTTTTAAGTTGTAAATGTAAACTGATTCAGAACAGAGCTTAACGAATTTCATGTCATTATATTATTTTTTGAATTATAACTACTGTTGAATGCCCAATCTGCCTTTAATTGGTAAACCACAAACGCACAAAGACTTAAAATTCCATCATTTTCATTGTGTCATATTTTTTGTTTAAAGGTTTCATCAGAACTCAAATAATCTGCGATTTTTAACACTTCCACTAAAACCTTCGAACTGGTGAAAATAAAATACGATAATTTGAAGTTTCAAAATAAATTTAATAGTAATTCCACTACAATATAGTTTCGTCACACAGTGACTTCATCAGGTGGATGAATGACTGATATTTTTACAAATGTACAAGATATATATACTAAGCCTAAGATTACAAATTTAAAGAAAGTAAGCGGGAGTTACATATATCTGTATGGTCATTTAATGCTAATCCTAATTTATTATACCTAACAATTTCTAGAGACTCAAGTAAATTTAGTTTTTTACTTTTTTCTTGTATATGCAAGATTTTATAATTATTGTTAAAATTGTGATTATTTTCTATACAATGATTAGCAAATGTAGAATCTGATTTCTTATCTCTATAGCTTCTTCCTTCGAAGTAATTAATCCCAAAAATTATTTGATTTCAGTATTTGTTGCTGGAATCCAGTTATGTAAAGAAGAGCTTAGTAATAGCCATAAAGCTATAAGATCTGAGTTGCTTACTGATTTGGTTGATTGCAAATTGGATAATTTTCCTTGACATCGACCACAGGGATCGTTCATTGCACTGATCGGGTATTTTTGTATTTTATATGGCCCATTCCGTGCTGTAGTTGCTTAAACATTACTAAATGAAAGCGACCAAAATAGAGATTAAAGAGGGTAGGGAAGCTAACCTCTGTGTCGAGTGTTTTGAGCACATAGCACAAGGACGTTAGTCTGTACTGCACTAGTTTGTAAATATACTCCTCTCATCAACATTTGTAATCGACTTTAAATCCCAAGAATCAAATATTATCAACTTGAGTTATGTTCTGTCATTATACTTAACTAAGACTGTGGTAATAAATAATATTTTTTTAGGGCATTTACTAGGAATGATATATCATTAGCAAATAGAAAACATTTGTCCAAAGGGCCAAGAACAGTTTTATGTAGGCACTTCCATATACAAAAGCATATCTTCAAAAATACATAGGTCTTGTTACTAATATTCTAACGTTTCCAAGGAAATAAGTTAATTGATATACACTATCCTTTACAAAAAATTAGCCAAACAGATTAATAAAAAAAGATACTCTAAAAATTAAGTACGTAATAATTATTGCAATATTATATATTTTTTTAATGAATAATGAAGTAACTAATTATGTTTTATAAACCATATTCCTTTTTTGTTAATAAGTCCTCAATTGGAGCTGAATACTACCTGAAAAACATATGGCATTCCTCTACTAATAATTTGTATATTGTTTTGTCCGACATATTCTTCTATCCAGTGTTTAAAATGAACGAATTTGTAATCGAAATTAATCACGCTGTAAAAGTATTTAGAAAGTGAATCTTGTTGAATTATTTTATGCCGTCCAAATATATATAAACAAAGGATGACAACTCATTCGATTTCAACCCCTTTCAACCGCTTAGGGGATGAAATAAGTACTTAAAGATGTCACGATCTCAACGGTCGTTACTGCCTATGATATATAGCACATAAGTATTTGTTTGTTAATAAATAATTACTAATATTTAGTTATAAAGAGCTAGAGGTGCTGAAGTAAGGGGGAAGGGGTTGTTGATGTTTTTTAGCCAGTTGTCAGTTGTTTCATTAGAAGTAGATGTTATAGAAACTATTTCGGACTTACACATAGAGAAGACAATACACAGATAAAACAAATATATGAGCCATCCCAGTCTTCACTTGTATGAAGACTGAACATTTTGCTTTCGTCGTCATACTCGTACTCCTTAAGTTCAAGTCAAGCAACAGAGACATGCTCTAGATTGGTATAAAATCAAAAGAGGATCTAAGCTCAATAGGAGCCTATAGAATAAGTCATCATTGGTTTTAACGGGGTTGATTTTTTGCGTATGTATGTCCCCGTACTTCCTTACGTCCTTATTTTTTGACTCTTGAGCTTCTTTTGATAATTCACGGATAGGCAATAGAACTTTCTTAATAATTGCAGCACTATGAATAAGAGTTTTATGTACTGTAGGTAGCATGAAGTACCAATTCTACAAAGATACGTATAATTCTGCAGTGGCCTTACAATATTCATCAAACTTGTCAATATTAATAGAATATCCACTATTTAAAACACAATGACACAACTTTGTAAGGTATTGCGGGAAAAACGATTATCTCGTAAAATTTTCAAGCGCACTAGTTGTAATTTCATCCCCATCTGTTTGAAAATGTTCTCTGAGATGGTCCAAAACACAAATTTTCTTTAGAGAAAAACCTTGACCAAACACTTCCATCATTTTCTGATGTAGGTCTAGATGCGTAATTTCCATAGCAGCGAAATGCCAAAAATACACCTAAAACACTAACCAATCACCAAAATCATTAAATAAACACTAATTAAAAGTGATTACACACTAATTGAAGAAAGAATTAAATTGCGAAGTTAAAAAGTTTTCTAAGGTCAATAATAAACTATAATCTGCACTTCATAACTTATAATAAAAGACTAGATACTTAGGGCACTCATCGCACGTTTATATATATTAGGTCCTATTTCGCACCTCTCCGCAGGTAAATAATAACTTTTTTAATTACCTACACATAACCTTTCATTTTATGAAAACTTCACGCACTAGCAAGTATTTGCAATTAACGTTAGCTCTCATTAAAAATTCAATTATATATAACCTGTTATAGGATTATAGGCAGCCGATGTTACCTGGAAATAAACAGCTTCCTAGAAAGTAATGATGCCATTTGATTCCTTAAAATAATTTCTTTTACCTGTAATAATGACTTTAAAATCACGATTTTGTCAATTTTCAACACTGTGCATCGTTTTGAAGAATACTTTAAAGCTGTTGCGTCAAACAAGAACCACTTTTTCTGACCTTCCTAATCTAGTTCGTACTGTATCAATTCTGTTGGATTCAAATCTGGGCTTTGACAGGTTCAATTTCTTTGCTAGCTTCTCTGTCAAATAATCCTTGAATATTTTAGCAATATGTTTTGGAAAATTCTCGTACAAAGTGTGAAGATTTGTTCAACTAAACACAAATCATATGGAACTGCGTTATTTTCTATACTGCAAGATACTTTTTCTTGTGCAATATTTCATCTATTTTTTGCAAATGTCAGTGGGTATAATGCAATTGTGGAGCATTCTCCGAAGTGGGATTTTCTAACGGGCTGTCAGTCGACGACGTTAACTTTATGTGTCGAAATTTAATTCTTCAGTCCAAAAGTTATTTTCACATTGTTTCGTTTAAACACACCTACTCATTCGTGTAAGCCACCCTTTTATAGACCACATTTTACACTGCTTATTTAAATTCTGCGTTGCAAGTTTTGCAACATTTTGAAGCATACGAATGGCTTTATTGACTGTAGATTTTAAAATATTTAGCGTTTCACTTATCTTCCGGTTTGCAATTCATTTTATCATTTATATAATTATATTAATAAACTTTACATTATTATTATTAATACAAATTAAGGAGAACAAACACTGAGTGAGTACATTTACAGACTAGTCACAATCCAAAATGAACAGTACTGTAGTAGCACACAAAATTACATTCTGTATGAAGTTGTTACCTACTTCCCAGGCTTAATAGTTCTATTCAACAAAGGGATATTACTTATTTAAATATTCCATGCGTATTATGCCGGTTTACAAAGGATATAATATCATATTTTATTATTAATTTTAGATTTACCTAAAACTTGGAAATTTTTAATTTGAGTATTACATCTTTTATATTCTCTTTGTTTTCTTTTTATGTTCCTAGATGCCCAAACTTCCGTGAACGGCAGTGTAAATATAATTATACAATACATGACCTTGGGATTGGAAAATGACATGTAACACATATGCATCATCTAGTACGAATATATACAAAAAGTAGTCTTCCATGATATTATTTTTATAAAATGAGTTATACATTCTTGTAATGTCTGCTTTTGTTCGACTATATATCGTAGTATGAACATTCTATATTTCCCTTTCTATCTTTAACTTCATCACCACCCGAGAAGCGCAGATTAATTAAAAAAGTGATATAACAAAAGCGGGGATACCAATCACATCATATACCGTGGTCATCAAATCGAAACCTTTTTATTACATACAATTATTTATACTTGTAAATTCAAAATGAAAGAACTCTCTCTAACCTTACTTTTTTCGTCTTTCTTACACTTTTCTGTGCCCTCTCGTGGTATCTCTAGTTCTTTATCGCAGTTATGACTTGGACTTCCCATACGATACCTGGCCTGCCTTTAGGTCTTATACCATCTTTGAGATTTTATGCACCTTATTATATCTTCTTCCTTTAGAAGTTTTCCAATTCCCTGGTTTATTAAGTTGCCTTATCTTCTTATTATATTTTCGTGTTCTAAAATACATTAGTATTGTATGCATAAGTATAGATAGCTACATAGTCTATTAGGTAACCTAACTTAAGACTTTTACACAAGATCTACCATCAGATTCCAGTAGGTACGATAAATGTTGGAATAATATTGCTTCTTCAACCACAACAATAAAACAAACACACAATGTTATCAGTTTATGTCATATTTATTTATCAATAGGATAGGCGACTTATTTATTTATTTATACACTTATTACAAAGTAGCATTCAAAAAATACATCAATTAATTCAAATTGAAATGAACAACTATTCACAGTGCCGATAAATATCTCAGCCAACACTGCTAATATAATAGTGTTAATCGTTACATCATCTTCAACTAATACCTCAAAACATTCCAACGGATTTGCTAACATCAGATTTCATTAAGTTAAATATTGGAAGAATATTGTTTTTACAACTACAGTAATAAAATAAACACACAAAGTTATTTCTTTGTAATAAATTTATGTATCAGTTATAATTCTGTGGTTCTACCTACTCTTACTGCAACATTAGCATTCAGAAAATTCATCAACTAATTAAAATTGAAATGAATAGATACTGTTCACAGTGCCGATAAATATATCAACCAAAACTGCTGATATAATATTGATAATAGATTACGCCAACTTCATCGAAAACTTCCACATAATCCATATAATAATACACTGTAAAATGTAGTATTAAATATTTAAACACACTTTATATTATAGTAAATAATTTACCATCTCCTCGGTCAATTCTAAAATAAGGATTTTATATTGCTATCATATATTAATTACAAACCAAATACGTTGACTTTATTTTTAGTTTAGATTTTAAAAGTACGTATGTCACGTCTTCATACTTCAAACAATAATAATAATAATTAAATTAAATAATAATAAATTTCACAACACCATATTGCCGCTGTCAGACTTCAGAATTTAAAATGTACTACTGTGACCCGTTCAATGACTTCAGGCGCTGGCCACAAGTTCTAGCGGTATACGCTTCCAGCGCCGTAACTCCCTGAACGCACGGATTAATTAAGACGTCATCGCTATTCAACGTCGTTTCAATAATTTCAATTATTTAAAATGAGAACCGACTCTCACAGCGAAAAGGTGGATATGATTTTAGTAATTGGAGAGTTTGACCAAAATTACTTGCTAGCATCTGTGCTAGCATCAAGAGTTTATGCTCAAAAATATCCTAACACGCGTCATTGCCCTGACAGGCGGTCATTAGAAAGTTTATTACATGTGTTATCAGAAACCAGAAAGGCAAAGACCAATTATGGGAAATGAAGAAAATGATTTTGTTGTTATCGAATCTCTTGTAGAAAAGCCACATACAAGTCAGCGAAAAATAAGTGAAGCCAGTGGAATAATTAAGCAGGCGGAGCGTCGGAAAAATTATAAAAAGGCGCAGCTTTTTCCCGTATTGTATTCAATTACACCAAGCACTTTTGGAAGTAGATTACGATCGTCAGCTCGTATTTTGTTTATGGGTTCTAGAGAAGTTTAATAAAGATGAAATTTTTTTGGATTTTGTACTTTTTACGGACGAGTCATCATTCCACAATAACGGATTAGACATAATTTTCACTACTACAGTGACGAAAATTCTCATTTTTTTAGAAGTCTCGAAGGCAAGACAGATGTTGTGTCAATGTGTAGGGTGGAATAATTGGAACGCTAGTGATACGTTCTTTTTCGATGGTAACTAACAGAGAATGTGGTTACAACTAGACGGTGCACCAGCGCATTTTCAAGTAAATGTTAGAAATGAATTGGATAGGCAATATCCCAATAGATGGACAGGTCGCGGCGGTCCACTCAATTGGCCAGCAAATTCTCCAGACCTAACGACTTCCGTTTTTTTTTATGGGAATATTTCAAAAATATTGTCTATGATACACCACCAACTACACCAGACGATATGAGAGAAAGAATAAGAATAGCGTTTCGTTCTTTAACACCAAGTATTTTAACAAGAGTTAAACAGTCCGTTCAAGAGAGTTTTCTTTTACTACTTAAGTTTGTTATTTGTTTAATAAAGTATGTATTTGTTGTTTACCTAGTTATGATGCTTTTTAATTATTGTGAAACAAAACCAATCAAACCGTTAGGTTAATAAATATTAGCCATTTAAAAAATGAATTGCAAGAAACTTAAGTTTGAAATTGAAAATCCTAAATTACTAATATAATTTTTAGTAATAATAGTAAATAATGTATCTGTTTGAAGTAATAATAATAATATTGTTTTTAAACACTCTGTATAATTTTTAGATTTCAACTTTAACTTATCTTAAAGTCTGATGCTTGGAGTAAACAATAAATACAATTTAAAATAATTCGCTCAAATATGTAAGACAGAAATAGTTAAATGTCTTTGTTAAGTTATGTATAGGGAGTATAACAGTAAGTAGCCTTCATTTAGCCTATAGTATCAAAATATGCCATAATATACAAGTGTTCCATTTAAATTTTCATTACTTTGGTACGCAACATTTTATTGAATCACTCTGTATATTTCAAAACAATTTTAAAACGTGCCCGTAATGTGGCAAAGTGTTAAAACATTTTGCCACTTTTCGTATATATAAACCGACGAAAATGTGGTGCGCCAGCCTGTATATTATCTATGCTATACCTATACAGGGTGTAGATAAAGTCTGGAACAAAATTAATATTTCTGTTATCTTCGGTTTGATGGAAAAACCCTGAAACAGGTCGATTTTGTTTTTATCCCGTGCACTTTAAAACATCGTGAATTTAATTCTGTCGTCATCTGGTTGCGCGCGGGCGTGACGTCATTAGTTTTTTCAAATGGTAACCCGCCACATTTATTACCCCTTGTCGTTAGGTATTCCATTGTGCATGCAACGGTATAAAAAGTTTGGTACCTTACATAACAATTTTTGGGAGAAAAATGCTTTCGAATTTCAAAAAATTAAAATTTTATTTCTAATGAAAAACTAATCAAAAATTATTTTAAAAAATCAGATAAATTATAATCCGAGGTTTATCTTGGATTGTCGTCAAACAAGACACCAAAAAAATTTCAACGGAAGTGTTCAAATTGTCCGCCATTGGCCATTTGACACTGGCCGAGACGGACGTACACGCTTTCTACGACACGTCATAATGACAGTTCATTACTTGGTGTTTGAACTTATCCATTCACAATACTTGCTCCATTGGTAGTGTTGAACGTGCATTGCGAAAATGGCGAATTTGAGCGAAAAAGAGCGGATTCAAATTCTCGTTATTGTTGATTGTGGTGATAAAATACGTAGCCATGAAGAAGCCTGTCAGTTTTTCAATGCAGAAAATCCAAACCGCGCACCGATTTCGCGGTCAACGGTGAGCAAAATTGTCGCAAAATTTGCTGAAACTGGTAGTGTAAAAGACAGGGCTCGTCAAGGTCGACCAAGAATTGAGGAAGATAGAAGGGTCAATATTCTCTTGGAACTTCAGGACAACCCCCACACTTCAACAAGGAACATTGCCAGGGATCATGCAGTCGATTTTACCACAGTAGCCAAATTGCTGAAGAAGGAAAAACTTCATCCGTACAAAATCAATCGGGTTCAGGAACTGAATGAAGATGACTTCGACCGACGACTCGAGTTCTGTGAACAAATCATGCTACGGTGCGATGAGAATCCCGGATTTGTCGACAATGTGGTTTTTAGTGACGAAGCAACTTTTACCTTGAACGGTGAAGTGAATCGCCACAATTGTAGGTACTGGTCGGGCGAAAATCCTCGATGGGTTCGAGAGGAGCACACCCAACACCGGCAAAAAGTTAATGTATGGGCGGGAATAGTGGGAGATCGCATTGTGGGGCCTTTCTTTCTGGACAGAAATTTAAACGCTGAAACATACTTACATTTCGTAAGATTTACGCTAGTGCCAACATTGGTAGAATTATTTCCGGATGAAAACACCCCCGACAAGCCTCACCCCAGAATCTGGTTTCAACAAGATGGAGCACCTCCACATTTTGGCTGGCGTGTTCGGAGTTACCTCGACGAAATTTTCCCCGGGGGATGGATCGGACGAAGGGGAACAATTGAATGGCCTGCCCGTTCGGCAGATCTCACACCACTTGATTTTTTTCTATGGGGTCATGTGAAATCAAAGGTGTACACCAATAAGCCAAATAACTTGGATGATCTGAAACATCGTATCCGCGAGGAAATGCGAAATATTGGTGCAGAGACAATACGACGTGTCGTAGAAAGCGTGTACGTCCGTCTCGGCCAGTGTCAAATGGCCAATGGCGGACAATTTGAACACTTCCGTTGACATTTTTTTGGTGTCTTGTTTGACGACAATCCAAGATAAACCTCGGATTATAATTTATCTGATTTTTTAAAATAATTTTTGATTAGTTTTTCATTAGAAATAAAATTTTAATTTTTTGAATTTCGAAAGCATTTTTCTCCCAAAAATTGTTATGTAAGGTACCAAACTTTTTATACCGTTGCATGCACAATGGAATACCTAACGACAAGGGGTAATAAATGTGGCGGGTTACCATTTGAAAAAACTAATGACGTCACGCCCGCGCGCAACCAGATGACGACAGAATTAAATTCACGATGTTATAAAGTGCACGGGATAAAAACAAAATCGACCTGTTTCAGGGTTTTAACATCAAACCGAAGATAACAGAAATATTAATTTTGTTCCAGACTTTATCTACACCCTGTATAAGTGTTTACATTAGGATATTTTCCAGTTTGTTCACTAAAATTAATCGTCTTCCTAGATTGTATTTTTATAATAATATTCCCCCAAACATTAATCTTACTCAAAGAAGGAGCTCTTGGAATTTATTGTCAATAAATCATATAAATAGAAAAAAAAAGTAGGCAAGGTAACTTTGTGTGCATAGTTGATGTAACAGTTTTTTGTGTAGAAATGATTGCAAGCAACTATAGACCTTAAGTCTTATGATCATATGGGTAGAAATTAAATGAAATTTTGAATCCTATATTTAGTAAAAATGGTTTTGTCAATTATTGGACAAAAATAATTATAATATTTTCAAATAACAGAAAAAAATATATGTAAACTAATTTATTCAGTACCGAAATAAATTACCTAAAATAATAATTTCTGTAGAAGCGTCATCTGTCGTTAACTAGAATACCAATTGTAGGTTTCAATCTCTTAAAATACAACTAAACTGCAGATTATATAAATTTATCAAATATTCAGCGCCTCTGGTGGTAGTAACCCGGCGACGGTGGCGTAGCCTGGTGTTCGTAACCATTTTAGGGCTACAAAAATTTGTTAATCATGGGCCATCTGGATATTTATCTGTGCTTCGGTCCACTTATTGTCCTCATAATTTCTTTTTCTAGTATTCTTAGTTTTTCCTCGCTTGTGTTTGTGTAACTGTTTCTGTGGCGTATGTTACTATATACTGGTCTTATAACGGCCTTATATAGTTTCATCTTCGTCCCGAATCCAATGTTCTTGTTCTTTACTACTCTTTGGTATTTGTAGTACGTTTTATTTCCCGCCTGTATTCTGCTGGTAATTTCAGCTTTCCTATCATTATTTCTGTTTATTTGTGTTCCCAGGTATTTAAATCTCTCAAATACTTTAAATTTGTGCTCGTTTGCTATGTTATCTGTGTTATGTTTATAGCTCTTTCTTATAGCTCTGCTACATGTTCATTTACCAGTCTTCAGTTCTGCGCCACCTGGGTTATATTTCCGACTACTTTCTTTAAACTTTGATCATCTCTGGCTACTATGTCTCTGTCGTCCGCATGTGCTTCTAATTGGACTGACTTTCTGCAGATTTTCCCTTTTGTATCTTCTTCCGCCATCATTGTTGATATCGCACTATCTTGCCTATTGTTTTCCTTCTCTTAAGTTTGCAACAGCCTGCGTGTTGTCCATCCTCCCTTTAATCAATCTATTATTTTTGTTGGTACCTCCATTTATTTTATATCCAGTATCAGAGTGTACCCTTTTATGTTATCTGATGTGGAAGTTTGTTATCATTTGGCCAGTAATGTGTATTGCGTTGATCGTAAATCTAATACTGCTAGACTAATACTACCTCTCCCTACTCGGCATCGTACTCTTAGATTAGAACAATGTTTGTAGGTATGTATATAAAGGTCGTAGGCAAATCCGATGTCGAATAGGAGAAAGCCGCTTTGTGATTTTTTCCGTAAAACATGATACTGCGCTTATTAGTAGTATTAGTATAAATACTTTAGTATTTCTCGCAACTGTAACATTACTATTGCTGCAAGCCTCTACATGAGTGCATAGATAATCTTATTGGAAGCATGCACTAGCAACTCGCAAAATATATTATGTTTATGTAGAACCTCAATTCATTACTAAATTTGCTCTGTAGCGCTAACAATTTTCAATGAAAATTTAATAAAGCATTAGTTAAAAATAAAAATACAAGTCGAATAGTCTAAGACACACTTAGCAATATCAGCGAAATATTTGTTAGAAAACCCGTTGTAAGGTAAATACATAGTTTTTACAAATGTGTTGGCAGTTCAATTAGCAAATCTGTTTATGTTTCTGTGAATGTATAGTTTGTGTTACGAAGTAAATGGCTTTATGTGAATGTATAAATAGATGTGTATATTTCTAGGAATTTTAAAAAGAATATAGGAGTCTAAAGATATACATTCTAATTCGTATATACGTAATATAAGAAATACATAAAAATTAACATTTTGAAATAAATTTGAAAGTACGTAGTTGTATAAAATGAACAAGATAATTATATAAAATGCTTGACCTACAATCAGTTAATAAATTTATGGTATACAGGATCTCAATATATAAATAAGTGGCCGCGGCCAGGAAAATAGAATTTTCGAAAAAAAATAATAAATAAATGTATAATTTATTTAGTTGGATAGTTGGTTTAACAGAATCACATGTGGAAATTACTGACAATGGTCCCATTCAGCTGACACAACAGTTGCGCAACTGTTTAGTGATCGGATTCAGATGATGTACGCTCACAGTGAACATGTTGTGCAGCGATCGCCATTTTTACGAGCGAAAGAATTCTACGCTCAGTTAGTGAGCGTAGTCTCTCCGCATGTGCCATTACGCATTCCAACACCAACGTAACATACAATTTTGAAGAAAGTTACTAAAAAGGTAGATGAACAAACTAAAGCTATTGTGCAAAAATAAATTTATAATATAATATTGGAGTTAAATCGTGTATTTTGATCGGAGTTGGAAAAATCGGCCCTTACACTAAAAACTACGCCGAAACTAAATGCAAAAAAAGTTATTATTATTGTTTATTCGATTTAATCTGTATAATTCTAACATATGGAAGCAGTGAAAAATACCAAATAGAAAGTGATCACATAAACGAGAACGGCCCTGTCCAGCCAACACTCAACTATTGTCAAGTGAAGAGTTGGAGCGGGAACGGCACCCAATTCTTCTGCTGAATGCGATCAATGACTTATTGGTCAAGGATGAATATTATTATATTTGAGGAAAATTATCTATTTTCGATTATCATCGACCATATAAACTACATTAAGAGAAATAGAGACAAAAATTCAAGAGCTTCGTATATAATTTTCCAGATATCAAACAATGAAAGATTTGAAATTATGTAAATAAATATCTCAAATAATAAGGAAATCAATAAAGATATTATTTTCAAGAACTTAATTTAATTATTAGTGTATTAAAATAGAAGTAAGATGCGAATTAGAGAGCATTGTATATGGATAAGGAAAAAACTAAATGTATGTGCTGCAAAAGAAAAGGCCGACTAATGACTATATTTGTGAATATCATCGAATAGATGAAAACATTTAAGTACTTAGAGGGACTATTAAACAAATAAAATAGAAAGCATAATAAAATACGGTAAATGTATAAAGTAGGTATATCATTGTAAGAAAATAATGTTGAAACATTTAAACACTAAGAAAAATGCTCAAATTGAGAATAATCAACACATGGGTAAGGTCTGCAGCTACATGTCAAATGACATTAGTCAATAATCAACAAGCAAAACTTAAAATACTAGAAACGAAGACAGTAATACCAATAATGACACCAAACAAAAATCAAGGAAAATGAGCAAAAATAAAAGCAATACCTACTTTATTAGAGCTATAGTTAGCGAGAATTGGATGCTATGGGACGTATACAAAAGAAAGAAGAAAATAGCAATAAGAATTTTAACTGAATACTAAACCAAAGCGGTGACCAGGAATCTAATAAAACATTGAAGGAAACACATATTAAATAGTAAAGAAAGAAACAAACTGGCTTTCTTATACGTTTCGAATTTTTGTATACAAAAGCTTTTCCAAATTAAGATTAAAACAGTTTTATCCTCTTAATAAACCTGTGAGTTAAGAGGATATTTTTTTCTAATACACAAATTATTTTATATCTAAGTTTAAATACTTTTATTCTTTAAAGATCTGTATAGAATGCATAATTTGCGAGATATTTGCAAAAAATCTACTATCAGATATGAGCACTGAATTGATTTTTTGTTATACAACAATTTTCCAAAATAAAGCTATAAATACTCTGAATATAATTATCTAAAAAACATGACTTGAAAAATAAATAAATAAAATTTCTTTAGAATTATTTTTTCAATTTCACTTGATTACTTTTGCATTCTTTACAAATTTCATTAGACTTTGTAGTTGTCTAGATGTTGGTAATTCTTGTTTTAACTTAACTGAACTACTACTTCTGGTCTATAGATTTATCTGAAAATCTAATTTATTCGGGAAAAAGTACCTATTTAGTTTGGAACAACTTTTATATACAAAGAATCCGAACACACGTACATATAAGAAACTCGAGTGGTGCTTACACATCATTTTTTATGAAAAGGTATAAAGAAAACAGTTTTCAATTTTGAAGGAAGTACGTCATTTAAACGTTTGCCTCCATTTCAAATAGGAAGGACGCTATAGCAGTATGGCCTGCGTCCATAGAAGATATCGATAAGAATTAACGTTTCCGCAAATTTGACTTTCTACAGTGCTTGAATTATGTCCTAATTATCAATATTAGGCTATCTAAACCTATTTAACAAATAATGTTTCTATAGAAAGCCGAGAGTCGTAAATTGTACTATCTAAATATAAATCATTAAAATACATCAGTTAGTTAACTTTTCTACAATATTAATATCACTTAGTTTCAAATATTTTCAAAATAATCATACTCCCTAAGCAAGTATTTATGTTAATATGGAAGTGTTTGGTAATTAACCCAAAACTTCCCATGGATCTGAAACAGCAAGATTAGTACGTAATGGTCAAAAAATGATTTACACATTTATAAAAGTCATTAATTGAGGATTTAACTATTATAGCATAAAAATATTAAATTTAATTGGAAAAAGTTTATAACTGGTCTATGGTACGCTTTCCTCTGTATTAATTATTCAAAACAAATTAAATGTTATGGTACTTGTCACGCACGCTTCACTAACTTCCAAATAAAAACATTACACGACTAAATGTTTCCTATTTATGTATTATAGTTAAAAAATTAATCTGATATAGATACCGGTACATTAAGTACCGAATATAGCTTAAAAATTAATTGGAAAAATTGAAAACCATATGTATCTATGGGTATATAACTAGTACCTATTCTTAAAGGAAACTCAATTACGACAATTAATACAAGTCAATTTATAAAAGGAAGTCCAATTATATAAGAGAAAATGCTTAACATTTCGGTTGTTCAATGATATATTTTTAACCGGACACGTTCATGTTCAGAGTTATGATAATTATCTACAAAGAGATATATATCCTGATAACTAAATACCGTAAAAACATCAGCAATTAAAACTAACGAGCTTTGACATTACGTAATATTTTGGTGAATGTTTATATATAATTCATTTGTTAGACTATTACCTTCACACAAGGAAGATGTGAGAAGAAAGAATTTCGGAGTGACTTGTTTAAACTGCGATGTAAACATAAAATGATCTGATAATAATTTATTTCTCTAGAGTTCCTTTAATTTATTATAAAGTTACTTCAAATTTTAAGTCTCAATTATAACTAATACTTATAATTCAAATTTCTACTACTACCATGCTTTAATGCAGTACTCAAAGAAAGTTATTGTCGTAGATTCAAATAAGCTTCAAAATGTTAATATGGTGATATACTGGTGCATCAGGTTTAGGTTTAATATCATAAATTAATGGCACGAGAAGAAAAAACAACATTTGAAATCAAAAAATATTAAAATTATGTTGTGCATTCCCTTGAGTGAACATAATTTACAAAATAAGCATATTTATATAGGAACTGATGTTCTTACAATTTTATAAGTAAGATGAATTCAAAATGTTCACATAGTAAACAAACTAAAAAATTTGTATTGTCCATTCTTTTGTGTGAACAAATACTAAAATGTATTGGGGTGGTTTATCTGACAGCCCCCTTGCGTTCAACTACCTTTTTCGAGCGTATCTTTGTGTAGAAAGCTTTAACGTATATGTCATCGACGAAATTTGAATTATACCTATTTCGTGCATTTTTGAAAGTTAAAATAAAACTTTTGACATTAGAATCTATAATGTTAATTGTGAGCTTTACATGTTCCAAAAAGTTTTATGAAGGAAAAACGAAGTGTTGCGCAATGCAAAAATATGTGAGCAGTATGTCAGTTCAGAAAAATGATAAATTTATTTAGCGAAAATTAGCAACAAAAGAACTGGAAGATTTTAGAGCTTCCATACCATATCCCATTTTTATAACCTTGCGATTTTGATATTTTTGGCCCAAGCAAAAAGACTTTAAAAAGGTAAAGGTTTTAGTCGCATGTAAACATACAAAATGCTTTCTAAGATTTCCGCAATTAGCAGCCCCATGAATTATGTGCGATAGGTATACATCGGTTGGTTGTGCCTTAATTTTAGTGGTAATTAGTTGTTGATATATTTAGTATTAACTTTTTTATGGACCAATAATATGTTTCAACTGAACATCCATCGTGTCAATTCGTTTTTCTTTAAGTGAAAACTATTTCCGTTTAGTTAGCAGTTTTCAAATTAGCATTTAGAAATTATTCTAGTAAACGATTATATTTATCTCAGCTCGTCTCTTGTTTTTAAGTCTCGGCAATATAAAAATTCTGTCCCTTCTCCCTACCCCCAAATCGTATATGATACATGCTTATTTTCAACAACTTAATTCCAGTGTATAGAGCTTCAGATATTTTAAAGTTATCATTCTACGAAGAATTTAGTATCTGTTGGTATTTAAATAATTTATTAGAATTTTGATTACTTTCCTGGAGGTAATACAGAAAAAGAATCTGTATCGAATAAGTATTCGATTATTTGTTAAATCACCATAATACTCTTATATATATAAATTACAAACAAACACAAAATCTTGAGCTTTCGTTGTCAAATGTTGCATGTAATTGGAACTGTTCTGCTCGTTATCCATGGCTTTGGTAAAGTACAAGCCGTTTAATTCTCCTTACTGTTACTATTTTGTATTTGAATTATTATATAGTTTCTTCGCAAAAACAGGAATTTTTTTACCAAATTAAATTAACATAGCCGAAGCTATGACTTATTTAATTTCTAGAAAACAAGCACAGTAAGATTCTTTTTTCCAATAAAATCGAACAAGAAACAGCCAACAGTAATAGTTTCACGAATTATTGCCCTCTTGCATAATATTTACGTTTATTATTTTTGCAATTCTTGGAAACAACAGATTCAAGACAGTGGTGTAGTTATAATGGAAATAAGAAGAGAAAAAAAGAAGAACAAAACGAGTTCCAAACTTTTTACAGTACTATAGTATTTCTTTTACGCAAGTACGTCAATGGATGACTTCTTTAAAAGTAGGTAAATCGATTAGCAGGCACATAACCGGGTCATGTAACATACAACCCGATTGTGAACAGGTATGTTCGACGTAAGATGAAAACACGAACCTTTAAAGGATTGGTGAAATTGAACATCTCTTCCTATTTTTCTTCTTCGAATTAGCGATTATATACGAAATGACTTACCCTATTTACTAGTTGAATGATAGATTCGTGTTTATTCCACATATCCTTCCCGTTAATTATTAGGTGCGAATTTTACCTCACCATATTACGAATGGTACATGAGAAGAGATTAACGATACATATGATTAAAAAGAACACGGAATTTATCACTGAAACTATTAATGTATGTCTTTCGTGTCCGTGTTGCGCTAGATTTTACTGTTGCCTTTAAGAATAACACAATTTATTGTAAATGATGGGAAGAAACACTAGAACGTTTTTCGTATTATTGAACTGTTGTTTTTCGCATAAACAAAACACGATCGGTGCAAAAATGAAGGAGAGAATGCCGCGGCCGCACCTGCTGCTTACTGCCTACGACCCACCGCGAGATACGATGCTTGCCAGTCAGTCCCCCGATCTTGACCCAGGTGTTAATAGAACTAGGTAGGTAGGTAGTAGCCAGCCTTTTACTTTGTTGATGCAATCTTGGTTGCATAGTGAATAAAATAAGTACAAAATTGAGAATAAAGCATGGAATACACTACCTACCGGGTTCTAGGTGAATGTTTCGATTACAATTTCCCGAAGAAAAATTTAACGAATATGATATGATAATCATTTGTAGTGAGAAGTTAAGAAATGTATAGCTACTAAGACAATATATTATATATAAATATTAATTTATAATACCATTTGCAACCAATATTATACCGATTATGTTTGTGATGGTGTCATGAATGTGGAAGGCTAGCACGAGTCGAAGTCGAAAGCGTCGTTGAATGATATACTAGAGTAAAAATAACCTGCATTGATAAACATAGCTTTTATAGAATAATTTGTCAATTTCTTCGAGCTTGAATTCACCTCTTTTGCTACCGATTACAGCTTTATTACATTATCCTGTAAAACGCCAACATTACCATGATGCTTTTTACAATATCCAATTTTCTAAATATTTGACTCGCTCTGTAAATAAGTCTAATTTAAGCTTTTGCACAAACTGTCATTTTGTCAAAATTTAGTTGTCGTTCATTCGTTCTTATAAACTTCAAAAGTCTATTGAGACCTCATTGTCAAATTAAATGTCATTCTTGACATAAATAAATGTAGCAATTGTGTTTAATGTTTTTTAAATTAAAGACCGTTATTGTTATTAATATACTTACATGTGATAGTACACTTCCATTTTATGGACAATTTATAGTAATATAGAGAGAAAGATGGAAGATATTTTCTCTGTTTCGGTGTTAGAATAACGTTATTCTAGCAGCCATTTTGATGTTAGAATGGACTCCGATTTTTGGTAACATCTTATTTTAGTAGAAATAGGTTGGTGGCATAAATTTTTCATAATCTTTTTCATACTTGCTTTTCGATTTACCTGGTAGTAAATTATTTATGGCGTTGGAGGCCCCGTCCCGCAATTCTAGTGCCGCAGATTGACGCTCTTCGTCTGACATTCCGCCCACAGATAATATGAGACTTTTTTCTAATTTAAGCAAACTTTTCAATTTAAATAATTCTTACAAAAGTCAACTGTCAAATATAAATGAAAATCATAGCTACCAATCGACCACGTCACGTTATCAAAATTTCCCTTAATGAATATTTTTAACAATTTTTGTATGAATACATAATATAAATACAATCCGAAACAGAGAAAATAGTGTAAAATACTCGTAACAGAAGGCCATTCTTGCATTCTTTCGCGCTGCGCGCTCGTGTCTGAATTTGGAAATCATGCTGGAATGAAAGGCCTTCTGTTACTTGTATTTTAATATACTATTATTAGATATTAGTGCCTTCAGCATAGCACAAATACATATAGAAAAGAAGGATACAACAGTAAAGGTGGCTTTACTGTTGTATCCTTCTTTTTTATATGTATTTGTGCTATGCTGAAGGCACTAATATCTAATAAAATATCTTCCATCTTTCTCTCTATATTACTATAAATTGTCCATAAAATGGAAGTATACTATCACATGTAAGTATAGTAATAACTAATAACAATAACGGTCTTTAATTTAAAAAACATTACACACAATTGCTACATTTATTTATGTCAAGAATGACATTTAATTCTTCTCTTTACAATAGTCAAGTGAGTTGAACTTAGAGACGATTTACTAGCAAAAGTTGAAGTCACAAGATACTGCTATGCGTGAAGCTCTTTCTCCCAGGATAAAGTTGGAAATAACTCATCAGGAGATTCATTTAAAAGTCTGGAATATCTTTACAGAGTACCTAAGTGTACAATTTCATCTTTTTTGATAGAAACATTGGAAGCAATTTACGATGTGCTGCAGGAATATACTAAGGTAAGAAACAACAGATCATTAACTAAACATAAATTTAATATTTTTTAGAAAAACACACAAGGAACACAATAGTCCCCATTGCTTGAAAGAGAAGGTCTTGTGTTGCCTCAGTAGCTTGTGATGTGCTTAACTAGTCTACATACGAATATTGTGAATTTGTACCACTTGTTGAGTGTTGTGGGGTGCTGGCCCAATATGAATCGCTAGACTCATCGTCTGCGAAAGGTTGCAACTCAGATATCTGGGTACCATTCACGTTTTGCTTGTCTTGAATCCTGGCTTTTGAATGTAGGGTACTGATTTTAGCTTGTATCTCAACTGCTCTGATAATGTTCATATTCCGCAACTGGCTGGCAACATATCTACCAAAAATTTCGAACTCGTCTTTTAAGGATCAGCGGCAGATTCAAAATTTGTTGTAATTTGTTTATTGCAGACGACGTTGTGTTATCACCGGAACGTTTCAATCGCTTTAAATTAGGGTGGACGTAGTAGGTTCTTGGTGTTTGAGTACTTTCCACTGGGGATTTTGACGTTGATGTTGATGCCTCTGGTGAATCCATATCTGCTTCATTTACGTCCTGTGGTGAATGAATTTCTTCAACGTCTGTCTCTTTCATTACATGTGATCTGGGGTAGACTGTGGTATGATTCATTAATTGTGAACTCTAAAAAGAAAATATTTGTTTTTATTTAGGCATTTAAAACCAACATCCTGCTTGTCACATTTTGACTTTCTCTAAATTCTAAATCATTAGGCGTGGAGAATATGTCTTGACCTTTGATGGAGCTTGTTGGAATAACAAAATCTCGAACTTAAATTTTAATTTGCTTTCAGGTTCCTACGAAAGACGTATAGAACAAAGATTTGATACAAAATGGAACTTTCTGACATGTGTTGGTGCGTTGGACGGTAAACACATTGTGATTAGAAAATCACCAAGTGCAGGTTCTAATTATTATAATTATAAAGGTATATATAGTATCGTATTGCTTGCACTAGTTGATGCGGATTACAGTTTCACTGACATTGACGTGGGACCACAAGGGAGAGCTTCTCATGGAGGAATTTTCCAAGAAAGTGCATTGTATGACTGTTTGGAAAACTCTCAGTTACATATGCCGCCGGGAATGGCAGTTATAGCAGATGATGCTTTTCCATTAAAACCTTATCTCATGAAACCATTTTCAAAACGAAATTTATTGTTAAGAGAATAAATATTTAATTATAGATTGAGCAGAGCTTGCCGAATTGTAGAGAATGCATTTGGAATTCTGGTAGATAAATTTAGAATTTTTGAAAGACCTATTGCACTTTCTCCAGAAAAAACAACTTCAATAGTAAAAGCAACTGCAGCTTTACACAACTGGTTGCGCAAGACGTCTGCAGCTACTTACATTACATACGGGCTTGTAGATACAGAGGATCTAGAAACTGGGCGTATAATTCCAGGCTTCTGGAGAACCCTACCGTCAGCGTTACATCCACTACAACGCTAGGGTAGTAATAATTTTTCACTAAATGCTTCGACTATTCGTGACAAATATGTTGAATATTTTTTCTGCAGGTGGTGCTGTACAGATGATCAACTGATGTATTCTTTCCTTCTCGTAATATTTTATATTTAGACATGTTGTAACATGTTAAAATGAAATATAGGTATAATGTTGGAATCATAAGAAAGGACTTTCTTAGTCTTGAAATTATGTAACACGGATAGATAATATTAGCAGATTAAGTTATTTATTATTCACCATGTTTTCAAAAACTGGTCGAAGGGATACCACATGGCGTAAAAAACGGTCTGCGTCTTTAAACCAAACACAAGTGGGATGACATAAATCATCATTGAAACGCCAGGTCTTGCTTCTTTTTCTATTTTGCGAAGTTCTGTCATGTAGGTAGTTCGAATGGATTTTATCCTATTTCTAACCTCATATTCTGTCATTTTTATGCCCAATTCTTCCATGTCACTTATTAATTTCCTGACAGCAGTTCCTCTAGCATCTCTATTTTTATATGTACTACTTTTCGTATTCGTATTAAATTTGCAGCACTTCTCCTCCGACCATCTACTAGCCACCATCATAGATAAAAGGGAGGCCATTTTAAACAGCTGTTTTCCCTTCAATTGAACATTGTTATGCCTTATTTTTACGTTTAGCCTGTGTTCCGCATGACTTGTGCATTTCGCAGGGTTTGGCACTTTGGATCTCACGTTCCGACCGTGCCTGGTATATTTTATGAACTAGGTTGACATGCCTTATATCTATTGTGTGAACACCTTTCTGTTTCTTAAGCTAACTATACTGAAATTTAATTTTAAATCGCTTTTGGTATTCACACGATGAAGTTAATTACACGTGTAGGTTTATTTAAATCTACGTTTATAATAAATAGTTTCCGAGGCCGTTAGTTTATGCCTGGACTGACATACCTGCATGTATCCGTTTATTCCAATTTACGGATGTAAACATTGTTATTTCCATCGACATTTTATACTTTCGAGCTACGATATCTGTGTGTTCTTGATTGTGTCCATCTTAGTTTTATTGCTTTCCTGTTACCTTGTTTGTGAAAGGAAGTATTGTGTTGGGATATTCTTTCAGCACCTTATTTTCTCCGTTACAACTGAATCATGTGCTGTGGCAATCGAAAAACTTCCTATGGTTTTAATGATTGTTTGTATGCTTAAAAAAAGGGTTTATTTTAGCTTAGGAATAGCTTGGGCACAGTGCATACTTATTTTCTTCTTTCACGGACAGGCATTTGGTTGTAATAGGTGGACCTTCGCATTTGTATAACCTTTCCGGGCGATTCGTTGAACATAACCTCTGAACATATCACTCGTTTCTACGTCTGGATCTATTGCCTGCAAATTCGTTTGGATCGGGAAAATCCCGTCACTATCTTGCGTGCTTTATCTGTAGTAATTAGTTTATTTACCTGGTTGTCAATCGTTTAATTATACGTATTCTCTCTCATGATGTTCGACAGGCCCGTGCATTTGTTTACGAACTTGTTGGTTTCATGTCATTATGAACATTGCGCTGGTGTTGCATGACTGCCAACTTTCTGGGCGTGAAGTTTCTCCTCTCGTTATAACTATTTATATAATCTTTCGTACGTTGTAAGTGTAATTCGAATGAA
The DNA here is from genome assembly GCA_963170755.1 of Amphimallon solstitiale. Lineage (NCBI taxonomy): Eukaryota > Metazoa > Arthropoda > Insecta > Coleoptera > Scarabaeidae > Amphimallon > Amphimallon solstitiale. The sequence continues at coordinate 118,638,179 of OY720682.1, read as the reverse complement.
TTTTGTCAACATTTCGAGCTCAGAAGATAGTTGTGGTTAATTATAAAGATCTCGTTACTAATGTGCTCTTCTGCAGGATAATTTTGTGTTCGTTAATTTTATTTGAATTTTTCCCGCGTTCATACCGAACTGTTTCCGTGACTCGCTTATTTTAGAAGCTTGCGTAGTGGCTAGAGCGCATTGGTTTGGAGGATGCACGTTTTCTGACTTTACTTCTAAGTCGATCTTCGAATGAAGAACATTAGTGCAGAGCTACTTATTTCTTGTCTTAAGTAGACATTAACGCATTAGCGGCTCCAACGAATATGTAGGAAATTTCGCTACCTTAGTTAGGTGATTTTCGTGGGTGTATCGTAGTTTACCGTCACCCGAAATCTTGTAGTGCCACGAGGTGGACTCCAAGTATTCTCCATTTTGTGCTTTTGGTGATTTTTGAAGTCGGTTTCGTTGTTCTCCAGAGAAAACCTGGGGTAAGTTCTGAGCAAATTTTGTGTTAACTTTCAGAGTTTTATCTCTGCTTTTTCTTTTCTTTAAATCAATAGGGACTTGTAGTACCGTGCCGAATCTTCAGTATTTAACGCCGACATTGCGGCCGTACATTTCCGTTAAGGATCACAGCGTCAGAGTCGATCTACCTGTTGTACTTTAACATCCATCTCGGTGGCTTCTGCGTGGAATTTTCTCCTGCCGGGCGAATTACGCCGTAGAACCATCACCAGCTAGGGAGTTTTCCTTTCGCACCGTTAGTCAGATAAGTACAACACCAAACATTATCTACAACGTGTGTCTCGACTGATCTGTCTAAATCTTGTGCCAGTTAGGCTGGACTGTACACAAGTTCATAAATTAACTAGTGACTCGCTTAATTTTAATAAAACCACCATATCATGTGCTAAGTTTCAAAAACCGTAGTTTAACTTTTTTTTTTTGTAAATTTGATTATGCTGTATACTGGGTGATTCCAGCAGCAGTACATTTGTTTTAGTACTCACTGTTTACGTACTCTGGTACAACCGAAGTACGCTTCAAATTTATTTTACTTGTTTTAATTGAACGTGCTATTTAAATAACAATTGTTTACTTTAAATTCTTTTCAGTAATTTCTTAAATCTTTAGTAGTCTATTTAACATTTGACATTTTATCTATTTAGCATTTAACACAGCTATCCCTTACAGAATTCAGAATATATATATATATCCGTCTAGATATTTTAAATTTTAAGTTGAAGCGCCATTGTTTGGCTACCTATTTAAAACGTATGTTATGAAATTGTAAGGTTGAGGAAACGTTTCTACTACCGTCCTACCTCCATCGAATAGTGCGGAGGTTATGTTAATTTGCTAAATGTTTTTTTTAAATTTCAATCTTGTTGAGGTTATGACCTCATTAATACTCTCTTAGATCAATTGCTATTAGTCGTACCTTTTTTTCTTGCTCTTTTGGTTAACTTAATTTTTCAAAAATCTACCTACATATATATAGTGCGTTTGGGAAAAAAATATTTACCTTCACTAAATTTTATTTTAATGTAACCATCCATGGTTTTGCTTTAACATAATTTAAATACATAGAATACTGTTTACCTATACCTTTTTATTATTACTGGTTATATTAACCCCATACCTTTCGACGAAATTAAGCGCATGAAGGAGGTTTGTATATTGAAGCCTATACAGGCTGATCCAGTAGTGTATCCCGCTGGAGGGACACAGCCAGTGGCAGATCTTAGAAAACGCAGGTAGGTTACAGTTAAGGTAGCGCAGTGTCCTGGTGCCCAGAGACAACGTCGCTAGCGTCGCCGCCGACCGACGCACATTTCTTAAGTTTAGTTTCTGAACCGTCACGCCACCTGCGATTAGAGTTACCTCGGCCCTGCGATTTTCATTTCCTTCTACCACACTATAGTGATCTCCCTATACCGTGACTTACCTAAGTCAATAATTTAATTGTGACGTTGTTTAGGGTGTAACAACATAAAAAGTTAAACATGTTTCAACTCGGAATCCATTCATTCACTCGATCAACTGAAATGAATGGTTTAGATCAGCGGTCCTTAACCTTTTTAAGCCGCGACCCAAATTTGAGAAATATGTTCATGTCGCGACCCAAAAAAAAGTCAAAATTTTTTCATTGCTTTATTTTAGATCGTATTTTTAAAAAATCTTCAATCCTACGATGATGATTTTTTTTAACTTACAAATTTTGTATTTATTTTTTTAATAATAAAGATAAACAAAAGTACTTTTCGATGTAAGGAAAATTTAATTAATAATCAAGTGTTTTTAATAATTTTTATTGATCAAATTAAAATATATTTATAACTTTTTGAAAATAATTGACATTTTAACTTATTCCTAAAAAAAAGAAATATCAATACATATGTTAAGTCTTTTAAATTTTAAATGCAAGTCGTACAGTTTTAATGAGAACCTTGTGCTTGAATACATTTTGAAAGATCTTCAAACCTCGGTTGAATGCATGTCACGGAGCACCTTATATCTATTTCAGGATTTAACTTGTTCCGGTAATTGTTTTTGATTACACACAGAGCCAAAAAACCAGCCTCACACATATATGTTGTTGAAAAGGGCAATAATACTTTTAGGGCTTCCTTAACAATTATTGGCTTTTCGGTTTTTAATTTTAACCAGAAAGCACATAAAGATTCAATGTTTTTGTAGAAATTGTATCGAAGTGCTTGGTCACTTTGTATTTCTATTAATTGTTCTTGAAATTGATTAATATTAACAAATTCCTCATGTAAATCACTTACATCAAAATTAAATTGCATTCGAACCCAATTATATTTGAAAACATCGTCTGCAGGGAAATATCGATCAAAGACTGCTATTAGTTTTTCTAAATGATTAATAATAATTTTCTGTATTTCAAAATCTGTGATATCAATATTATTGTCTTCAACAAGTAACTTAAGAGTCGGGAATGAAGCAAGTTTCTTTACTTCAACCTTATTTCTCCATAATTTGAGTTTATTTTTAAAACATGTAATTTTTTCAGTTAATTCAATAATAGTATGATTACGTCCTTGCATAGACGTATTTAGATTATTTATTTCAAATAAAATATCTGACAAATAAGCAACTTGAGTAATCCACTTCAACTCGGAGAATTTAGATGCTAATGGGTGTTTCTTTTCTCTCAAAAATAATTCGACTTCTGTCCGTAATGATAATACTCTTTGAACAACTTTGCCCCGGGACAGCCATCTCCCTTCAGAATAATATAATAAATGTTCGTATTCTGCACCAAATTCGAAACACAGTTCGCGGAAAATTCTACAGTTAAGAGCTCTTGATTTGATAAAATTGACTACCGCAACAATTTCATCCAAAACGATACATAATTCGGGTGATAATTTTTTTGAAGCAAGATTTTCTCTATGTAACAAACAATGAATCGATATAATTTGTGGATTCATTTGTTTTGCTCTTGTCGAAAATCCCTTTTGAGATGGTGTCATGGCAGCTGCACCGTCGGTGCAAATACTGAAACACTGATTCCAATTTAATCCTTCTTCTTTAAAAAACGAATCGACCATAAGAAAAATATTTTCACCTCTAGTTGTTGTTGACATTGGTTTGCAAAATAAAATGTCCTCCTGTATATCTATTAAACCTGGATACCGCACGTAAACCATGAGTTGAGCATCTTTACTTACATCTGTCGTTTCATCCAGTTGAATACTAAATAAACCAGCAATTTTTATAGCAGAAATAAGTTGATTCTTAATATCAAATGACATATCATTAATTCGTAAACGAATTGTATCATTTGATAATGGTATCTTTTGTAATTTCTTTGAACTTTCATCTCCGCACATGATACGTGCCATGTCAATGGCAGCAGGTTTTATAAGTTTTTCAGCAATATTATGGGGTTTCTTTTGTCTTGCAATATGCCAAGCCACATGAAAAGAAGCAAGTGTAGCTTGTTTGGCAGAATTTATAAAACCACTACTACTTGGTGCATCCAAACGCTGTCTTTTTAAATGGGCTTCTTTTCTTTCGAAAAAATTACGATCTTTTCCCTCAAAGGAAAAATTTTTATGTTTTGCATGAAAATGTCTTTTAAGTTTGTTCGGTTTCATCGATTCATTACTTAATATTTCACTGCACAACACGCATTGCGGCTTGTTCACTCCTCGATCATTAATGCAAGTAAAACCTAATTCTAAAAATGCTTCCTTGTATTCACGTTTTGCCATTATTAGGGTGATTACAATTTTACAATACGCACTGCAGCTTGATCACTCCACTATTAATAATAAGACAAAATTTGTTTCTAAAATGCTTGTATTCACGTTTCACTGTTATTACACGTTTCACGTTTCACTGTTATTCACAACAAAATACACAACAGAAACGAGTTTTTGACAGAGAGCTTACTGAGTCCGCGCGCACGCAAAGCAATGGCGTGCGTATTACCAACACCTCCTAGAAGAAAAAGCCTCAGGACAGGAATTGGACGTCACTTCCGGAAGACCATTCGCGAAGAGCGGTAAAACCGAAACATTGTATTAGGGAATAACTTGTATTAGGGAATAACTCTTCTAGGAGGTGTTGGTATTACTTATTATTTGGTGTATTACTAACTTTTTTGGTTCGACTCAGCGCGACCCAAGAAATATGCTTCGCGACCCAATTTTGGGTAGCGCCCCATAGGTTAAGAACCGCTGGTTTAGATGTTCAATTCACGTTCACTTCACCTGAATTCAACAGACTTCATCAACTCACTTAAATAATGTAAACCCACAATAATAATTAGTTCAATCCAAACCTGATGATACTTGCCTAGAAAACGATTTTGGGTATTAAAGAGAGCAAGCTGTACAAAATGAGAGAAACATCTATAGGGAGCGCTGAACACGGTTATGCGTGAAAACATTCGTCTAGTATTTGATCATTTGTTGTTTAGCCATTGCTTCGTGCGGTGTTCTGATACATTTTCCATCATTTATATACATTTTCAAATCTTTTATAAAATCAGTCTTTTTTGTAGCTCTGCAGAAGAATGGAATAATATTTGTCTGCAGAAGAATGGAATAATATTTGTGCTAATGTTAAGAATACTGAAGAAGATTATATTGTTAAAGAACATAGTATAGATGATTTCCACGATAAATTTATTATTAATGTACAGGGTTATTCATTATTAATTACCCACCCTTTATCATCGTTATTATTGCATATACAAAAAATGTTTCAAATAAAAGTTGTGTAGCTGAGACTGAATTTTGTTTGCATGCTATCAAAAACACAGGGGCTTGCAGATACAACAGTATAAAAAGAAAATAATGTTTTTTTTTAATGGAATACCCTGTATATTATTCAATTTTTGTAATGGTCTCTTTACTCTGATTTCAAAAATGTACAATATGATACCGGTATCTTAAACCGTTTTCGAGTTATTAAATGTCGAATATCGTAGTTACTGTACTATAGAAAAGTTAACATTATTAAAGTGAGCTATGAAAATGACATTTATTGTGTTTGATGAATGACATTTTCATTTTGACTATTTTGTTATGGAAATGTCATTTATAAAACACAATAATTGTCATTTTCATAGCTCACTTTAATAATGCTAACTTTTCCATAGTACGAGTACAGTAACTATGATATGCGTTTAAGATACCGATATCACATAGTAGATTTTTGAAATCAGAGTAAAAAGACCATTATAAAAATTTAATAATATACAGGCTATCCATTTAAAAAAATATTATTTTCTTTTTATACCGTTGTATCTGCAAGCCCCTGTGTTTTTGATAGCCAACAAAATTCAGTCTCAGCCACACAACTTTTATTTGAAACATTTCTTTGTATATGCAATAATAACGATGATAAAGGCTGGATAATTTATAATGAATAACCCTGTATATTGTGACAGTGATACTGATTCTGTATGCGACTATTCGTCAGATGAAAACGGTTAATAAAATTTTATAATGGCCTAGTTTTTTATTTTTATATTTTTTTATTTTTAATTTATTTATCTAGTGTTGAGGTTTATTTCTTCATTTCCTTTTGGCAAAACTAACAATTATTATTGTACCTTGTTGATTACAGACTTTATTTATTCCATGGTGTTTGTATTCAAAAGAAGCGGGCAATATGTACGATCAGCTTGGTGTCGACATTTTTAGCACGGATAGTACAGAGTTTAAACCACGCCTCGCGCATACAAAGTATCATCAGGTTTGGATCGGACTCAAAAAAATACGTACCTAACGGGTATCTCATTTCAGTAAAGTATGACACTTGAAACTGCATTTTTTTATTTCTTTGCCATTTATGATTCATACAATGACGGCTCATTCGCGCCCATATAAATGTTTGACATGGTTCATAAGCTGGTATCCAATTTTCGTAAGGCAGTCGTCAAAGAGTGAACTTCAGATAGATGTTTGAAGTTTCTTTTTACGTTAAAGGATATTCTACACTTACAATTAATTACATACATATCATTAGCACTCCTTTAACTCTTTTTCTTTGATATATGTACATATGTCATTCGGCAACGTGCAGTTACTGACATTGTGACTTCAATTCTTTCCACCTTAATTTACGGCAGCCCTAGTGGAATCGGTCTTTCATTTATAGGAGTAGTATGTAATTACTTCAAACTTATCCCAGCCAAAATTTGACATTTGCTTGAGTAGAAATATAGCACCACGCATGACTGACACTATTCTGTCTAGTTCTGACGTTTTCCGGCAAATGTTATCGCGAACTGAAATTGATTTATGGTTTTGTCGATAGTGTATAACCTGCAATTGAATTTTCGTGCGACTACCAACGTAAATCAAACGTCAGGTGGATGTTCGTCAATCAATTTTGGCGTCCCCAAATACTTTTTACTCAACCTTACCTGAACTCCTGGGTGTCATTGTCAGCTGTGCTGACCCACCGCCAGATTGAATATTGAAAACCTAGTTAAATTTATTACTCTACACGTTCTCCTTATGGGAAAAAGCGGCGATACAGCGTGATTTACTTCACGTCCGAGAGTGCCGGTTTTTGCAAGCTCCTCTTCAGCGGCCCATATTTCTCCAAACGCTCGACTAGGAAGGTAAATCTCTCCGTCGACCAGAAATTTAAAGCCGGCCGTAAGTTCACGACAAGCTTCTCTAGAGAGGAGTTCTTCCCCCCGTGTCACTAATTTCCATCGATTTTGACGGTTCGGTTAAGCTATTTTGACTCAGGCGATTAGAGTGGGTAACTCGAATGGTTTTTATTAAATATAATCAAATACCTCAAACCTGTTTTACACAAATTAAATAATTTATCAATTGAGCCATTCATGGTCGCTTTACTGAGATAACAATAATATTTAATACAAATTAATTCATAAGTCTTAGAAGGCGTCCTAAACAGGTTTCCCTCAATAAGTTTGTGAGTGGTACTGTTACAACTTGTTTTAAATCACTATTGAAAACAAGTTGAGATGATTTGGCAAAAAAAAATCAAGTGGATGTAACAAAAACTTTATTAGAAAACATCAGAATTCTCGTCACTCACTTTGGCGGCAATTTTCACAATTTTTAGAAGAGAAGGGTGGTCAACTTGATAACTCCACAAGGGTTTGTTGAGTAGTTAAATACAAAAAACAGAAATACTAGGAGAAAAAACTGCAAGTTCTTTTCGAAACAGGACTGAATCGATCCTGAGTGAAAAAAAAATCAAAGATAATGGAACGCCTGGATGAAAATACCTTGGAAGGATAAGATGCAAAATGCTTTCTTTTAAAGCAAAGTACACAATGAAAGATGCTCAAGTAGACACATCAAATATAATGTGATTTCTTCGACAGTCGAATAAAGGGGTGCGAAAAATCTAACCCACAGCTTATAGCCAATCAAAGAAATGTTGTAATGTGTAATCATTAGAGGTGTCTGTACTGTCATCGGCCTCCAAAGCAATAAAATTTGCAGACTTAATTTCTTTTAATATTTCCTGCTTGTAAATTTGCAACATTGCATCTAGCAATTCGTTCTGAATAGTTTTTGAGGCGCCTTTAAACACTTGTGAACCTTTCATATGTATTGCAAGCACATCGTCTAATTCAGTTGCAAAGTTGATTAAGCCTACATAAATACCTGGATTCTCCGACGTCAATGTCTCATCATGGCCTCGTAACGCCAATTCAAAAGCCCCGCAAAATTGTATACACATAATTAACCAGCGCAAAATATAACTATTTTTTTTTCACATCTTCGTTGTACATAATTTTATGTCACAAATAAGCACTGTCTAACTGTTCACTTATGTCCACTTTGCCTAAAACACTAAAATCCACCCACGCATTCATGTGTGAAACGGAATTTTCGTGTTTCTTTGCCCTCTCTGCGATATGCTTTAAATCATTCAACCCTTGTATTCCACGCACTAATTTCTTTCTTAAAAATTACGCAGATAGAGCAAAATAGTTTACTTGATAGTGGAAGATCCGCACATCCACTCATATTTTTCATATATATTTTTGTTGAATAGTCTATTATAAGTTCGAGTTTTACTTGTAGAAATGTAGGTTATTTGAAGTTCTGGAATAGGCCTTCCTTTCTTCTTAATTAAAAGTATTTCCTCAAATGATAGTGGGTTTTTTAAAAGATCTTGCACACAATTAACTTCCATCATTAACAATAACGGTCACTTCAAGGCTTTGAAATCACACACGCAAGCTAACACAACGAAAACATGCATCCACAATGTACGCAAGATATTAACTGGAGTCTCGCCAATATGTGCCCCAAACCGAACTTAGAAGCGCATATGGCGAAGATATGCGAAGCGAGCCGATTCATACTTGAAAGAGGTACATCTGAAATCGTGCCCTGGAACATAGTTTTGAGGGTTGGCTTGCGCTAGTGTGTGTAGTGCGGAAGGAAACTTTGATACCATCGTTATAAAAATACGAAAAATAATAAAATAAAATAATGCACTGAATTACATGCGAATTTCTTTCTGTGTTTATCTTGGTGGTTGGATGGGCACGTGCCCTTGTGCGCTTTAGTACCAGCCGCCAGTGAACTTTGTTAAGTCTTACTTGCATCTAAACAAACAACACCACCAACAAATAGTGCAGAAGATAAGATCTAGTGTAGCTAGGTTAGCAACAGCAGTGTTGACAATATCCACTGATCTGTATAATATAAATGGATAAGCAATAGCATGTTATAAATTGTGATCACAGACGAACTGCGCACGGGGCTGACGCACATGCGCAATAACATAAAATGAAAGCGCTAATTTGAAATCCCTAAAATCTTTGAAAAGTATGTAACAGAACATGAACTTTCAATTTAAAATCTGCATCTGAGGATATGGAAATGTTTATTTATTAAGGATTTAAAAAAGATACTCAAAAAAACAATACATTCCTTTTGAATTATTTATTGGTTATAAAAAAGTATTACTTTGGAGAACTTTTTTCTTACAAGTTCCACACGTTCTACTTCTGTTTGTTTCTCTGCAATGCTATAGCAACGGATTTTCGTATAACATCGCACAACATGCTTAATTAAAAGAGAAACGTGACTTTCATGTAAAATAGATGAATCAAGCATATGTGTATCTAAGGATACAATGTACTTATTTTCTACTAACAGGGTATTAGAAATTGAACGTACAAATAGTTACAAAAATACTGCCAAATACAAAACCAGAAATAACAACATTTTGGGATAACAATGTCAGTGATGGTATGTCGGGAATTATATAATTTGATCCTTTTCAATGTCTTCCGCATTTTCCTTAATAAAAATACTCCAAAAATATAAACAAAAAGCTAGTACTCCTAGTAGCAAAATCAGTATATGCACACTTGTTCTACATTAGCAAATATATATTTTCATCCTTCTCTAAAATTGTGGTTTTGCTGCTTGGGGCACGTCTATTGAAATCGGGGTTCGGAACTTTAGTGATTTCACATACGAATGTCAAAAGACTAGGGACTGCGCATACTCGTAAGCCCCGAGTTAAGTATTCACTTTGCATTGCTTATCCATTTATATTATACAGATCAGTGACAATATCATGAAGGAAACTAGGTTGCTATAAAGCTGTTCGAATATCAGTTTTTCAAATTGTACATTCGATTTTATTAAAAAACAATATTTCTATGATAATTTTGCCTGTAAATAAAATACAAATAAAGGTTTTCAAATGTTTAAAATATTTACATGGTATTGACTAAAATTACATTGTTTTTTTTTAATAGTTGATAAACATTAAGTGACAGATAAATTTACAGACACACAAGCTGAATGAAATAGTCTGTATTTTGGTTTTCGAAGATGAATCCGTACTTAACCTAATAACAGTTAAATTTTCCTTTATTATTTTATTACTACTTGAATTAATAATTTCGGGTATCTAATAATAATACTCACAAATTTGAATTATTAATATAAATTAATGGTAGCCCTTGATTTAGTTATGTCTAACAATATACATTGCAAATAAATTTAGATGTATATTAATCACAATAAAGATATAACCAAATGTAGTAAAGTAGGTATATTAGGTCAATAAAACTGACTAAAATTGTTTTAGTTTTACTTTTAGTGCTGCCATCTGCTCAATAGAACCAATTCAACGGAACAAGATAACTATAGCAAGTGTTTCTTCGCCAGTATTCTATAGATGGCGCCAATAATATAGTTTGATATAACAAATGTTTACTAAAAAATTCAAAATCTGAAACGGAAACATAAAATGGAAAGAATGCTCTGGAAGCCAGCGCGAGTAATCCTTGTTATTTAGGTTAATATTTACTTCTATATTTGTGAATGATAACAGAATAAAAAGCATTATTATTGTAACATGTAGCTAAATCATTAACATAAATCGTTCCCTATTTTATCTAAAACGAACGATATTTATGATTAGAATTTCCATATTATGAAAATTGACAGATTCGGTATTATACCCTGCCACATTCTTTTGTTTGTTGATACAGCGGACCAAGTTCAATAATGCAATTCAAGCACCAACAAACAAAAAAGTGCGTCTGTGCTTAATTATCAAATATTGCTGTATAAAACTGGATTATATTAGAAAACCCTATAAGCACTGATAGTTAATATACAAAACAAATTAAATGTTAAATGTGTATATGTAGTAATATGTACCTCTATAATCAGCAATAAAAAAGGATTTAAGGTACTTTAATTATTAACAATAACATTGATTGATTTTTGAGGTGCAACTGATAAACTCGTTTTAATCTATACACTAATAATGGGTGAAAAATGTACAAACTATCATTATTTTATCTCTGTTCATTCTCAGTATCAGTTCATATCTTTTTGAGATTTGGGAGACGATGATGCAACACTGTTTGATCAGTAGGGCAACAAGAAGCCCATCTGATAAACCCCATGACTAATGTAATTTTCGAGCGGAAGTCACACTATTACAATAATAACACATAAAATCACATCTAGGATAAGTTACTTAACTATGCAAAAATTTACAAGTGTATGATAGTAAGAGTAATTAGATACATTGACTAATCACTTCAATGCACCTTGATTTTAACTAACTACGAACTGAACAAAATGTAATAATCCCAAACTAAGTGACACATTATTTTACCTCGTGCTCTCCTGTAGATATATCAGCACATCAACACGATTTATCAAAACTACTGGCTCCAACTATTGTTTGAAGCTCTGTCAAGATGGTCCCCTCCAGTTATAATTTATATAGTATAAAATGCTTATCAATTTTGCTCCATTTGTGCTTTTCTGTTTTCAATAATTTAAAAAAAATCGAAGTGAACTTTCTGAGGGGGGGGGCAATCGTTAAGTTGCCCCCCCCCCCCAACAAAAGTTAAGAGTAATACTTTTTAAAACTCGATGCCTTTGCAAAGCACGCCAAATGTGATCAATTGTACCGTATAGCATTTTCCTCCCAACTACACTCACTTCCGAAATTATACATTTAAAGAGTTTCCGAAATTCACAAATATCTACTGTCGCCCCAGCTTTATTATAATTTATCTTCTTCTTCTTCTTCTTCACGAAAGCTAACAGCTTGTTTCGCTCATTCCCATTCCTCTCTTCCCGTTCTTGCGATATTGATGTCCAATTATCCCTCCATCTCTTTGGTGGTCTTCCTGGGGGTCGTGTGGACGCTGGTTTTCCATCCCTTGCAATCCTTGCCATTCTATCACTAGTCATGCGCGACACATGTTCATTCCAAAATCTCCTCCTCTCGCGACTCCATCTCACTACATCCTCCACTTGACACTCCTCTCTGATCTCCTCACTCCTCCTCTGGTCCCTAAGTGTGTTCCCCGTTATTGCCCTTAGTACCCTCATTTCACTTGCACGTGCCATTCTTTTTGTTTCCGCCGTGTCCGCTCTTGTTTCGGCTGTGTATGTCGTCACAGGCCTGACGCATGTTTTGTAAATCCTTACTTTGCTCGCTGTTGACATACTTTTATTTTTCCAAATGATGTCCGTCAGTCCGCCCGCTATTCTCGTTGCTTTGTTCATTTGGTGTCTTACGCTCTCTTTCAAGCTCCCGTATGGCGAGATCATGGTGCCCAGATAGTTGAATTCGAACACTTGTTAGATGTTCCTCTCGTTCACTTGAAGCTTGCATCGTCGCGGTTCCCTGGCTATTACCATGCTTTTCGTTTTGGATGTCGATATTTCCATATTACACTTCTTCGCTTCTATGTTGAATGTTTGTAGTAACCACTGCAATCCATCTTCGTCCTCCGCAAACAACACCGCGTCACCCGCATAGCAGAGTATTTTTATGAATTTGTTTCCCATTTTATAGCCATAATTAATCTTCCGTACGCCTTCTATTATCTTATCCATTATCATATTGAAAAGCAGTGGGCTGAGGCTATCCCCCTGTCTGACCCCTGCATTGACTTTTATTTCTTCGGTCGTAGCTGTTCTTGTTTTAATTACGGTGGTGTTGGCTTTATTAAGTTGTTTGATCGTTTCTACTATGGTTGGGTGGACTTTCCTTCGCCTCAGTTCATCAACAACATCCTCCAGTTGTATCCTGTCATATGCCTTCGTTAGATCCACAAAACATATATACGCTGGTTTGTTGTACTCTATGGCTTTTTCAATTACCTGTCTAACGATGAATACCGCATCGACCGTCGAGCGGTTCCTTCGAAAGCCCTGTTGTTCTTCACTTAGTGTGGTATCCTTTAATATATGGTGACCCAGTATGCGTGTGAAAAGATTCATTGAGGTATTTACACAGTGTTATCCCTCGGTAGTTTTCCGGATCCGATCTTTCTCCCTTCTTGAGTGGTATTGTGATGCTCTTTCTCCACTCGTCAGGTGTCGCCGTGTCTTTTAATATTATGTTGTATAATTTTGTGAGTTGCTTCGCTAGCATTTCTCCTCCGTGTTTCAATAGCTCGTTGGGGACACCGTCCGGGCCCGGGGCTTTGCCGTTTTTGAGATGTTTTAATTCATTCATCACCTCTTCTTCTGTGATTTGTACCGTTTCGTCTATGTCCTCGACATCCTCTCGTCTCTAATCGTTCTGCTCTTCCCGTTGTACATAATAATAATAATAATAAATCGACTTAATTATTTAATATATACATAGAGACACTGTACTGAACTAGGCGAAGTTTAGCTATAGCTACTCTTACACTTAACCTAGCCAGCACAGTATATTCAGAATAAGTACAACGTAAGTATACAAATACAAATACACAAGATACACGCAATTAAAATAATCAAAATATAATAAGGAAGATAAATATACAAAAATAATGAAGAAAATAATAATTTTAAACGAAAGTATGAATACAAAGAAAGAAAAATACAAAGTGATGCATGAATTGTAATATAAACAAGAGAAAATTGGAAAACTTAAAAAAAAAAAAAAATAATAATTACTTCAACAGAGCTTGCCTAATGCAGGATCTAAATTTATTTTTCGTAGGCATAACAAAATATTTCTGAAATTCATTGTACAATTTCACAGCATTGTATGAAAATGATCTCCGAAACATGGCTGTCCTGTGGCGAGGCAAGGTGAGAGTATGCCTGTGCCTAACATTTATACTGTGCATGCTTCCGCGAAATAGTAATTTACCATACAAGTAACTAGGTTTGCCCGCGATAAGTAGACCCCTAACAAAGATCAGAAACCGCAGATTTATTGTGTTCTCCACCCTGAGCCAACCCATCTCAGATAATTTGCGGCTTACTTGATCGTATCTCCTGAGACCAGCCACAAACCTACAACAAGTATTCTGAACCAGCTGTATCCTGTACTTTACATCTGTGTTCTGTGTGAATAGGTTCGTGAAGTGGTCCCTCCATCTAATTGCCGAGATGTTATTTATTTGGACTGTCTCTTTTATCTCCTTTTTCGCAGCCCTTAGCATTTTCCATATGCGTTTCTGGGTTCCGTATAGGTCATTTTCCATTTCCCTACTAAAACCATCCCAGTGCTCTCTCTTTATTTCCCGTATTCTGATATTCACTCTGTTCCTTGTTTCTTTATATTGGATATAATTTTGGGGGGATCTTTTATTTATGTATGTTAGATGAGCTTCTTTTTTCTGTTTGGCTAGTTCTTTCACGTCCGGTGTGAACCACGGCTTGTCTTTACCTCTACATGCTGGCATTCTAATTGTCCTCTTCCCCAGTGCTTCTTCAGCCGCTTTATTTATGTTCTTTAATGCTGTTTCCAGTGCTTGGTTTGCCGTGTATTCTTCGCATATCGGTTATAATTTATATAGCATAAAATGTGTGTCGATTGTGCTCCGCTTGTGCTCAATTGTGCCGTTATTAATTTTATTTTTGTTATTCCGTTTTCAGAGATTTTTGAAAAAATATAACGGGGTCAACTTGACGATTGGCCTTCCCAAAAAGTTGAAATTCTTCTTAAAACTCGGTGCCTTCGCAAAGCACGCCAATTGTGCGCAATTGTGCCGTATAGCATTTTCCTTCCAACCACTCACTTCCGAAGTTTTGCCTTTAAAGAATTTCCGAAATTGACAAAAGTCTACTGTTTTGTTATAATTTATATAACATAACATTTATTTTATACTATATAAATTGTACGTGGAGGAGGCCAACTTGACAAAGCTATTGTTTGAACGAAAAAAGACTCATGTCGCAACCCTTGGTTCAGCCTGGTTACGTTTAAGTCAAAAGTGTATAAATCGCTGAAGGCAACCAAATAAACGGTTTGGCTGAAATCCGAATTACCTATCGGAATAATGAGTAGTCCTTTGGTTGAACGAAAGCATCTTTCATATAGAAGAAAGCTATCCAACTTCAATTGAAGACTCTATGCAGCAACAAGGAGGTATCTGTAATTTCTAAAATTTTTAGGGAAACGAATAACTTTTCTATTATAAAAAGCGTCTACTTTTTTTGTAAAATTGTTGAAGACATGTAATGAACGATTAATGGACAGTGGAAACTAAATTTAGGTTTACGTACTAATGTATATTATAAAAAAATTGCAGATACCTCCATTTTTACCCCAATGATCTGAGAAACACACGACAAATTCTTTTGCACATTTATTTTTATCAAAACTAAATGAATGTATTAAAAATAAACATAAAGTCAATCAATATCGGAAAATTCGCCATCATCTGTAATTTCAGAATCCTGATTACCTGTTTTCTGATAATTCCGATCCGATACCAGTGAGGTATAGTAGCCAATATCTGCTTTGAGCACGTATTTATCGGCAAGGTGCATCACATTGTCAGATTTTGTCTTTTTAAGTGCTAGGAAACGATAATATAATCTTTCCTTCTTAATATCAAGGCAATGATTAGGATTTTTTGAATAATAAATTTGGAAAAACTGAAAATGTACTTGTCACACTGCATCTAATTTTTATACAATACAGTACCTAATCGATGATCTTATATTGCAAAGTTTTAAATTTTCCTTTTTCTTTATTTTGGATACTCTTCTTAAAATATGTGCCAACAAAATTAAAGATCATATGTGTAACACGATTCATAACAAAATTTCTAGGGCTACTACCTTTAAAATATTTAATATATTCTGATGAAAAAAGTATTCTATCTATTTTGCAAACGTGATTTTCGACGACCCCAAAACATATATCACGCGGGAGAAAGCTATGCCCGGGCTCAGGATATTTATGTAAAATGTTCTCGAAACTACCTTTTCATACGAGAGTGTATAAATATTGAAGTAAAGTCTTATTTTTATTTTGAGCACAGCAATTATTTCTAAATAGTGAAGAAGTTTACAGTCTCGTTAGGATTTTTCCCCCCGTAACTTCATCGTACACTTAGAAGTGGGCCTTGTCGTGCTTTGATGAGTGTATACAAAAGTGGTACATTTACAACTGTCGTAAATAAAATGCGTTCCCTGCAGAAACTTTTGGCAAGGAAGCATTTTCCTCGTGATCACAGCAAAGAGTCAGTAAGGATTATACATTCTATCACACACTTGACAGATATCCGACCTAAGATGTCCAAAACTTATATTAAAGTTAGCTTTGAAATATCGAAAATAAAAATCGTATGTAACTTTAGGTTTATACGCAGTTCTTCCTTTATACCAATATTTATAAACATCTGTTAGTGGAACTTGAGGTACAGCTTATGCACTTAACATTAAGCTCAGGTGATAGGTAGTACTTGCTCCATTATTTCCGGTGAAATACTGTTGGGTGTGTTTTTATGTTTACCTCTCAAATAGCAAGGAGCGGTGGGTGCATTATAACCCTAATATTCGAAGCAAGCCTTTCCACTCTTTTAGTCGAGATTCCGTGGATTGCACAAAACAGGGGTTCTGTGCAATCCATGGAATCTCGACTAAAAGAGTGGAAAGGCTTGCTTCGAATATTAGACTTTCTGTTAGAATGAACCCATTCGAACCTACAACTGGCGACGCATTAATTTGTTTGGATAATTTTCCTTATTCTTACCACATACACATTAGAACACATTTTCCGGCTGCCTAAACTTCTATTCAGATTTACTGGCTTTTGGCCAACTGGACTACTAGTAAGGCAAATATCTTGTAGGGACTTATCACCCAATTCCTTAAATTTGTTTATTATAAATACACTTTTCTTTTTTTTTCATGTTTCCGGAACTTTTTCGAAACACTTATATTTCCATTGACCGTCTTTTCCCGTAGTTCTTGACGGATGAAACTTATTTCATGAATTGATGTGTTTTTTTTGTTTCGTATTTTCCTTTTATTCGGAACGTCGACCTTATTGTCTTCAGCATCTCATTTTACTTATTAGAAACGATGGCCCGTAATTGCCGCTAGAACCATCACGAAATGGCTCAACTTCACTTTCTAAATAATTTGTATCACCCATTTCTTTTGTGATATTACAAGCGTTCAATTGTTTTCCGCAAGAAATATGGAACGAAGATAACTATAATCGTTTCATTACAAAGTGCAAACGGTTCTTCACAGACAATCCCTTCTACAGCTTGGATGAATACTTCAGTTGCAGGAGTCAAAGATAGATACAGAAGTCCACAAAAAGAAAAGTAAACCTCGGCGCGACGATAAAAACGCATTGTAAACAATCATAAATCATCTACACACAAGTAAGCAAAAAGTCTGGATCTTCTCTCGTATATTTCCGGGCTTATCGAGAAGAACGACAGAAGTTTTCTCGTATATTTTTAGACTTTTTGTATGCAGATATAAAAGCCGCTGGGGTCCCGGGATGAGTAATTCGTTGAATAGTATTCGTACAGTTCAAATAAACATAAATATAGTGAGTGGTGCAGTTTTATTATAGTTTAAGAAATACATAAATATTACAGACATAAATAGTAGTGCTAGTGCTACGTGTGTTAAGTTATTTGTAGTAGTTTTAAGTACGATACATTTATTTTATATTCTTATATTGTGATTAATTTTAAGTGTGAAAATATACAGACTGTTTCAAAACATTTGCACGAGTTGTTTATTTCGACCCCGAAAACGCTACAATTTGGTGTCAGGTGTGGGGTGAACAATAAGTGCAAAAAAATGGCTACCAAATGTTTGGAAGAATTAAAGGTCACCGAGTTAAGGGCAGAATTAGAAGAAAGGGACGCAGATACGTCTGGGAAAAAAATAATTTTCCAGGACCGGCTTCGTGACATTTTAATAAATGAAGGTAAGGATCCCGAAAAATATTCGTTTCAATTACAGGCTGATCCAAGCTTAATAATGGAGACTCTAAAAGATTAAATTGCAAATAATTCAAAAGCTTTAAAAAATGAAATTGCAAATAATTCAAAACAATTCAAGACTACTACGGAGACTCTAAAAGATGAAATTGCAAATAATTCAAAACATTTCGAGACTACTATGGGGACTCTAAAAGATGAAATTGCAAATAATTCAAAACAATTCGACACTACCTGGAGACTCTAAAAGATGAGATGTTAAATAAAATTGCAAATAATTCAAAACAATGCGAGACTACTATAGAGACACTAAAAGATGAGATGTTGAATAATTCAAAGATTTTGTAAAAAGCTTTAAAAAATGAAATTGCAGACAATTCAAAACAATTCGAGACTCCTATGGAGACTCTAAAAGATGAGATGTTAAATAAAATTGAAAATAATTCAAAACAACTCGAGACTACTATAGAGACTCTAAAACAACTCGAGACTACTTATAAGGAAGACATTCAAAAGACTTCATCGAATATGAGACAGGAATTTTCTGAGGCCATCGAAGCCGTAGAACAAAAATTAGAGGAACGCATGTCCAGAATGAGGGACTAATTTAAAGTTCAGCTTCAATTGCCAGCGATGAACGAATGCAGTCCCCATGACACCTCAAGCGAAAGCTTGGAGATCTGCCGAACAGCAAAGGCAAAGGTAAAACCGCCCACCTTCGATGGAAAGACGTCATGGATGTCGTACCTGAAACAATTCGAAGCCGCTGCAGGAGCAAATGGATGGACGTCCCCGGAGAAAGCTACTGCTCTGATTGTGTCGTCAAGAGGAGAGGCCAGTGACGTTCTACAGACCTTACTTCCGGAAGAGTGTCAAGACTACCCTCAATTAATCAAGCGTATTGAGATGAGATAAGAGCATGCACACCTGGAGCAGGTTTATAATATACAATTGAAGAATCGTCTGCAGAAAAAGGATGAAAGCCTTCAAGAATTCGAAGCGGATATCGCCCGTTTGGTTCGTCTGGCATATCCAACGGCTCCAGATAGCTTCTCGGAATAGTTGGCTGTGCATACATTCATAGATGGTCTTCGAGATGGCGATACACAGCAAGCACTGAGGCTGGCAAGACCAAAAACCCTAATCGATGCTTTGGCACATAGTCTGGGGTTTGAAACTGCAAAGCTGACCTCTCGAAACCCTGCAAGAGTATATTCTGTCAGAGATCTACCAGAAGCCGAAGAATCCTTAGAACAGGTAGTCCGACGATTAGTGAACCAGGTGCAACCTAAGAGAAGAACGCTCCGATGCTGGAATTGTGGTGAAATGGGCCATGTTCGTAGTAAATGCGAGAAGGAGCCCCAAGAAACCCAAAGCAGAGCAGCAGGAAAAACTAAAACGGGTCGATGAGCGGAGGCAATCGTCGACCCAGTATCGTAGAGCCTCAAAAGCAATAGCGCAAATTGCATCTCTGAAACACCAAAACACTGATGCTCTTTCAAGGAGACCATGTCCAGAAGACTGCAGATATAGGTGTTTTTTTTCCTCTTGTGGTGTTGTTGGTTTCGGCTTGGATGCTCTTTTGATATCAGATTCACTGAAACCATTCTGCTGAAGTGCCTTTTGGAGTTTGTCCATTTCTTGGGTGATGTTATCCGGAACTATGCACACACTCGTCTAAGGGCAAATAACCGAAACGCTAACGGAGTATATAACCACCATCCGAATCCCGAAAACGTCAGTTTACAAATAACAAGAAGCAGAAGCAGACAGTTATCGCAGACCTGAAGATGGCAAGTGTGATTTTGCCGAAACGTCGCCAAGAAACCAGCATCGGTCTTTCCATAGACCAAGCAGTGGAAACGCGGAAGAAAACCCGGAATTCAGTGACAACACATACTACTACCCGCGGAAACCTGAAAGAGAACATATTACGTCTTTACGGGGAGAAGACTACACCAAACAAAGACCTTCGAAAAACTAAGAACAAGAAGAAGCAAACTGCTTTGTAACCTGACTTTTCTACAACGTTGCCGAGAGGAAAACATCGTGCCACAGACATTGAAACTGAAGTTCACCAGACAAACCAAGAACATTCTGAAGAAAGCAAGTATGGCGCTACTGAGGGAATCCATCCACGAGACTAGAAAAATGTTGGATGATACCAACAAACAATTACTGCAACTACATCTGAACCTCAGCAACATTATCCACCCGATAATTTGGAGAATACTGGACCAGCCCAGTGAATTCCGTTCCGAGACAAATACCGATTGGACAAAAGCAAAACAAATAAAGAAGTTCAACCACCTGCAAGCAGAACAAAAACCCAGAAACACCAGAGTAGAGAACAAATCACTCAAAGTGGTATACAACTTATCCACCCATGTATTGGACGCAGCATCCCACAATGTTTTGGTTAAAGGATTTAACTAGGCAATAGCTCCTGTCCGCATACCAGTAGAAGAAATAATTTGTGGAGTAGAAACAACTATAGCTGGGATTGACAAGAATACGCCCGAGACTATCCGCCAAGATGTATCGCAAATATTAAGAACAGCCAAACCACCAAAGAAGAACCTATTACACGAAGAATTCCTGGCATTGATACAACTAAGGGAAAACGAAAACATTATTATTCTACCAGCCGATAAAGGAAATGCAACTGTAGTAATGAACACAACCGACTACGACGCCAAAATAAGAACCCTCTTGGAGGATCCAGCATACCAACAAATCTCCACGGATCCAACAACATACCTGGAGAAAACAACCAAAACTAAAATCAAGGAGAGTCCCATCGACAAGGAAATCCAGACAGCACTCATTCCAAGGGAGAAGTCATCAAGATGCCCCAAATTCTACGGCTTACCTAAAGTCCACAAGGAAGGTGCACCCATAAGACCCATAGTCAGCTCCATTGGATCAACTGTTCAACAATTGGCTAGATACCTAGCCCAACAACTACAACCTCATGTCGAAGAAGCCGGATCTTACGTCAAGAACGCAAGCCACTTCATCGATCTATTGAGACAAGTAAAAGTAGAACCAGAATGGTTATTAGTAAGCTTCGATGTAGTATCACTGGTTACCAATATACCAGTTGCCGAAACTCTAGAGACCATCGAACGAATATACCAACCCCCAGTGTACATAATGAACTTGGTAAAAAACTGTCTTATAAACGCATACTTTATCTACGAAGTTCAGCGCTATAGACAAATAGGAGGCGCCCCAATGGGCTCTCCACTATCACCAGTAATAGCAAACCTGTTTATGGAAAACTTAGAAAAAACAGCACTAAGGACGGCCACCCACAAACCCAAACTCTGGCTACGCTACGTCGATGATACTTTCGTGATCTGGACACATGGAAAGGACCACCTCGACATCTTCCTGGAAAATTTAAACAAAACCCATCCAAAAATAAAATTTACGATGGAAATAGAATCGAACAACGAATTATCATTCCTCGACGTTTTGGTCAAGAGAAAGAAAATGGGAACTTAAGTCACATGGTATACCGAAAATCCACACATACAGACAGATATCTGAACGCTCAGTCTCACCACACCTAGCTCAGTTACAATCAGTAGTGAAAACCCTAGAGACAAGATCGCAGAGATTAGCAGACGAAGATAACATCACGCAAGAAATGGACAAACTCCACAAAGCACTCCAGCAGAATGGTTTCAGTAAATCTGCTTTCAAAAGAGCATCCAAGCCGAAACCAACAACACCACAAGAGGAAAAAGAAACACCAACTGCCAAAACCTACTTACCCTATGTTAAAGGCACCACCGATAGAATATCCAAAATCCTACGAAGACACAACATTGAAACAACATTCAAAGCAGACAGAAAAATCAGTATAGTCCTTCGAAACCCCCAAAAAAAAATACCTTTAGAAAACCAAGGAGTTTATGAAATTCCGTGCCTCAACTGTGAATAAACTTACATTGGACAAACGAATAGAAGGGTAAACGCAAGAAGAGACGAACACAAAAATTCCGTAGGAAAAGACGAGAAAACTTCATCCCTGGCTCAACATGTAAAAGAAACATCCCACACGATAGACTTCAGTAATACCAAGCTATTAGCGAACATCGAACATACTAAAACCAGAATCATCAGGGAAGCCATCGAAATTGAAAAACATCCCAACAATCTGAATTCACGAGATGATACCCAGAGGTTACCAACAGCATGGAAATCAGCACTAACAAGAACAGATACCAACAAAGAACACCAAACTAATACATCTACATCGCAAACCAGCCGACACACTCCAAACACGAGCCCAACGACACGGAACCATGCACACACTCGTCCAAGGGCAACCAACCGAAACGCTAACGGAGTATATAACCAACATCCGAATCCCGAAAACGTCAGTTTACATACAACAAGAAGCAGAGGCAGACAGTTATCGCAGACCTGAAGATGACAAGTGTGATTTTGCCGAAACGTCGTCAAGAAACCAGCATCGGTCTTTTCAAAGACCAAGCAGTGGAAACGCGGAAGAAAACCCGGAATCCAGTGACAAAACATACTTCTACCCGCGGAAACCTGCTTTATATATATATATATATATATATATATTATTTTTGTTTATTTCGTGGGTAATTTCGGCAGGTAAAATGAAAATGCTCCTGTAGACTAGGATGTAAATTCTTTTATTTTACGTTTCGACCTTTTATTTTCGGTCTTCCTCAGAAATTTTATTTAATTCTGTAAACAAGTCAATTTTTGGTAAAAGATAGTACAATTACATCGATTTTTCTAAAACTCAGCATATTATTTAGTGAAATGGTCAAATTATTTTTTTAAGTTGAATTCCATATCTAACATTGATCACAATTACATTAATTAAAATATTAAGAACATTATAAAAACACAAAAACTGTATATAATTACTACGTTAACACATTATGTTCAAAATAATAAAAGAATTTTAAAAATGTTAAACTAAATCATTTTTACCAAACTTTCCTTTTCAATAAAAGGGAGGGTCTATTGTTACAGTGACTTAATATAATTCTAATAAAATTTTAAAAAACATAGCAAGACACCTACCTCTTAAGTCTTGCTATGTTTTTTAAAATTTTATTAGAATTATATTAAGTCACTGTAACAATAGACCCTCCCTTTTATTGAAAAGGAAAGTTTGGTAAAAATGATTTAGTTTAACATTTTTAAAATTCTTTTATTATTTTGAACATAATGTGTTAACGTAGTAATTATATACAGTTTTTGTGTTTTTATAATGTTCTTAATATTTTAATTAATGTAATTGTGATCAATGTTAGATATGGAATTCAACTTAAAAAAATAATTTGACCATTTCACTAAATAATATGCTGAGTTTTAGAAAAATCGATGTAATTGTACTATCTTTTACCAAAAATTGACTTGTTTACAGAATTAAATAAAATTTCTGAGGAAGACCGAAAATAAAAGGTCGAAACGTAAAATAAAAGAATTTACATCCTAGTCTACAGGAGCATTTTCATTTTACCTGCCGAAATTACCCGCGAAATAAACAAAAATAATAAATAATCATCAGGCAACGAAAAAAATCCACAGAAAATATATATATATATATATATATATATATATAAATCCTACTAACAATATAGCGTCCTTACGGAACTCATGAATGTAGCGTCCGCCTTCGAAAAGTTAATTAGTTCGTTAATATTTTGCATATATTTTGTGTTTTTGATCAAAACAGGTATAGTATTATCACTAAATTAAATATCAGATAAAAAAAAGTTAGTTTCATTTCACTTTATTGACGAAGTAGCGCCCTTTTATTTTCTCGTGCATGAAGCGCCTGTAATATACCATTTATCTTTCACTTCTTCGCTATTGTGACTTCCATCGGGTATATTACATTACATTTGGTAGATATTAGAGAGTCCAGCAATGTTGTCACAATGTGTCTACATGCTTACTTTATAAAAATATATGTACTGCATATCTTAGCAATTGAATACAATGAACACATTTATCTACATTCGGCGACACAGTGGGTTATATTGTTCAGAACAGAAATCAGTAGTTTCCGTTTGTTTTTTTTTACTTCATACATAGAGAAGAATATTCCCCCGAAAAATTAATGTCTGGAAATTCCAAATAAGCATCCGATATTCATTGAAAATAAAGACTCGCTAAACACAAAATTCTATA
Organism: Amphimallon solstitiale; assembly: GCA_963170755.1. Taxonomy (NCBI): domain Eukaryota; kingdom Metazoa; phylum Arthropoda; class Insecta; order Coleoptera; family Scarabaeidae; genus Amphimallon; species Amphimallon solstitiale. The sequence goes on along the minus strand of OY720682.1, from coordinate 118,613,824 downwards.
TTGAGAAAGATTTGAAATATTTATCATATTCAGTTCTAAATATTTAACATTTTTATATAGGCGTTCTTCGCAATTAATAATGACATATTTAGTCTTTTTATTAATATTTGAAACGTACATTATCTGATTTAAACTAATTTATCTGACGACCAGCTGTATGAATAAATTTTATTATGCCTATGCAATAGTAAATGAAAAAATGAGGTGTGGCCACCACACGACTTTTTTATACGTATGAGCGTTTCAAACTATAAAATTTTAAGAATTTTTTACACAAAAATTATTCAAAATCCTATTCTAGGTACTTCTATTCTCTTAATAAATCGCTATCGAATACATACTCTGCAAGAGTAAAAGTGTTACTTCCGGTTCGAATTTTGAAATTTGATTTATACAAAAAATATTGCAAATCTAGCAATAAATACTTTTGTACTCTTCATATATATATTTAGAATGCATAATTTACGACATATTTGCAAAAAATCGCTACTCGATAAGAGTAAAAGTGGTACTTCCGGTCTGAATTTTGAATTTTATTTTACACAAAAGTTATTGAAAATTATGTTTTAAATACTTTTATACCCGTAACGTACCTGTCTAAAAGGCATGACTAGCGAAATATTCGCAAAAAAGTGATTTTGGATAGGAGTAAAAGACCTACTCCCGGTAGGAATTTCGAAAAATGTTTTAAATAAAATTGTTCTAAATTCTAATTTAGGTACATATGAATTCTTTATTAATTTGTTTAAATTAATAGTTGACGAAATATTGGCAAAATTCGATTTTTTCACTGAAGTAAACTACTACTTCAGGTCTGTCGATTTTCCTGAAAATCTAATCAAATCTCAAGAGAGAGATTATACCTGCGAATACAAAATTTTGAATTGATACCTATAGCGGTTTAACCGCTATCGTGGTCACACACACAGACACAGACACACACAGATATAGACATATAAAAAAACACTTTTTCGGTATCAGGGGACTTCAAAACGTGTACATCTGCAAAAATTTCGAGGTCGAAAATTTTCATCATCACAATACATCCTTGTACTATGTATAAGAAAGTAAAAATAGGATGCATACTTCTGTTCTGACCGACTCGTAATCAAAAAATACTTGTAGACATTTTCTGATGAATCCAAAGAAATTGCTCCAAAAAGACAGTTAGCTAAAAGATGTGTTTACATATTAACTAGGCGGGATCTTCTTGAATCTCGTTATGCGGAAGTAGTGTGATTTCGAGATATACCAGGTATCCAAGTTTCAAAATTACTTGATATAGAAAAAGTGTTTTTTGAAAACATCTCCCTCTCTCTCCTATCCTCTTCCCAACTTTTGCTTTGTGTGACCACAAGGCTTAAAATATTAATACCAAACTTATACTCCTATTTAAGAGTATAATATATCTCTCGAGATCTGGTTAGAGTTTCGGTAAAATCGGTAGAGCGTAATTAGTAGTTTACCTCACTCCAAATATCCAATTTTACCAATATCTCGGCAACTACTAAGTTTAGACGTATTTCTAAAGCATAGAAAAGTATTTAAAACAGAATTATAGAACAAGTTTATGAAAAAATATCGAATTTCTTACCCGAAGTTGAGTTTATATTCTTATCGGAAGAGAGTGATTTGCGAATATCTCCAAAATTCTACATTCTAGACAGATACACTACAAGCATAAAAGGATTTAAAGCTTGATTTGGAACAATACTTTTACTCTTATCGAGTAGAATCTTTTTGTAACTACCTCGCAAATTGTGCATTCTATACTAATTTGTTAAGTTGTTAAAAGTATTTAAAACTTCATTTAGGACAACTTTTGTAAAACTAATTCGGATCATATACATCTATGACAGTCGTGTGATCCCGACGCCTCATTTTCTAAGCCAATATTATCCTAACAGATGGTTTGGTAGAAGTTTTTGAATTCAATGGCTAGCAAAGGGAATATATCTAACAAAACTTGATTTTGTGACTCAAGATGACCAGCTTTATTAATATTTACTATTGCCGGGTAATTTATAAATTTCTGTCTAATGATGATTTAGACATGACAGAAATAATAGTAGAGAAATAATAAAAGCGATATATCACACATATAGAAGTAGCGCATTTTTAATATTATTTAATAAGAATTCATTGATATGCCTAGATATATGGTGTTTGTTGTACTTAAAAAAGTGAATACATGCGCATTTAAAATTCATTGCCTTTGAGCGATGGAAACAAAGACCCTAAAATGCAACTATAATCAGATCGGAGGATGTAAACAATAAGAAACTTCAAAATTGGATTTATTTATTCTAAAAGGTAACGGAGGTACAACTGATTCTTTCAAACATTGTAAATGTTAAAATTGTTAGCAAATAAAAATATCTTGAAAATTAGTTTAGAGCTAGAATGATCTTTCATTTTACTTTTGATCAAAATGCATTGTAAAGTTCAGAAATGAATTTATATTATTGACTTGAATTGATATAATTGTACTTTTAGTGTCTTTTTTTTTATTCAAGGACAACTGTACGTTTGTGATGACTTAAAAAATTCGTAATGTTATCCACTGTGTAAAATGTACTTAGAAGTTGGAGAGTATATTAATACTTGGTCCTGCATAACATGCAGATACTTCATTAAAATGCTATAATCTAATTTTGCAACTTTTCTGTAGAGTTTGTGTTTTCACCATAAGAAAGGTCTTTAATGAGAATATGTTTTTCAAAAAATGGGGAGATGATATAAATTGTTCAGAAATGGTAATTTTTTCTTCATGACAACGTTGTCTTTCATTGTAGTTAACTCAACAGAAAAGATTATAACTTGTCCCACTATATGAAAAATCCAGTTCGACTGCAATGCCAAGAAATTTGGATTTTTCCCTAATTTTTGATACACGTTGTTTATTAGAGAAACATCCTGCGTTTCTACATGGAAAACGTCAATGAGTCATAATTATTAGGATAAATCAGAATTCTAAACCAACAATTTTTTTTACTATGAAAACTTGACCTACGTTTAATAATAATGGGCTATCCACTCACTGGCTCAGGATCATCTACCTTATCGTTCATATCTACCTTTGTTCTTTGTTTTTGGAATTGAATAGTGTTACAATTGTTGGTCGTTTTTTTACTTTCTTTTGAGATAGGCAGTTTGGAAAAATTGATTTTACTGCACTAACTCTTAATTTGTTTGTATGCAGTTGAATCTCTAATAATCGTTTATTATAGCTTAAACATTTATCAACTGAAAACACCATCGTAAAACATATTTAATAACATTACTAAACTATAGGTTTTTCAACTAAAGGACCTAATTAACTATGTAAACTTTTTAATTTGCAAATAATATAATTTGCATTACACTTATTTCTATACACATAGTCTTTTTAGATAAGTTCTTATTCAGTACAAGGATTCTTTTTGCCATTTGTTAAGGTTGTCCCCGGCAACTTTAAATAATTACAATTTTTCCTTCTTGGATCTACAATCACTGTTACACAAAACATGGCTTTCAAAGTATACTCAGTTAGTCATCAGTTATAACAAAACACTCAATTATTTAAAAGAAATAATTATAACATAAAAATGGAACAAAACTGCTTTCTAGACACTTGCTAATATTTACATTCAACCAGCGCCTGACTGGATAACCCCCCAGATGCTGTCTCGCTCCGCTAACTCTCATATTTTTCTAAATTTCTACAAAAAATATTATTATAAAGTAATAATGTAGAATTTTTCGCTTTTAAAACTTCCATTACTGCATGGTAGTAAAACAAAAATGATGACATAAATATTTTCCTAAAAATCTCAATCAATAAGAACATTACATCAATCACGATATCTCAATAGGTGTACACATATAGTGAAAATTAAACGTCTTCGAAAAAAAGTAGTTCATATTGTACAGATATGCGAATTGACTGTAAAATTCACTTCAAAACGTGCACATTTGTAAAAATCTCGAGGTCGAACATTTCGTCATCACAATACTTCTTTATACTATGTATAAGAAAGTAAAAAACAGAATAGTTTATGATACAAACATATTTACATAATAAAGACCAGTGTCCTTTACGAACTATTCTGTCCGCGTTGCCAAATTGTCCGGACGCTTGATTATCGAGAATATAAAAGACATGAGTATATTTCAAAATATACGGCACACGATGCAGCGCCTCACGTAGAAATACCCTGAACTAATAGTATACGCGAAATGGTTACTTTACATGCATAGTGTCGACAAAATAGCGTCTTCCGAAATTTTGTTAAACAACATTATATTACCATGTAAGTCTGTCAACGAAGTTTTACATGGAAAGTGCATAGGGCGTCCATATACGGACGCTTTATGTAGGCGGACGCTCTATTGAATGGAAATTTACAATGTACGGACGCTCTAATGATAGTAGGATATATATATATATATATATATATATCAGAAAAAGAAAAATATTGGGTATAATCCGCTGTAGAGCAACCGTAAACACGTGTTTCTGACTAATTGGTCGTCATCAGTACGGTGTAGCCAAGGAATAAGGTGGGATAACCTTGGAGATGTAAGCTAAACGGAAGACCATCAGGTGACAGACCACCATTTGCAGCTTCAGCTAGAAGATCCTCGGTTTTGAGGACAACAACTAACGTCGCCACGAGGAAGACAATGTCAACCCGCGTGCCATTCGAGACCCAGGAAGTGTAAATGAAAGATAAGAAATTATCGCGGATACATAAAATATCAGAAAAAGAAAAATATTGGGTATAATCCGCTGTAGAGCAACCGTAAACACGTGTTTCTGACTAATTGGTCGTCATCAGTACGGTGTAGCCAAGGAATAAGGTGGGATAACCTTGGAGATGTAAGCTTCCTCGTGGCGACGTTAGTTGTTGTCCTCAAAACCGAGGATCTTCTAGCTGAAGCTGCAAATGGTGGTCTGTCACCTGATGGTCTTCCGTTTAGCTTACATCTCCAAGGTTATCCCACCTTATTCCTTGGCTACACCGTACTGATGACGACCAATTAGTCAGAAACACGTGTTTACGGTTGCTCTACAGCGGATTATACCCAATATTTTTCTTTTTCTGATATTTTATGTATCCGCGATAATTTCTTATCTTTCATATATATATATATCAATGAAGGAAATATCACGGATACATAATAAAAATAGGAGAAAGAATATCGGGTTAATCCGCTGTAGTGCAACCGCAGACACGTGTTTCAGACTCGTTGGTCATCGTCAGTACGGTGTAGCCAAGGAATAAGGTGGGATATCCTTGGAGATAGAAACAAAAGGAAGACCATCGGGAAGACAGACCACCAATTGCAGCTTAAATGTCAGAAGATCCTCAGGTCTGAGTGACAACAACTGACACCGCCGCGAGGCAGACATTGTCAACCCGCGTGCCGTCCAACCCAGGAATGATAAATCAATGAAGGAAATATCACGGATACATAATAAAAATAGGAGAAAGAATATCGGGTTAATCCGCTGTAGTGCAACCGCAGACACGTGTTTCAGACTCGTTGGTCATCGTCAGTACGGTGTAGCCAAGGAATAAGGTGGGATATCCTTGGAGATAGAAACAAAAGGAAGACCATCGGGAAGACAGACCACCAATTGCAGCTTAAATGTCAGAAGATCCTCAGGTCTGAGTGACAACAACTGGCACCGCCGCGAGGCAGACATTGTCAACCCGCGTGCCGTCCAACCCAGGAATGATAAATCAATGAAGGAAATATCACGGATACATAATAAAAATAGGAGAAAGAATATCGGGTTAATCCGCTTATTCCTTGGCTACACCGTACTGACGATGACCAACGAGTCTGAAACACGTGTCTGCGGTTGCACTACAGCGGATTAACCCGATATTCTTTCTCCTATTTTTATTATGTATCCGTGATATTTCCTTCATTGATTTATCATTCCTGGGTTGGACGGCACGCGGGTTGACAATGTCTGCCTCGCGGCGGTGTCAGTTGTTGTCACTCAGACCTGAGGATCTTCTGACATTTAAGCTGCAATTGGTGGTCTGTCTTCCCGATGGTCTTCCTTTTGTTTCTATCTCCAAGGATATCCCACCTTATTCCTTGGCTACACCGTACTGACGATGACCAACGAGTCTGAAACACGTGTCTGCGGTTGCACTACAGCGGATTAACCCGATATTCTTTCTCCTATATATATATATATATATATATATACATTAGAATAATATTTCTTGGGTTTGTGGTACTTACTGATTAAATAAATAAAACTAAATTTGACGTTAACATCTGACAATGCTCTATGTATTAATTTTAGGCATGGTTGTTTTATATCTCTACATTTTTGAGAAAGACATTAAATATGTCGAAACGTCAAATTTAGTTTTATTTATTTAATCAGTAAGTACCACAAACCCAAGAAATATAATTTTAATTCATGTACTTGTGGTAAAGACATCTAAGTTTATATATATATATATATATATAATTAATTAATTATATATATGCACATGAATATGTGAATAAGGTCAAGAAAAATTTAGAATTATTTATATATATATATATATATATGACGTTGTGGTTTTCCGGGTTTGGAACCGCGTAGTATTTGCTCTATAGTCCCAAGAAGGACTGCTTGGTCGACGTTTCGATGAGATCTCACTCATCTTCTTCTGGACGATCGTGTTCGAGTTGCAATCGGAGAATGCGGCTGGTTGTTGGTGCCTATATTTATATAAGTTGGCTCGCCGTGTGAACTGCCAATCAGAGCGCGCGCTTGAGTGGTAGTGGTGGGAGAGTTTGTGTCATTTCTTCGGTGATTGTCGTCAGCGCCTGTTGCCTGCGCTTGAGTTCTTTTACGGGATGTCGTTTTTGCTATATTCGATATTATCGGTTTCCACGTTTGCGGTAACCGTTGAGCATCATCCCGTTTATTAAGATTATGCGGTCGCTTCTCTATTTCTATGGCTTCTCTTGTTATTCGAGTGGGCAGGTGTTCGCTCTTAGCTATCGTCTTTGTGTGTTCGAAGTCGATGTTGTGGCCTGTCATTAATCGGTGTTGGGCTAACGACGATGTGGTGTCTTTCTTTAATACTGCATTTCGGTGTTCTTCTCGCCGAATATTGATTCGTCTATTTGTCTGACCGATGTAAGAAGATTCGCAGTCGCCACATGGTATTTCGTATACTCCTTGTTGTTCCAGCGGAATATTATCTTTCGGGTTAGGTAACACTTGGCTTATTTTCTTGTGGGTGGTAAATATTGTGTGTATTTTATGTTTCTTCAACGTTCTTCCTATTTTATCGGTTGTTCCTTTTATATAGGGGAGATATGCCTTTGTGGTTACCTCTTCTTGCTCTGCTGTCGTGCTGTTTTTAACGTGAATGGCCTTATTGATGCTTTTTTGCGAGAAACCGTTTGATGTTAGAATGTTTCTGATTTTGTGTGTTTCTTCTGCGACGTGTTCTTCGTCTGCTAATCTTCGTGACCTACTCACAAGGGTTTTAACTACCGATTGTAGTTGTCCCGGGTGATGATGTGAGTGTGCGTTCAAATAGCGGTTCGTATGCGTGCTCTTTCTGTATACGGTATGCCCTAAACTGCCGTCCTCTTTTCTTATTACCAATACATCTAGAAATGGTAGTTTTCCCTCTTTTTCCGTTTCCATTGTGAATTTGATTTTAGGGTGTGTATTGTTTAGGTGTTCTAGGAAATACTGTAGTTTGTCTTGTCCGTGTGTCCAAATAATGAAAGTATCATCCACATATCTGAGCCACAGTTTAGGTTGGTATTCTGCTGATTCTATTGCTGTAGTTTCGAAATGATCCATAAATAAGAAAAGAGGACGGCAGTTTAGGCCATACCGTATACAGAAAGAGCACGCATACGAACCGCTATTTGAACGCACACTCACATCACCACCCGGGACAACTACAATCGGTAGTTAAAACCCTTGTGAGTAGGTCACGAAGATTAGCAGACGAAGAACACGTCGCAGAAGAAACACGCAAAATCAGAAACATTCTAACATCAAACGGTTTCTCGCAAAAAAGCATCAATAAGGCCATTCACGTTAAAAACAGCACGACAGCAGAGCAAGAAGAGGTAACCACAAAGGCATATCTCCCCTATATAAAAGGAACAACCGATAAAATAGGAAGAACGTTGAAGAAACATAAAATACACACAATATTTACCACCCACAAGAAAATAAGCCAAGTGTTACCTAACCCGAAAGATAATATTCCGCTGGAACAACAAGGAGTATACGAAATACCATGTGGCGACTGCGAATCTTCTTACATCGGTCAGACAAATAGACGAATCAATATTCGGCGAGAAGAACACCGAAATGCAGTATTAAAGAAAGACACCACATCGTCGTTAGCCCAACACCGATTAATGACAGGCCACAACATCGACTTCGAACACACAAAGACGATAGCTAAGAGCAAACACCTGCCCACTCGAATAACAAGAGAAGCCATAGAAATAGAGAAGCGACCGCATAATCTTAATAAACGGGATGATGCTCAACGGTTACCGCAAACGTGGAAACCGATAATATCGAATATAGCAAAAACGACATCCCGTAAAAGAACTCAAGCGCAGGCAACAGGCGCTGACGACAATCACCGAAGAAATGACACAAACTCTCCCACCACTACCACTCAAGCGCGCGCTCTGATTGGCAGTTCACACGGCGAGCCAACTTATATAAATATAGGCACCAACAACCAGCCGCATTCTCCGATTGCAACTCGAACACGATCGTCCAGAAGAAGATGAGTGAGATCTCATCGAAACGTCGACCAAGCAGTCCTTCTTGGGACTATAGAGCAAATACTACGCGGTTCCAAACCCGGAAAACCACAACGTCATACTACGACCGCGGAAACATCCGAACAAATATATATATATATATATATATATATATATATATGCGAGAGCAGCACTTCAGTAACACTTTCATATACGCCATGCGGCTTATGGTGACAATCCCGCCTTTAAGCGACCGGTCGCCATAAGTTGGGCGGCTGAGAGAGTTTACTGAAGCAGGAGTTTGGCTACCCCAAGCGTTCGGATATGTTCGTATGTGGGAGCCCGAAATTGACGCGGTGCGAAATCTCAACTACAGATGTCGCCCCTATTATGGAAAGCAGTTATAGGAATAGCAATAGGATTAATGTAAAGAAATCAAGTTCAAGCCGCATATATTAATGAATTGAAAGATGCCATTGCAAAGAATAATATACAAAGTAATATTAAAAGGGATTTATAATAATAAATAAATAGGTACGTATAAGGTATGTATTGAAGTATTAAGTAAGAGTAATAAAACCTAACTAATGCCAGTTAATACGAGAATTCAAAACAATAGGTTAGGTATAATTACCAATATTATGTTTAAATAAAAACAAAACATAGGTACATATGGAAATGTAACATTTATTGTAAATGTTGAAAATAATTTGTGGGTTATAAAAGGTATGCAATTACTGTTGTGCACAATTAAAATGTACCACTCTACCAGGTGACGGCAATTAATAAATTTACATCACATGTGTGATGTGTATCTTTTAAAAAATTTCATATTTAAAATCTTAATTGTACAATATTGTTAGATTATCAGAAAGAGTAGGAAAATTTATTTCGACTTAGAGTCTGTGCACAAAGTGAAAACTAAAAGTACGATTCACAATTTAAAATGGTCCTAATCTTAGTGAAGAACATAGCAAAGTTTTAATAGGTTAATATAAGTTCAAAAAACTATTTATATCAAAATGAATGCTTATATACTTACATAAATCGGTTGAAATAAGTTACCGAATAAAAAAAACACCCTAATCCATATATCTACATTTATTAGATGCTCCACTAAAACAAAGCACATCCAGCACATCCCAGTCTTAATTTAGTAATAATAGCAAAATGTAGTCACCTGGGATACACAGTAAAGTAGTAAATTCCTGTACGAAAGTATTTGAAAGAAAAATCTCACATAGATGTATGCATCCGGAAAGAAAGGTATTAAATAAAATGGTCACCATCATTATCATAAGCAATATTTATTAGTAATAGTATTGGCGTTATATAATGTAGATATGATAAGTATGAATAATGCAGTACCTCATATAAGAAAGATGAGGTATAATATTATTGTAAGGTTAAAATAATTGGTATATTAACCTTACAATAATAATTTGTATAGGAAACATGGATATGAAATAAGAAACTCAACAGCTCATATTAAAACATAAGTTATTTATTTGTAATAATGAAAATCAATAACAATAATAATAAACAAAATTTAAAATAGGCAACACATATGTACTAAACAAGTAGAATGTATGAGAACTCATAAGTAAGACAAAGTATATATATATATAACCGAAAGTAAAATAAAGTCCAGTAAAAAAAAAATGGAACAAAAAAGTTATGAAGTAAGCTCAAAGCAAATAAATAATAAATTTCGTAATGTGGATATTGAGTCCAAAAGCGTGCCGATGACATTTACTTGTTTTACTCCGAATAACTCCATAAAAAGTAGGTAAAATTGATCTACGTCCGCTGTATATAAAGCTAACCAGCGAAAATCAAGACACATAAGGTTCAAACAAGAAAATGTGAATTTGCCTCAATATCCCACACAATAGTTGCCAAAAAGGAGGCTAAAGCTTCCATAAATATACTGATATAACGTATATTTATGAATGCAAAATTAATCAAGCGCTAAAATTTTAATACCTAGTTTACAACAAATAAAAATGCTTAACTATTTTAAGTATTCGAACATACTCAACAACGATTCAAGTAACCAAAATAAAAAAAAATTACAAGCTATCTTCTACTTAAATGTAGGTAGTAAGGAACAAGGTTTTAGAAAATAACTAAAATAAACATCCCCTTTTTTCATGTACATTATGAATTGTTACTCAATACTGGTATCGGGTTTGATAAAATAAACCATACACTTAAACAAATTAAAATTGACAAATAAATAAGCTATACCAACAGCCAAAATTTGGAAAACCATAAATACAAGTAAATGCAATGTACTTTTTATCATTTTAATGCATATAAATATGTGAGGTCTAGAAACCAGTACTGAGTAAGTAAATCATAAAATACAAAGAAAAAGTTTTAGTTTGTTTTAGTTAATAATCTTCTTATTGTCACAGTAGGGTACACATGGTTTTGCGTAAAATCACAGAAAGCAGCCCCCGGATTCTGAACGTACGATACGATATTCGAATTCGAAACGCGAGCGTAGTAAAGATGGGCAAGTTAGGTGAGTACGAATACTTTTCAATGTGGCTAGACAGACTACTGTATTGTCTTGCCCATTTCGACCACGCTCGCCTTACGAATTCGAATATCGTATCGTATGTTCGGAATCAGAGGGCAGGAATAGGGATTTATTGCTACAACGATTAAACAGAAGAAGTTCAATAACAGATGACTATAAAGTTGTAAAAGTGAACAAAAGCACATCGAGTCATTAGCAGCCAATTATTCTCTCTCTTTTGCATTGTAAATAGAAGAAAACACTATTAGTGAAAGATTCATGATTGCACGGGGTGCATACCAAACAATACTTTCAGCTCTGACGCACATCCCGGTATCACCTAAAAAACATGAAACTTAATATAATTAAATGACTCGCCCAGTATAGTATTGGAATATCTAGTACTGTTTTAATTGTCTATAAAACTGTTATTCTTTTTCAAAATGGAGCCAATAGTTTGAGTTATCAATGTTTTAAGAAAATTTTTGACCAAAACAAGTGTAGCAGAGAAAAATCATAATCGCATCGTTTTTAAATGTAAAAACATAAATTTTGGTGGTGCGAGTAGCCAAGAATATTCTGCAACAATAGGTTTAACTTGCACCCGACAAGACCTAAAAACCATTTTCAAAGCTTATCGTCCGACATTTTTACATACCAAAAATGTGTTTTTTGTTAAATCAAACTACTAGTATTTGATTATGGTAATTTGTATTTTATTTTAACAACTAACATCTGTTATGGTCAAAAGTTTCCAAAGATAATTTAATAACTCAAAAACTAGTAGCTCAATTTTTCAAATGAAAAAACAGTTTAATAGACAATTTAAACAGTATTTAAACAGTACTACAGCCTAAAGTAGTTTTAGAATATGCGTCCCACGCAACCATGAATCTTTCACTAACTGACCGCTCACCTATTTGAAACAAAAAAGAGCAATTGTAGAAGCGGTTACCAATGACTCACCCTGTATAATAATATAAATAGGCAAACATAATATTATAATGACTAGATACGAGTAAATCAAAGCCCAGCATAACAATATGTAACTACAGTCACTTATATGACATATCTAAATAAAAGGTCATTCGACTCGATTTATATTAAAATATACCATAAACAAAAGTGCACACTGCCCAATATGCAAAATACTGTTAACTGCAAAGGCCTCTAAGTGACAACAAAGCTATGAACTGTTAAAACACAAAAGAGCAATCGTAGAGGCGACTACTAATATCTCAGCCTGTTTAATAATAGAAATAGGCAAACATCAAATTATGATGAGGTAGATACATCGATAACCAGCATAGCAATATAAAAATACAGTCACTTATTTGACAAATGTAAATAAAAGCTCATCCGTTTCGATTCGTTCTAAAATATATCATAAACAAAAGTGCACACTGCACAGTCTGCAAATACTGTTAACTACAAATTCCACTAAGTTACAATAAAGCTCTAAAGAACTACAACGCTTAGAAAATGTAGATGCTACAAGTGCCCTTGCGTGTGACATATACATTAACAAATAAAGATTACTTATCTAGTTACACTGTAGTTACAACGTGCGGCCTCTTAATTACAACAAATGTTTTGTGTCTAAATATAAGTACCTAAGTTTAAAAACTAATATTACAATTTCAAGATATTTTGCATCAACACAAACATTATATTTGGGCAGTCTTCTTTCCTTGAAATATGTAAACTGCATTTTTCTCCGAGATTGTCCACGGTTGGCGGATAGTCTTTCCATATGGTTGAACACGAGCTAAAAACAAAATAACATTAGAAACTTGGTGAATAGAGAAATATGAAGGCAATGAAAATGAAAATTTAGTAAAAAAAAAAAAAACAGTAGGAGGACCAGGAATCTGATAAATAGGCAGCAATTCAGACGAGGAAATATGCGAAAAGCAATTACACAAGGTGAGTCAACGATCTGACAAAGTAAATGTACCCATTGAAGTTTAATATAACTATAAACTCGCTTACTGTAGTCGATCGCTTCACAATTTAAAAATGTATTCATGTATAGAGAGTGATCCATAAATCACTGGCACAAAGAGAATGAAGTTCTTTAAATTGAACACCCAATATACAAGCTGAAATATCAATTTTGCCTTAAAATAAAGCAATCTTTATTAAGAGTAATTACTCGTTAAAGTTAATAGTTTTCGAGTTAACTACGATTAAAATAAAAAAGTGACAAGTACAGCATTTTTTTATTGCCTATAATTCAGAAGTGTCTTGACAGACCGCAAAATAATTTGGTATGGCATACACACAAGGTGTGTCAGTGATATTTATTTGCAGAACCTGTACTAATTTATCCTAGGTGTTCGCGAAGGTGTTGCATAATGAAGAAACTTTAAACACAAAAACCTTACTTATTTTTAATGAAACTCCCAACATTATTTTACAGAATCGTATTAAGTAAGCCCTTCAAGAGCTCTATTTTTGCTAAGCTTGTCTTATACCTATCTTTGATATTCTAAAAAATAATTAAATTTATTTTAAAATCTTAACCATTAGCCATGGAAAAAGATAGTCGCTGTCGAAATATATAGATGCAAAAATGTTGATACTTTTTCAGGTTCTGCAAATAAATATCACTTCTATGTATGCCATAGCAAATTATTTTATGTTCTGTCAAGCCACTTCTGAATTATAGGCAATAAAAATGTTGAGGTGTAGCCACCACACGACTTTCTTATACGTATGAGTGTTTCAAATTATACAAAAATTATTCAAAATCTTATTCTAAGTACTGCTATTCTCTTAATAAATCTTTATAGAATACATACCTACTCTGCGAGATGTTCGAAAGAAAGGGTTACTTGTTAAGAGTAAAAGTGTTACTTCCGACCAAAATTTTTATATTTTATGTATACAAAAATATTGCAGATCCAGCTCTAAATACCTTTGTACTCTTGATAAATATATAGAGAAATCATAATTTACGACATATGCAAAAGATCGGTATTCAATAAAAGTAAAAGTGTTACTTCCGGTCCGAGTTTTGACATTTTTATTATACAGTGCGTTCATGATGAAAGGAACAAATTTGTTTAAAATTCAGGTAATTATTTTACAGAAAAACGTTCGGACAGGTCGATTAGTATTTTTAGTTTTGAATTTTTTGACATAAGAAAATTATATAAAGAAGAACATATGCAGCAATCATTGTTTTTTTTAAATGGAACAACCTGTATATTATGCCATTTTTGAATTGTAGGGTATATTCTAAACACATTAAACACATTTTTGTGTAACGTACCATATCCCTAAAATCAGCGGTTTTCGGAATAATGAGTTTTGAGATAAATTAAAATACACATAGGTAATGAAATAAAATGTTTAAATTGAACAAGGACACCATGAATTTTTTTTTAAAAGCCAAGAAAAACAACCTGGTATTGCAAACTTTATCTTCAACAAAAAACTCTACTTCAAATTAATCGATTTTCATGTATTTTTTTTAATTTATCATATTTCAAACGTCATTATTCCGAAAACCGCTGATTTTGGGGATATGGTATGTTACACAAAAAGTGTTGAGAATTTACCATACAATTCAAATATGGCATAATATACAGTATGTTCCACTTAAAAAAAACAATGATATATGTTCTTCTATAGTATATAATTTTCTTATGTCAAAAAATCACAACTAAAAATACTAATCGACCTGTCCGAGCGTTTTTCTGCAAAATAATTACTTGAATTTTAAACGAATTTGTTCCATTTCATCATGAACGCACTGTATAAAAGTTATTGAAAATTAAGTTCTAAATACTATTACACTCGTAACATACTTGTCTGAATAGCAAGACTTGCGAAATATATGAGTACATAAAATATGTTTATACTTAGTACTTGACAAAATATTGGCAAAAGTCGATTTTTATAGTGAGGTAAACTACTACTTCCGGTCTGCCGATTTTACTGAAAATCTAATGAGATCTGAAGAGGGGGATTATACTCATAAATACAAAATTTGGAATTGATAGCTACAGCGGTTTCACTGCTATCGAGGTCACATACACACATAGACACAAACACACACAGCCACACAGGCATTTTTTAAAACCACTTTTTCGGTAACAGGAGACCTCAAAACGTGGACATCTGCACAAATGCCGAAGTCGAAAATTTTCATCATCACAATACTTCCTAATACTACGTATAAGAAAGTAAAAACATCTGAAAATGTCAAATTTTAACTGTAATCATAAATAATGCTATAACTATCAACTTTAAGGAATAATTACTCTTAATAAAAAAAAAGAATTATATGTTAATGCGAAATCGAAATTTGTACTTATATATAGCTCGTACAATTTAAAAAAATCCATCTTCTTTTAGCCAATAATTTATGTATCACTCAGTATGCGAGTATAAGTTCCTAGGTTGTGAACCAACGACAACCCTATCAGTAACAGTAAGTAAAGTATTAATGAAATTAAGCATTAACGAAAAAATGTACTTTGTCAGATCGTTGACTCACACTGTATATACTTTTGGTTTTAATATATTTTTGGTTTTAAGAAAAAAGTAAATGAGATGAGAACAATGAATTGATCAAAAATACCTAAAGTGCCAGTTTGACAATATTCGGACAATCTGCACTCTCTAGAAGTCGAGTAGTGACAACAATTTATTTTTCATTTGATAGTACGATGAATGGACCAGCTAGTATATGTATAGTTCAGAAGTTATAGTATATGTTATAGTTAGAAAATTAAGCAGTTAGCATCAACCAGAATTACACCTTATAAGTTTTTACAGATTTTAATGTTTAACTATGACACAAAATCACAGTCGTAGTGATATACTGAAATGGACTTGCCACTATTTACTTATACCGGTTGTGTAATGCAACACTTGATATAGCAAGCCCAAAATGCATCAGAATTGCAACGTGGCGTACTGTATCCCCGCTCTCGCTACATTTAACGGTGAAGCATCGACTAGCAATATAGCAGTTATCTCTGCTCGCTCCTGACTTATTATTATTTTGGACTTGTATATGTGAGAAGATAAATTAGATGCCGGACATATCTACCTGTGTTTGTATAAAGTTTTCTTCCCCTAAAATGCACCGCACGAAGAACACGGTATGAAATCTCTGGGGCCCTTTGGTACTCTAGGTGAACGTGTTACAATTAGTGTTCCGTCGTTATAAGCAGAGTTTGTATTAAATTCGAGTGATTCCTTCGAACGGATACGGTGATATATTTCCATCTTCTCCGCATCTCCTATAGAAAAGAAGAAATGGATAATAATATAACAGTACAATTAGAAATAAGGTATACATAGTAAAGAATCCATGCGAATTAACAGCACGGTAACCGCTTAATTTTGCGGTATTCTAACTGCAACAAAAATTTTAAGGTAACCTTACTGTATTTATTCAGCAAGATAATAAAGTTTACAAAAAATTAAAAATCCATTAAAATCAACAGTATAATATTTTAAGTTAATAAATATGATCAAAAATGAAAGAAATAGAAAATATGTAAATTATAAGTAAAGTATGTTCAACGAGAGACTGTATTTATTCAGCAAAAAAATAAAGTTTACAAAAAATTAAAAATCCATTAAAATCAACAGTATAATATTTTAAATTAATAAATATGATCAAAACTGAAAGAATTAGAAAATATGTAAATTATAAGTAAAGTATGTTCAACGAGAGACTGAGTTATTATCTATATTTGTCATAATAAGCATGGACAATAACTGTTTACCCCTCACTACTTCAGTATGAATGATAAGGTGAATGAAGATTTATAAAAGGAAAACGGAACCCACCTGTAACAGTTTTTAATAGTGAACGCATCCTTTCGTTTCAAGTGACAAGACAAATTGGATTGTAAAGTTTTGTAGTAAGTACAACAAAATAACTTCTTTTTAGCCTGTGATGTTTGGTACTAGAGTAGCATTTGCTGGAGTAATGGGTGTGGAATATGTAACCGGATCATCCAAAGATAACGTATTAGTGGCATTGACAAAATCTTGTTTTTGAAAAGTAGTATTAGTGTCTAGTGCAGTGTCTGCAACTTCATGGTTTTGTGGATAATTAATACATAAATCCCGATCGACTTCGGCAATATGTATATCTTGGCCAATGTTGTCAGCTTTCACACAATTAATGTTGTCTACGGCACTGTCGAGTTGCAGCAAAACCCTCTCAGGATCAGTATTTAAAGGATCGGCATCGTCACGAACTCCCTTATATTGTAAATTTAAATCATTATCAGCAGCACAAACATCCTCACGCTGTATATTCGACTGGTCTGGGAAATAATCTTGAGTAATTGTACGAGATTGGTTATTATTTAGAATACTGCCAATTATGTTACCTGAAAAAATATGTAACATAATGATTGCTCTCAGTTTTACTAATTAAATAGTGAAATTTATATCCATTTCCCTGATTAATCACAATACCAATAAGTGCACTAGCAATATTGAAATAAAATTATTTCACAATTGTAACTGTATAGTTATACTATTAATTTTTACAAAATAGTCAAAAATATACTGTGATCATATCAAAGTTCGATAAAATTTGTTAAACAAAGAGACTATAAATACTTAATATAAACAAGTGTCCTTACCCCTCTAGTTGGAGGTAAATATAGGATATTACTATCAAAATACTGAACAAAATTTAGGCGACTAGTTCAAACAGAAAAATGACAATTTATACTAGTGAACGCCTCATGCGTTGTACAAAATGTTAGTCTAAGATGCGTAAAAAAACCGATCGGGCTGTCCCAGCAATTCTCAGGAGACTATTGTTTAGATAATCAGAGATTACCAAAAACCATAGTCTCCAAATAATAGCCCATATAAAGGACGTTTATATGGGTAATACTCAGAATTCTGCAAATAGACACGAAACGATAATAAGAATGAGTTTGTGAGAGAAGCCTCAAATATACTTAAAAACCAGTAAACATAAACTAAGAGAATAATAGTTCGAAGCTAATTACCTAAATATATTTGTTACCAGGCCGTATAGTAAAATAAATTATAATAAAGGCTGTAACAGCACTCACTTTTGTAAGTTTACCCGAGTTACTTTTTTTTAAATGGAACACCCAGTATTTTTTCGCATGTATTGAAAGAACGAATTATTTTAAAAAAGAAAGCTTTTATACATTATTGACAAAAAATGAAAGTTGCGGCAGTTATCCACTATTTTGTACAGCAATTCATATCAATAAAATCAAGATCGCTATGATAAAGAAAACAGCAAATATTAAACAATCATTGTTTATTATGTATATTTATTGTAATAGATGTTCGAAGACATCACCGTTTTGTCGAATACACTTCCGAATTCGTTTATAATGTACATTGCGAGTAACTTTTAAAATCGATCCTGCGTCTATGTTATTAGCAATAGTAATTATTTTATTTTGCAGCCCTACAACGTTTTCATAACTCCCTTTGTAAATTTAATTTTTTAAATATTCCCAATAATAAAAGTCTATAGGGTGTAGATCCGAAGACCGTGGTGGCCACTGAATTGGTCCATTCGTACCTATCCACTTATTCAAAAACATTTCGCTCCAAAAATTTTGTACTTCGCAATGATTATGCGCTGGTGCTCCATCTTGATGAAAATGTATAGGTTGCCGAGTAGCCAAGTCCAGGTTATCCAAAAATATTCCGAAATGTCTTCGAACATCTATTATAATAAACATATGCACAATGCTTGATTAATATTTGCTGTTTTTTGTATTGGATGTATTGTATTGGACAAAACGGTGATGTCTTCGAACATGTATTATGATGAATATACATAATACACAATGCTTGTTTAATATTTGCTGTTTTTTTTTTATCATAGCCATCTTGATTTTATTGATATGAATTTCTATACAAAATAGTGGATAACTGCCGCAACTTTCATTTTTTATCAATAATGTATGAAAGCTTTCTTTTTAAAATAATTCCTTCTTTCAATATATGCAAAAATATACTGGGTGTTCCGTTTAAAAAAAAGTAACTTTTGTAAATAGCGCGAAAATTAGTAGTTCAACTGTTTTTCGATTCCGCCATCATTGTTTACGATAAAAATACTACTACTTTGCTAATTTAACCGATGCTCTAGCTTCATTAATAACAAAGTTAGCAATAGTGGCGACTTAATTAATAACACCCTGTATATTGAATTGTAGGTATGTAAGAGGCCCATACACATAAGCTGTATAGAAGCTTTTCCAGAAAGAGACAAAAATTTAAAAAAATGCACTGCACTATAATGAACAACGATCATTCATATGAGCAATATCAATTATGCTCATTATAAAATAACAAAATTTAAAACTAGAAAAAGCGAGATCACAGCTTTATTATTCTTGGTAGTACCGCTTGCAAATAATACGATCAAAAACTAATTAAATTAACGTCAACAATTTACTAGTAGCCTACAGGAATAATTTAGTAAAACTTTAAAACTCACTTTAAATAGAACAAATCTGCAATATTACATCTTATTTTATAATCAAACTTTCAGTAGAACTCCCATAACTACTTCAATTGCATAATACATATCGAAAGAAAGAGAACATGATATAGATGTTCAACAAATTTTTATTATCGATATTTAGATAATCGCATCGTATGTTTACGAGTTAGCAAACCAGAATACAGTTTATAATAATTTAAAACGTATACCTCCAATACTTTACTATAGAGAAAGTAATAAAATAATCTTCTTAGATTAATAATTACGCCCATTCTAACCAGTGGGGAAATAGATATATGCTTCAAAATATACATTGTAAACTGAGTTTATATAAAATGAGTTTATATAAAAATTCAGTACTTACCAGCAGACACATGTTCACTTCCGCGTTGAGGTACACTTGTAGACTGCACGTCCGTCCAAATATTTCGCAGTAATTCCATCGCGTCAACAGTTTATGTGTTTTTTTGGAACTATTTGTAAAATGCCATCTTCAGGGTAGCGTATTAAAGCATACATATTCTGGAATATAATGAATTTGTTTTGTGCACAATAGCGTAATTCTCCATTACCATAGGGCACTGTTACATCTGGGCATGGTAGATCCATTTCCCTAAAGTGGCGGTTGACTCATTCTCGAAATCGCGGCCATTGAAACGAACAACAAATAATAAATAGAACAGATTCGTCTATTATTATTATTGATGTTAATAATTAATAGCAAATTAATATTTGGAGTTGCACATTTATTTATCGCACTTAATTACTTCTAAAATAAGTTAAATATGTTAGCGTAACTATTACCTAAACATTGGAGAGAATTAGCTAACCAAAATTAATCAAAAATCAACCGAACTGTATATATTAATAACAAAAATTACTGTAGTACTAATATAATTAACTTTCGTATTGAAGTGAACGTGGAACTGACTAGTCTGACTAATAAACGATCTTATGTTATATCGTGTGTTATATTGAACAAAATGTGCAGAGTAAGTGAAATAAATATATTTATGTATGCTGTTCTACATGCGACAGGGAACCCCCACCCGTTCGTCAAAAGAGATTAAAAAACATTCCGTCGCATTTAAATAGAAGTGTCCTTCATTCAAATTACATTCAGATTATGTTTCAATTTGTAAACATATTACGTTCTGAGAAAATAATCAAATTACGTTTTAAAGTTAAAATCTGCCTGGCATGTATTCCAATTAAAGTATTCAATTTTAAATATTTAGTTCATCAACTCTTTGTTCATATTTAATATTAGTTATGTATAATATATCTCGTGATATTTGGGAGTAACCGTATTATATATTATATTACGTATACGGAAGTTGTTTTAACTAAAGTTAAATACTTTTAACTTCTTAACAAATAAACCTGCGAGTGTTACTTCAGTTCCGATTTCTGAGAATTTCTTTATACAAAAATTATTCAAAATCCTATTCTAAGTACTTCTATTCTCTTAATAAATCTGTATGTATAGAATGCATACTTTGCAAGGTATTCGAAAAAAAAGTGCTACTCGCTAAGAGTAAGTGTTACTTCCGGTGCGAATTCTAAAATTTCGTGTGTACAAAACACATTGCAAATACAGCTCTAAATACGTTTGTACTATTTGTAAAGGTACCATTCAAATTAAATTTATTATAATGTAAAAACCGTCCCACGATGCGGAGCCATATGAAATAGAACCTTTAAAATTGAATTTAATAAATAATATAAAATTCTAAAATAAAATACAATTGATTGTTTTACCTGCTAAGCTCAATTCGGACTCTCAAGGGCGATTCAGGTTAATAAGAGATTATTAATTAAAAGGTTCCCAAACATTGTTGTTAATAAAAATCCATTTTATAATTTAAATAATACTTATGTTCAAAATCAATGAATTTTATATATTTTTACAGACAAAAATTATAAAATCTCACACAATATACTGTCCTTAATATAAAAAGAATCACAACACATTAATAGACAGGTTAAATACACTTTTATAAAGATTACATTGAAGAAAGTTTATGTATACCAATCGTTATATTTAAACGTAAACAACAGAGGCAAGAAATTACAACGTAGGCTACATACAAGATATGTATGATTATATACATATACCACAATGCTGGGACAGATTAAGTTACATTATATTTTATATTACGGAGACTATATTTATTTGACAAATATATGCATTTGACCCGGATAATAATATTTACTTATTTTTTCTCTATTTGAAACTGATTTGTTAATTCTTTATGTCTGAATACATTCACATACATATTTTTTTATCAACTAGATAGTACCTTATATTAAGGCTTCTCTCTTCTTTATTCGGTGCTTTTCCAGCTGTTTCTTCTTTTTTTGCTGAATAAGGCGAGGAGACTCGGTATATAATGGCAATTGTAGCACTATATCTTTATCACAAAGATACAATAACTCGCACACTTAACTTTGTATACTCGATATGTGGTTAACTTTACAAGTTTACTTGTAAAATTACTTTTTGTTATAACCGCTATACTTTTCAATTACTGTAGTTGATAATATGGTAAAATTTATACTATGAATATGTAAAATAGAGGTAATATTATAATATTAATATACAATAATGGGCTGTACCACTTCATCTTGATAAATATATATAAAATACATAATGTATTGAAAAATTCAAAAGATTCTTGGTAGTAGTGGCATACAATGAACTAAAAGTAATAACAATATGACAACTGGTTGTCAATTAGAAAACAATGACAAAAATAAATGTAGAATGTAAAATCAGTCATGTATAAATGTAAATGAAAGCAAATAAGCATAGGACAATCGCCATTACTCATGTAATCCTATCAAACCGGATTAGGTTCACCTAAACATGTACAATCTGATTGAAATACACAGACAATCAACGATGCAACTATGTATGTGTTAAGATGTATTTGTAGCTACAGACATATATGTTTCTACCTAGTTTGGTTTCGTCAGTGCAGCATAACAAAGAAGGTGTATGTTAAAGCATTAATATGTGTTGAATAAAAATTATATAGTATTACCTTAAAATGTCAATCCAAAATGTCCAAGTGTAAAACAACTGTGCACTTACTTAATACTGTGTAATGCCTTATTTCAACCAGGCAGTTAATAAAATATATTACAATTCTTTGCCAAATATACAAATGTATTGAAAAATTCAAAAGATTCTTGGTAGTAGTGGCATACAATGAACTAAAAGTAATAACAATATGACAACTGGTTGTCAATTAGAAAACAATGACAAAAATAAAATGCATATCACAATGTATAATTGAAAATGTAATCAAATAAGCAATAGGACAGTCGGGATTACTAATATAGTCACATCAAAAGGCTTGGGATTTACCACAAACTGTTCAGTCAATGCAATTATACAAATAACAACGACGCAACTATGTAATGAAAAATTAAGAGTAGAACTGTTGATATTATAACAATATAGAATGTAAAATCAGTCATGTATAAATGTAAATGAAAGCAAATAAGCATAGGACAATCGCCATTACTCATGTAATCCTATCAAACCGGATTAGGTTCACCTAAACATGTACAATCTGATTGAAATACACAGACAATCAACGATGCAACTATGTATGTGTTAAGATGTATTTGTAGCTACAGACATATATGTTTCTACCTAGTTTGGTTTCGTCAGTGCAGCATAACAAAGAAGGTGTATGTTAAAGCATTAATATGTGTTGAATAAAAATTATATAGTATTACCTTAAAATGTCAATCCAAAATTTCCGAGTGTGTGAGGCAAAGAATTGTAATATATATTAATAACTGCCTGGTTGAAATAAGGCATTACACAGTATTAAGTAAGTGCACAGTTGTTTTACACTTGGACATTTTGGATTGACATTTTAAGGTAATACTATATAATTTTTATTCAACACATATTAATGCTTTAACATACACCTTCTTTGTTATGCTGCACTGACGAAACCAAACTAGGTAGAAACATATATGTCTGTAGCTACAAATACATCTTAACACATACATAGTTGCATCGTTGATTGTCTGTGTATTTCAATCAGATTGTACATGTTTAGGTGAACCTAATCCGGTTTGATAGGATTACATGAGTAATGGCGATTGTCCTATGCTTATTTGCTTTCATTTACATTTATACATGACTGATTTTACATTCTATATTGTTATAATATCAACAGTTCTACTCTTAATTTTTCATTACATAGTTGCGTCGTTGTTATTTGTATAATTGCATTGACTGAACAGTTTGTGGTAAATCCCAAGCCTTTTGATGTGACTATATAAGTAATCCCGACTGTCCTATTGCTTATTTGATTACATTTTCAATTATACATTGTGATATGCATTTTATTTTTGTCATTGTTTTCTAATTGACAACCAGTTGTCATATTGTTATTACTTTTAGTTCATTGTATGCCACTACTACCAGGAATCTTTTGAATTTTTCAATACATTTGTATATTTGGCAAAGAATTGTAATATATTTTAAAATACATAATTTATATTTGCAAAAAATCGCTATTCGATAAGAGTAAAAGTGTTATTTCAGGTCTCAATTTTTAAATGTTTTTTTATACAAAAGGTACTGAAAATTTAGTTCTAAATATACTCGTAATGTATCTGTCTAAAAAACATGACTTTTAATAAAATTCTTCTGAAATTTAATTTTGAGCACATGTGAATTCTTTCTAAATTTGTTTAATCTTAGTAGTTGGGGAAATATTGGCAGAATTCGATTTTCTCACTGAAGTAAACTACTACTGCAGGTCTGCCGATTTTACTGAAATTCTAGACAGATATTTGAGATTAACTCACAAATAATACAATTAACACAGATTTAGCAAGCCTATGAAAATATGTAGAACTTAATATGTATCAGCTTGTCTATAAAAAAATTTCGGACAGGAAGTTTCTGTTTACTCGTATGTAGACATATATTATTTCATATAACTGGCAGTATATACAGGGTTTCCGCTAAATAGGTACCTGGTAATATATTAAATTGTTTTAATATTTGTAAAAAAATTATAAATATATATATAACTATAAGAATTATTAAGTTCATTTTAAATATTTAAATTTAACAACGGTGAATTATTCACTTCTAGTTGGTCGTTTAAAATAAGGTTTAATTTGTTTA
The DNA here is from genome assembly GCA_963170755.1 of Amphimallon solstitiale. Lineage (NCBI taxonomy): Eukaryota > Metazoa > Arthropoda > Insecta > Coleoptera > Scarabaeidae > Amphimallon > Amphimallon solstitiale. Next base: position 118,588,894 of record OY720682.1, on the reverse strand, counting down.
ATTTATTTATTTCTAGGCTTTCTAATAAATTTAATTTTTTACTCTTGTCTTATATATGTATGTAGTATGTCAAACTTATTATTGAATTTATGTTTTTGTTCAATACAGTGGTTGGCATATGTGGAATCTGTTTTTTGTAATTTATAGCTTTCATGTTCTATTATGCGTGTGGAAAAGGATCTACCAGTTTGTCCGGTATAAGCTTTTCCACACTGGCAATTTAACTTATAGACCCCAGATTTTAAATTTTTGTCAGTTTTATCTTTATTATTTTTAATATGATTCTGTAGTTTGTTGTTTGTACGAAATAAAATTAATGTGTTTGTTGTTTTTCGTAAATATGTTTTTATTTTCATGGAAGGTGTACCTATATAAGTCACAGAGGCAAATTTTGATGAGTAAGTTTGAGGAACTATAGGATAAATCTTGGATATGATTTTTGCTTTTTGTTTTTTATGAAGGAGATTATTTATTAATTCTTTTGAATAACTATTATTCTGAGCTATGGTGTAAATTCTATCTAATTCTTTATCAAAATTAATCTTATGCATAAGAACATGGATTATTTTATATAACATTGAGTGGAAAGCAGCAAGTTTATGACTAATCGGGTGGAAAGAGTTAGAATGTATCGTAATATCTGTGTGAGTAGGTTTATGATAAATAGCGAATTCGTGTGTAGAGGTCTAGAAAATTAATGGTTTTATTTACTTCTAATTCTATGGTGAATTTAATATTAGGATGCAAAATGTTAATATGATTATGAAGTGAATTTAATTGTCTATCCGTTCCTTTAAAACACACCAAAATATCATCTACATATCTCACCCAGTATATACAATTTTTAAATAACGAATGTTTACTAATAATGTCTTCAAGGTTGTCCATAAATATTTCGGATAATAAGGGACTTAGTGGGTTTCCGTTTAACACTTCTTTTGGGGGAATAATCGTAAACAAACATCAAATGAAATGAGTTTTAAATTATCTGGTAATTTAAATTTACTAATTTTATTTATCGAAAATTTCGGTTTGAATTTAGTGTATTCTAAAATGATTTTTATAAGTTGTTTGCATAGATTCACATCTGGTGCTTTTACATACGAAACAACTGGACGAATAGGTATATTCTTTTTATGTACTTTTAGTAAACCATATAATTCTGGAGGTTGTGGGTTCATAACCGGTAGTTGGAACTTTTGTGCATTATTGAATAAACATTCGGTATTGTTTATTGCACTTTTAATTTGTTTTTGAAACCACTCTGTAGGGTTAGATTTTAGTTTTATGAACGCATTAGTACAATAGTAAAATAGAGGAGTTCCCATTGGAAGACGACCGTTTTCAACAATGAAAGCAGTTTTTTTATATCGAATCAGGGTGCATTTCTATTTGATAATAGCCCGAAGCTAGATCAAGAGTAGTAAAATAATTACACCGTCTTAGTTTATCTAAAATATCACTAATGTTTGGTATAGGGTATCGATCATCTATTGTTTTTTCGTTTAATTTTCGATAATCAACCACCATGCGCCATTTCTTTACTCCGCTGGCGTCGAGCTTTTTCGGAACTATCCATACAGGACTGGAGCATGGTGAATATGATGGTCTAATGATTCCATCTTCTAATAATTTCGATATTTGTTTATTAATTTCTTGCTTATTAACACACGGATAGCGGTATGACTTAGTATATATGTATTGAGATTTCATCGGTTGTCTTTATTTCGTGTTTAATTTGATTTGAAAATGTTAATTTTTTTTCATTATCATGAGATAAATCTGAAAATACTGTGACAAGTTTACTTAAACAATCTTTTTCTTCCGAATTTAAATGATCTGTTCTAAATTTATTTATATTAATTTTGAATGGCTGTGTATTATTATTACAAGTGGCATATTTTCCTGAAATTGCTCTATATGAAAACATTCAAAATTTGTTTCGTCAAATTTGTTCGCATATTCATTTAATAAATTTCGGTCTATGAGTATCGTTTGCGAAATTGATCTCTTATTAATTATTTCAACTGTTGCTTGATTATATTTTACATACAGTAGCCCTGGAGGTATATAAATACTTTGATCGTCTGTTTCTATTTGGGGTATTATGATATCACAATCAGGTAAGTATTACTGAACACAAAAGGGGAAATTTCAATATCGTGTGTTTCGAACTCTTTTCTGTAATAGAGCGGTACTTGAATATTGTCGTTATATATAACACGGTTTTATATAACGACATTATTAGATTCATATAAACCTTCTTCGTTCGTTATAATGCTGATTACAACTAATAATATCTCCCATTCAGTTGAGTAAACCAGTACAAATAAATATACAATAATACAAATACAAATTTCATTAGGTAGGGCAATTAGTATGTTCTGATGAATTAAGCTGGCCTAGAATTTTTTTAATAATATAGCTAATATATCTCTATTCACAATTTAAATGGTTGGTTTTATAGTATTAGAAGGTCGTAACAAATAATTTGCTAATTATACATTAAAAAACATCAAAAAAAACAACTAAAAAGTATTATGATTGCATATTATTTTAATTTTGCATCAGAAACACTGAGTGGAGAAATAATTCTAGTATTATTTAAAGAGAATTGATTTATATAAAAGTAGCCTTTTCTTCAAATAAAATTTGAACTAAACCAGCAGTATTGTACAAACATATAAATCTGTCTTGGCAGGGAGTAAATTAGCTAATTCCATAGAATATATAAAAAAAACTAATGTAAGATAGAGATCTTGTTTTTCTTAGTCGATATGTCTAGAACAATACAAGTTAAGAATATATATATAATAAAACACAATTGTTTAGTTTCAAAAAATTATAATGTTCACACAAACGTAGTTTAAAAAACCATTTCTCCTGTTCACCATTACTGACTAATTTTAAATTAATAATCGAGGAAGGAGATACATATCGAAACTCCATTATATATATATATATAATAATTTCTTATTAAAAACCGTTAGATCTGTCTGCAAAACTGTCGAGTTGACATTTTCTATATCGTAGCCCGAATTATCGAATTTATAAAAGCTGACCCTTATCGGATTGTTTTCAAACAATTTTTCGCTAACGAGCATTTTCAAGCCACTAACACCTATAAGTTAGTTCACAAGGCCACGATACTTCTTGCATATATCAGCATGGATATCTAGAAATCTCGAAATCTGTATGCTACATACTTCAAGATAGAGATATTTCAGGGATATAGGTGTATTAATTTGTAATTTTCGTATGAGTAAATGAACATATAAGGCGCTTCAACATACTTTTTCTGTACTTTGAAATACATACTTTTTATATGACAATATAATAACAAGCAACATTTTATACTATAAATAATCGTAGTATATGAATACCATAAGTAAAGATTTAAATTCATTTTATTGCACTATCGACAGTCGCTTACGAACAAAATTAACTAAAATATAATGGAATAAAATATATGTATTAGTGTATTCAAAAAGACAATAATAGTGGGGATATACATACATATTAAGCAAAAAAACGAGGTGTGGCCACCACACGACTTTCTTATACGTATGAGCGTTTCAAACTATACAATTTTAAGGATTTTTTTACACAAAAATTGTTCAAAATCCTATGCTAAGTACATACTTCTATTCTCTTAATAAATCGCTATAGAATACATACTTTGCAAGATAGTCGAAAAAAAGTGCTACTCGCTAAGTGTTACTTCCGGTCCGAATTTTGAAACTTCATATATACAAAAAATATTGCAAATCTAGCACTAAATATTTTGTACTCTTAATAAATATATATAGAATGCATAACTTACGACGTATTTGCAAAAAATCGCTATTCGATAAGAGTAAAAGTGGTTCTTCCGGAATTTTGAAATTTTTTTATACAAAAGGTATTGAAAATTATATTTCAAATACCTTCATACCCGCAACGTACCTGTCTAAAAAGCATGACTTGCGAGATATTCGCAAAAAACTGATTTTCGATAAGAGTAAAAACCTACTTCCGGTAGGAATTTCGAAAAACTTTTTAAAAAAAATTGTTCTCAATTTTAATTCTAAGTACATATGAATTCTTTATAAATTTGTTTAAACTTACTATTTGACGAAATATTGGCAAAATTCGATTTTTCACTGAAGTAAACTGCTACTTCCGGTCTACCGATTTTACTGAAAAACTAATCAGATGACAAGGGATTTTTTAAAAACCACTTTTTCGGTATCAGGGGACTTCAAAACGTGGACATCTGCAAAAATCTCGAGGTCGAAAATTTTCGTCATCACAATACTTCCTTATACTACGTATAAGAAAGTAAAATGGGCTGGGTGAACTTTTCTTGCGTAATTAAATAATTATAATGCAGGTATGTAAGACATAGAGCAGGCAAAATGATTATGGGAAGAAGTGAATATCCTAGCTTTATAAAAATATAATATGTCACATAAAAACAATTCTAATCCGTTATGGGTAATGTTACCATTTGTGTTTACTAAAATCAAGCCTATATAAAAATTCACTTATGTTTTTAGTATCCATCCCCGAGAAGTAGCTATAAGTTGATATATTGCATAATTATATGATTCCTATAATATTTATTCTTAACCTTACAAAATTCAGTTGCTACTTTCTGAGAAAATGATACCTGAAAATATTCTTAATCTACTTCTTTCGCCAAGAAAACATGCGAGTCTGTATTACTGTGCGACGGCTTGAAGCAGTTGTTTATTATATAATATATATTTATAAGTCAAACTGCGATATCATTGAACCCCCTAATATATTCAATTTCTATATAAAATCTCAAAAGTAATCCACTAATATTTGTTTATATAATCAGTATAGACTCTTTTTTAAATACCCAAACAATAGTCTGTTTTGTATTGTTTATAAAACTGATTAATAACAGAGTAAAAGCAACGTTTGCAAATATTATTTAAACCCCGTGAATATATTTCTGATTCCAATAATCATATAAAATGAACACATTCATAGATTTTTTTTTAATGGCAGACCTAACAGAATACAAGAGAAACTGTTGAAAAGGTACCAACAAGTAACTCAGAACTGGTAGTAGTAAAAATATCATTTAGCCTTAAAATTTTACTTAGGCTAATTTAGCATCACTGTAAAAAATTAGTGTGAATTGAGATTGCCGTTTTCCCCTCTGGTTTCGATTCAATAAAATAGGTTTTGGTAGAAACAAAAACCGTGTCCCTGCAAATAATAAAACTATTAAAATTACCAAAATGAAACTATTATTGAATGCCTTAGCAAATTTTAATAGTGCTGAACCAAATATTTTTATTCACTATAAACATATCTCTTACACACATTGTCTGATATGTAATTATTATAGACCGGACGTACGGGGCCGAAATTTAGACTAACAGAAGAAACAATGTCTAACATCACGCAATTACTGAATAGCACTATTCATATGGTGAACTGCAACATCTGTGTTGTCGCGAAAACGGCCAACAAAAACTTTTTTTTTACTGTTTTTACTGATTTTACTGTTAAATTCTTTTCTTCATGGGCGTAGGTAGAAGCGTGAGGAGTTTTTAAAATTATTTATTTCGTAAGATAAAAGTACGGGGAGTTAGTTTCGTTATTTCAGTTTCATTGAATCTACTACTCCCAATTATGTTGACGTAAGTGTGCACTGGACTTCGTTAAGTTTCAATAACATATGCATCATTTATTTAGAGCTAGAACATTGTTTATGTTAGTTTTTCAGATATGATATGAAAGAACGTCGAGAATGGCATCGTGAACAAATGGCAAATTGGAATAACGATCATAGTGACTGTATGTCCTCCATTGTCAGTGATTTCGAAATTTATTGTAAAGTCTGTAAAATATTGTTACAGAATCCCAAAAAATTGCACGTACAACGTCACTTAGCATCGCTAAAACATACACAGAAATTGGACCCGTTGGAAGCTGACAATTTTTACGAAAAACTCTGTAAAACTTTAATGGCGGCTAATATCCCAATAAATAAACTAGATAATCACACTTTCAAAATATTTCTCCAAAAATATATTGGTCGAAATGTTCCTGATCAATCCATCTTACGCAAATATCATGTTTCTAAGTGCTTCACGAATGCATTAGAAGACATCTTACAAATCAGTACCTATGGATAGGTACATCGTTGTCACTGCCTCCCTCGCCAGATGGGGAACATGGTTGGAAGCTACTAATTTTTATGCAGAGAATTTAGATAGTTTACAAAATTTCGTTATATGTTTAAATGGCGATGCTCGAAGTATTTCTGAGTGCAGGGAACTAGCAGAAATCCTAAATTTTAAAAATTAGTTGTTATTCCTCCAGGAACACTTTGGAAATTTGCCTAAACTAATCACATACTTTGAAAATCGAAATCTCAAATTAAAAGACGCATTACCCACATTAGATGTGGCTATTAATAATTTCAAAAGTATTCCTAGTGACTTTGGATGTGACCTTCGGCAAAAATTAGAAGCAGTTTTTAATAAAAATCTAGATTTAATAAAGATACGGCAATTGTGTATGGAAACAAACACACATAATATAACTGCTAAATACGCCGGAATAAAAGAATACTTCCAGTATGAACCTATAATATAACCAGTTGCGATATGGAATGGGCGTTTTCTATCTACATGGATGTACTTCATTCAAAAAAAATAAATCTTACAGAAGAGAACCTTGAGCAAGTATTGCTAGTAAATATTAATACTATGTATTTTGTATTTCATAGATTACCACCCACTTGTTATCCAATTATATAAATAATACTAAAACCTCTTTAAAAACACAACATTTCAATAGTGCGCCCATGGGCGATGAGTTTTCGGCCTCTCGTGTCCGGTCTATAGTAATTATGCACTACATTTTTCTTTCCAACAACATTTTTGGTGATTTGAAATATTCTATAGAAAATAGTTAATTGCAACTATCGAAAGCCTCTATCGAGAGTTATTATCGATACATACTAGTTACTATAAATAATGAAATAGAATTAATAACCTGTAATTTTAAAAGTTGATTGATAATATTTTAGATCATTCGATAAATCTCTTAAACTGCACTTAAAAATATATTTAATAGAGAATAGTGCTGATTATTCGTTATTATAGTTTAAGATTTTATTTTATCTCATATATGTATTACGTTTGAGGACATTTTTGTTTTATTTTCGAAAATTGTTTCTTAATACATTTTGTACTACTTGAATGATTTATAAAAGAAATCACAAAGTGCTGGCTCCTCATTTGTATTTATAATATCAACAACATGAAGGCCGATATAAGTGCTTCTACTAAGATCTGCTCTATAAGCAATCCGAATACATTATTTTTTTTAGATAGGTCAAGAACAACTTTCGCCGCGTTTATTTACGAACTATATACAGGGTTATGATAAAGTAACGCACAAAATTCATAAAACGTACAATGTTCATTTTTGCAAAAAATGCAAAAACACCTCAAACAGTTTATTTTATTCCGCGTCTTTTAACATAAGTCAAAAAAATAAAACTTCAAATTTGTCAAAGTTATGACGTCATCAATATTTTTTTTAAATATGAAGCTTGGTTTTTTTTTACTTTATTTGATAAAGCTTGTTTTTCTGCATTATAAAGAAATAATTGAAGTAGGGGACACATAAGAAAAAACTGAGAGAATTAATAAAAAACAAAATAAACTTTATTATAGTAATAACATTTAAATTAACTAAACAGTCCATTACACCAAAACGATTTCTTACAGGAATTGTTCAAACTGTGTCCCGTTCACTATCTGACATAGGCCAAGACGATGGTAGACCTGATTTACAGAGTCTTCGATCATCTGCGGAGTTATACGAGTCATTTCATGTCTAATTCGTTCCATTAAGTCTTCTAAATTGTCTGGTTTTTTCTTATGTGACCCCTACTTCAATTATTTCTTTATAATGCAGAAAAACAAGCTTTATCAAATAAAGTAAAAAAAACCAAGCTTCATATTTAAAAAAAATATTGATGACGTCATAACTTTGACAAATTTAGCGTTTTATTTTTTTGACTTATGTTAAAAGACGCGGAATAAAATAAACTGTTTGACGTGTTTTTGCATTTTTTTCAAAAACGAACATTGTACGTTTTAGGAATTTTGTGCTTTACTTTATCATAACCCTGTATATAGCATTAAAATTAGTAGCCAAGTACACGAAAAATATAATTAATCTGTCATTATGCCGTAGATGCTATATTGGTTACAAACTATAAATTAATAACAATTAGGAGAGCAAGGCGCTATTTAAATGGTTTCTGTGTACTTACATATATTGATTAGATATCGCAAACTAATAACAAAATTGACAATTAATACTATTCAAAACATATAAATTCTGCCAATGTACCCCTGACAGCCGACTCTTACTGATCACTAGAGCTAGGATAGTTATAGGCAAAATGAAGTCTCGAAAAAGGCAGGCAAATTGGCAAAAAAAGGATTCAAAAAAGCACTAAAAAAGGCATAAATAAAATATAAATATGCCAAAAACATAAAACTAAAACTGTTTATTTAAAAAGAGATAACATAATTATGTATATACAGTATTAACTATTTATTTATTGTAGGTAGGTACATGATTCTTCAAACATTGGTTTTATTACACTGCCAACTAGTCACCAGGGATGGGACTTTACACGTAAATTTCATAAGTTTACGTTTACATGTAAACACATGTAAATAATGTAAAGAATGTACAGAATGTAAAATACATGTAAACATATTTTTGAGGTTGGGTTTTCTAACCAAACAAGAAACAAGTATGAATGCTTGATACCGAGCACTATTGATGTCTTTACTGGTGTTAATTATTGTAAAAATTGTTTGTTGATGTTGAAAATGACACCTCCGCGACCCAGAAGTAAGTGTTTTGATAGCCTGGGATTCAAACTGATTAAAGAAAACGGCAAATATCATGTGTTGTGTTTGCAGTGTGATAAAATTCTGATGAATTCTGCAGAGAGTCGACTAAAATCTCATAGGTAAGTTCATTTTTTAATCTTTTAAAATAAACAAATTGATTTTTTTTGTGATGTTGTTAGAAACGTATGTGCCCTAAAACAGCAAGAACAAGGTCAGAGACAGAGAAGTCGTTCAGCTTCCGACAGTTCTAGTGATAGTATTGCTTTAGGAACATTGAGAGAAAAATATTTACGAAAAACTGAACAGAAACGCCTATTATCATCCTCGCAAACAAGCAATGTCGATGTAAAAAAATTTGTTTTACTTGTTGAAATTAATTTTGAGCGTACGTTTTGATTGTAGGAAGGCTTAGCAACTACTCCAACTGTAATAACCGAACTGGAGGCTGATGAAAATGGTATTTTAAATACAGTATCTGAAAGTTTCATTTATTCTTCTTCTGAAGTTCCACTGCCAAGTCCAAGTACCTCAAGTTTTTCAACAAAAAAATCTGAGCTTGACAGTTTTGTTTTACGACTACAATCGACTGACGATACTGACACTGACGGAACGAAGAAGACTACAAAAAAAACGAACACAAAATCTCAACGAATTGACAAAACAAAAAATAAAATTACAAAATATGTTGACACTTTAGAAAATGAAGATCTCTCTAGTATTAATGAAGCGTTAGCAATATTTTTTTTTGGATGCAATATTCCTTTTCAAGTAATTGAATCGAAATATTTTCAAAATTTTGTTTCACGTTTACGACCTGCATATAAAGAAAAAATTCCTTCAAGAAAAACTTTAGCAACGTCGCTGTTAGAGCAATGTTATAATAAATGCATTGATCTTACCGTACCTAATATACAGTCAAATTCTGTATTAATTATTGACGGTTGGAAAAATACTGCGTGTAATGTTAAGACAGTGGTTACCATGCTGCACTGTGCTGATGGTACCCAAGCTTTTCTTAATGCTTGGGATTTGTCATTGGAATCTGAAACTGGAGAAAGACTTCTGGAAATTGTTCAAGAATCTATTAAACTTAGCAAAGACTTATTTAATACAAACGTATATGCTGTAGTGTCAGACAATGCGAGCCCAATGGTTAAAATGGGCGAATTGGGCAGTCATTTAATATGGCATTCTACTTGCAGCAGCCACACTGCAAATCTTCTGTGTAAAGATATATTAGACAAAAAAGTTATAGAGATGGTTACAAATATTTTAAAAGAATTTAAACATTCTAACTATGAAACACTATTAGTGCAAAAAGGGGGAAAAAGAATTAAGTTGCCTTGTGAAGTTCGTTGGTGCTCGTATAGAAATTCACTTCTCAATTTAATCGAAAATTTAAGCTTTATGAAATCTGTAGCGGCCGAGGAGAAAACTAAAAAAATGAAAGAAAATGTAGTTACTCTTTTATACAACACAAAATTTATTGAGCAAGTGAAACAAAACTTAGAACTACTTAATCCTGTCTGTGAAATTATTAACATATGTCAAAACAAAAAAGCTTCTATAGCAGATGCTGCGAATTTTTGGCTTCAATTACGACTCCCTGAGACAAAAAAACAAGTTTTAGACTGTTTGGGAAAACGTCAAAAAATGGCCTTAAATACGTACGCACTGGTTGCTTATTACTTGCATCCTAATTATGAAAAAGCATTTCTGACACAAGAACATAAACAAAGAATTAACAGATTTTTTCCGAAACACCTTGATAGTGCAGATTTAGATGAACTTGAAAAATTTCAAAATAAGTCAGGAATATTTCAACTCTGTTTTGCAAAAAAGATCAAAAATCCACTCACGTTTTGGAACTTGGCAGAAGCAGACTGCCCTAAGTTATCAGCTCTGGCCCTTAAACTGTTAAGAATACCTGCAGCATCAGCTCAAATAGAACGCGTTTTTTCAAGTTGGGGATTTGTACATTCGTCTAATCGAAATCGATTAGATTTTCAAAGATCTAAAAAGCTTACCCACTTATATTATTCATTAAGAATTGGGGATATCGAATTTCTAGAAAACGAAGATATAGAAGAAGAATAATCAAGTTTGTTTTTAAATGCTTCTTAAATTCAGTTTTTTGTATTTTTTTTAAATAAATAAAGTTTACATTAATTTCGTTTTTTACTGTAAAGAGTCAAACAATAACACATGTAAACTAAGGCCTTAGTTTACGCGTAAACTGCGGTGTAAATTACATGATGTAATTTACGTGCCCATCCCTGCTAGTCACCAGTAATTTTTCTGTGTTTTACGAAGTCAAACAAGTTCTCCTGTCGTTGACGATTTGTATGTAGCTTGAAAACAAAGAGATTGGAATATATATAGGAAGTATCAAGCTGTAATGTTTGGCAGCAACAACTGCAGGTGGGGTAAGGAGAATTGATAGAGAAAGCATGTGTGCAGTGTATAGGCGAGGTAAGTGGCCGCAACAACTGTAGGTGGGGTAAGGGGAATTGATAAACAGCCAAGCGATTATAGTCCTTAAGAAAATCCGACAGCGTGCTGTCATTCGTCGAAATGTCGTGCTCGTACTTGGTTCGTATGATTTCGTTAAATTTTACTAACCAAGTACGAGCACGACATTTCGACCAATGACAGCACGCCTCATTGACGCCGTCGGATTTCCTTAAGGACTAATAAGGACTATAATCGCTTGGCTGTTTATCAATTCCCCTTACCCCACCTACAGTTGTTGGGGCCACTTACCTCGCCTATACACTGCACACATGCTTTCTCTATATATTCCAATCTCTTTGCTTAAAGAGGCCCTTTCTACGTCACGTGATGTTATCGGAGCGTATTTCAGAGATCTGGGGTGCGTTCTGATTTGACGTCGAGCGTTGTCCGGACGACAACATTTTACACCAAGTCGTTCATATTTGTTGGCCGTATACAACGGTCAACATCTTGGGCGTTCAGAAATTACATCTACACAACGTCCGGATGACAATTTCTCAACCAAATTTGGAGTACGACGAAAATGATCTGACTTGCTCATTGGCCATAGCACTTCGAAGTTTGTCAGTTTAGGTTATATTGATTATAAATTTATTAGAAAATATTTGTTGTTTTAAAGGTGGATAATAATGATATTGAGCAATATAAATCTGTACTAGATCCACACGGTAATTTTATTTTCCATGGAGATCGTGTGTTATTGCAAAACACTCAAGATAAATTATAATTAAATACTATTAAAAGTAGGTATAATTCCTGATATCTCAAGAGTAATTTCTAGAAAATTTTGAATTCTGGAGGGTTTTATATCATTTCTCTGAATTTGCAGCAATAGTTGCATTTCCATTACTTCATCACTACTCGAATCGGAAATTTCACTTTCATCGAATATGTCGAAAAAGTGTTCCATTATACCACAATAAATTAATAAGTAGTGCTTAGATTGTTTCAAAACAATTTGGACGTCAAAAATATTTTAAATGGTCGAGGACGCGCCAAGAACCGTTCCGATTTATTGGATATTAGAGCACGTCCGGATGTTAACCCATTTACACCCCGGTACCCTTGTTTATTAATACTATAGTTATACAACTGAAGATTAGTTCGGGTAGGTAGCCAACAGAGGGGTTGGGCAGTAGGATGTGCCCATTCATAAATTTCTCCCGCTAAATTTGTTATAGTAAAAGCAGTCTTCTCGTAGTAGTAAAGAGAAGCCAATGGGAGCTTAAAGGAAGTGACGCAATTATCCAATTACACCAATCGTGTTTGTTACAATTTTATGGGCGTTTTGCTTTAGATTTAAATATCTTAAAATATTTTGAATTAAGGGATATTATAAGTCTAATGACACTAATTTTTTAAATTCCGAAAATAAGTGATGATGTGATTGTGGATGTTAAATGTTATTCTGAAATACATATTGCAAGACGATGTAACGAAGAAATGTCATTTTCTTATATATTCTATCTTATAATTGACAATGATATTGCAGTACAAGCTGAAAATGGTTCAAATACTAACCTTTAAAAAAATCTTTGCTTGGTTAGGAATTAGTTTGTTTGTCTAAGTTGTCCTGAATAAAATAAAAATAACTAGAACCATAATAAAATAAGTAATGTCAAAGCCGAGTACATTTAAGTGTGTATCTAATTAACTTTTACGAAGTGATATACCTCACTTCAACCAGTATGAAGGCTAAAATTCTACATATATAGGACAATAAAATCCATGAAGATTTTGAACAATTGCAATTAAACGTGGGTGAAAGAAAAATTAAATAGTAGAAATATAAGCAATTTTTAAAATCCCAGATAAATACAAATTGAAGAAACGTCCATATACAGACCATATGTAGGCAGTACTTACTATATTGATAATTACCAAGAATGTAAATGTATAATGAAAGTTGCTGCGACTTCCCTGACGAGATGAGGTATTGTGGGTGTAAAAGCAGGATTAATTATAACACTTCTGCAGTAAGAAGGATAGTGTTTCTGTTATAATAATAAATTTATTATATCAATAATAAGATTTACATATAGTTTACACAATAGCACATTCAAGCAAAAATGTGATAACGTCAACACAGGTAATCAAAGGGCTAATTTATGTCATTGACATTGTAGAATACTTCTTGAAGGAGAATGTCCTTTATTTTCTCTTTAGAGACGAAAGTAGAAAGATGTCTACACATAACTTTGATTTTGTTAAATAATTACCAGTGACGTGTTGTACTGAATTGGCTTTTGTCCTATGTAATGCGGGATGTGCAGCAAATGGTTATGAGGGTGGAGACTTCTGTAATCTCACCCCTAGTCTTCAGGTGTAATAGCTTTTTCAAAGCCCTCCTTAGTTGTTGCAGAATATGTGTCTAGGCTAATGGACTTATCATAAGCTCTCTGAAGAGAGGTTTGCATTGGATAGTTTATGAAACACAGACAATTGCTCGAACACCCTTCTTCTGCAGGACAAAAACCTTTTCTACATAGGCCTACTTACCCCATATTTGTTAAACTTTGTTGATATGTGATTTGATAGTCCATAGTATGTCGTTATTCCAGTATACTACCTATCAGTTATAAATCTGCTACGTCTAATTGTATAAGTAGCAGAAGACAATTGTTTGATTAATTCATCTATCTGCGGCTTCCATGTTAATCTTGTGTCTAGTTTAATATCAAGGAATTTTCAATTCGTAGAATATACATGTATGTTTGATCTATGTTTACTAGTAAAGTAAATTGTCTCACATTTATCCCGATTAAGTGATAAACGATTGGCTGTGAACCATTTAAATGTCTAAATTCTGGAGATACCAAAACCTTAAAATAATGTAGTGTTTATAATGCATTTTCTTTGTAAAACGTACTACATTACTGGTTTGAATGCCTCACATAAACCAGTCAAGTTGATAAAACCATGCAAAGCAACTTAATAAATGTTGTGGTTCGGATAGCTTTTAATTACTTTTTCTTCTTTTACATAATATATTTAGTCATACGAAATATATAGAAGACTGTTTTAGACATACCTGTTGAACACATTGAAGAAAATGAGAGTAACCCAAACTCTGAACCCCAAATAGACTGACATTTCATATAGGTATTTAATAAAAATGCTGGCTTTTTAATACCGTTTCCTTGTTTAGATTTATTTCTTTAAAAAACATGAATACGTTTTTTAAAAAGCCTTTCGTAAGTTATTTTTTTTATTATGTTATAAAAGCGTAATTGTGAGTATAATAAGGGAAAAAAATAGTAATCCTGCGATTCTTCAATAAAACATTTACTTAATATCGCTACTTATATAGGTTATATTGATATGTAATTCAAGGGCAAACGATGTGAAAAGCAAATCAAACAAAATATACTCTTATGTAAAATTTAATAGAAAATATCAAAATATATTTACATTTTTTATAAACTTCCGGATTAAATTGTGAGAGTGGGCTTGAGAATATTTCATTGGCTGAGCAGTTTCATTCATCATATTAATCCATTTGAAAGATATCAGAGGACGACACTTTACTACATAAGAAATATTTACAGTTTTCTCTAGGTTGTATAACTATAGTATTAATAAACAAGGCCGGTACTAAGCATCATCTAAATCTAAACACACCCCTGATTTGTTGTGGTAACAATATATTAAACATAGAATTTCGAGTGGAAATCCGCTGGTGAATTTCGGAAATTATTTTTAACTTTTCTTAAGAGGGGCGTTTACCTAAGGCAACGCCGTTCCGTGTTTTTTGAATTTATTTTGTAATTTTAGAATTTCAAATTTGGGTTAGTGGTGCAAAAGGCATCAATTTATAATGTCAAGGTCCGTTTTTGTACTAGTTTATTTTCTTAAGAATGTGTTTTAGAAATAACCACAAAAATGCATGAATTTGATTAGTGTCTACTAACTAAGGTTGGTACACAAAAGAAAAAAAACGACCTCTACGCGCCAGCTGCACATTTGATGTACGATATAAAGACAAAATAAAATGTATGTACTTATTTTTAAAGATAAAAAACATTAAACAGTAAACCTGGTCACACACATTTCACACATGGTTTTAAACGTCGTCTATCCCCACTTTACGGTATCTCTACCGGTCCCAGCGAAGACGAAAATCTATCGGAATCGGTATCTTAAATGCGAGTGACAGTTTAATTTCAAACTGTCACTGGCATTTAAATGTCATATATACCCATAATATTCGAGTGTATAATAATATAACAGTTATGGGCAAGCGAAAATTGACTTATTATAAAACATCAACAACATCAACAGTTCCGTAAGTACTCATTCTTTATACATATGTTTCCCATCTATAGTATTCCTTAATCTATGAATGAATATCGTGTAGCTTCACTTACTCATACCCCCTTGCGTTTACCCGTCCCACGAGTAATTTAGGCTGCATAAGTTTCTATTTGTTGGTAAACGCCCGTCTTAAGATGGATTTTTATGCAAAACAGCTTTAAGTTTATCCTTTATTTTTATTCCTGCTGGTCCTGGGGCGCTCGGTGTGAGATCTACTGCCTTTTATACAATATATAGGAATTCCACAAGAGTCAATCCAACTGTTTCCAATTTCTTTATTTCATGGGGCAACCAAGAGAAATTTGTTTGAATATACGTTAAGAGTTGTAATACCTTACTGTCATTAAAGGCTTCTTGTGATTTTCAGTTTCAGTATCAAACTATCTCCTAACAATCTGCTCTGTCCTCTCATTAAAATTAAACTGGGTAAAACCCACGAAACCTCTACATTTGGGAATAATCTCACAAATATATAAAATTGTAAATCTCAGAATGCTTGTTCGCGCATTACACAAAAACTACTAGATGGATTTTCATAAAATGTTTTTTCTTCATGTAACATGAATCACATGCAATTGTTATGTATTTTGGACTTGCTATATCAAGTGTTCCATTACACACGTTGTATATGGTTTTTTACAATATATTTCAGAAATTTAAAATGTGCATTTTTCTAGGAAAATTGCTATTAGGATTTTTTTTAGATTGAAAATTTAAGAACGAAATTTCTTAAAATTGTAATTTGGTATACAATTACAGGCACAAAAAGGCAAGAAAACAGGAGATTCCTAAAAAAAAGGCAGAATCCTAAAAAAGATGCAAAAAAGGCATAATAAGGCAATTTGCCTAATTATCCTAGCTCTACTGATCACCTATGAATACATACTAGATGTCCAGGACATGTTTCTAATTTGAACGGGATACGATTTGGAGTTATGATTCGATTCGCATATGTTTCATTACATGTTACTTGATATTCTTTCTTATGAGCAATTATCCGCTAAGGATTATGTTTATAGACATATAGTTGTAATGTTTTGGTATAAATAAAAATGCACTTTGTTACTTTACATCTATTTATAATACTTTAATAATATATAGTTTTGATATACAATCTATTGTGTTTTGTTTTGTTCTGTTATATCTTACAACTCTCAAATCTCGCGCGCGTGTGTGTGTGTGTCAAGAATCTCTTTGTTTAGAGATGTGCTTCTGTGTATGTGTTGGTTTAGAGGTGTGAGCGTGTTTAGTATGTGTTAGATTACTACAATAGTCATATCAGCAAACGTGATTTGCATAATAATTAAGATTTATCCAATTTATTACGAACTTGAAGAACGGGTAATTCGGTGTCATATGCATCTATTTAGTACAAACGTTTTTATTAGAGTATATTTAATGCGAGTATGCAAACTATTGCAATTACTAATTTAAAATTGTTATGGTCAAAAGATTAATTGTACTTGTATTATTTTACATATTTAACGTGCCAAAACGTTTTTTTCAAAATTTGCCACTTCTCTAATCAGATATTGATTCCGACAAAACTGTAATAACAGATTTTGATTGTGAAATTCCTGAAGTAATTATTTGCAAGCGATATAGTGTTAATAATTACGATTTAGTTATATTACTTTTGTAAGTACTTAAGTACCTATTTACTTGATTTTACAGGAACTTCTTCCTAAATACAGTACCTACTAAAATATTCGAATTTACCACTCTATCTAATATTGGCTTAAAAATCAAGCTTCTTATTGCGTGGTTATAATCAAATCAGAAGAGGCTAGTATTAGGGTACTTTATGTTTTTCATGGGGCGAAGGCGTTTAATTTAAAACAGTTACTTTTATTAGATGTTGCACACAATTGGGAATTCAAATTAATTTTAGCGGGCGTCGGTAAAGTAGACTTTGATGTACTTGTGACGTCACGTTGGGGATAGATTTGTTTCTGTATTCGTTTGCCATTGTGTTTGTATCAGGTTTATGTGTTTATATTGTGAATATTGTACTGTCTATCGCTCTTTTACTTGTTTTAACAAATGGTAAGTGGCATTTTATATAGTATGTCAGAATATTACGTCATATTAATTTTTAGGTTGTATTATGGATATTACCAATCTATTTTAAAGTACTGCTCAGGTTTGAGGCATTAAACGGAACGCCGTCTTCCAGAAACTTCACTGAAGGTGAAAATATTTTAAAATGCAAACATTTAATTCTATGCGAGGCGACAGAAATGACAAAGAAGGAGATTCACACTGACAAAAAATGTCTATGGAGTCAGCATAAAGGCCCTGCTTTGGTACAGTATGAACCAAAGCCCTTGTTAGAAACAAAGTGTTTTACCTAGCCAGGGGTTGTAACACCGGATCTAACAGTGGAGATGCAGAAATTTTGCTTTGACACATTAGTAAATGCCAAACCAGACAGCGCATTGGCAAAACATCAGTTAGTTATTTTCATTATGTCATTATTGTAGCAGTAAATAACATAAATGAATATTGATTATAGCAAGCGACGTAAGCAAGGAAGCATGGAAAGACTGGGGATTGTCAACAATGTTGAAGAGGTTGATGAGGAAATGGTGTCGATGATTGAAGTCGCCAGTGACATTTTTCAGAGAGAAAATGAACTCATGATGTGGTTGTGTTCAGTCCCCTCTTTTTGAATGTTGCAAAGATGTTTATAATTTGAAATTAGTCTGCAATGAACCTCTGCAATTATGCAGAAATACCTGTATAAGATCTGCAGATAATAATGCAAGACAACAATGGAAATTGGCTAGGCAGTTTACAATAACTGGATCCCGATGCTATTCCATATTCACATATAGTAAAGACAATTGGTTAAAAAAATGTTTGTTATTTTTGGCCATCATTATATTGCAATTAAAATATACAGCATGGAAGAGCATTTGAGCAGAAAGCACGAGACTGCTATATGAAAGAGAAAACCCTAAAAGTAATTCAGACAGGTTTAATAGTTAATATGGACAATCCATGGTTCGGCTATTCATCTGACGTGACCATTTTAGGAGACAATGAAAAACCTATGAAGCTTCTTGAGATAAAATGTTTGGGTCAAGGTAAAAAAAAAACATATAAAAACAAAAATTTTATTAAACAATAATTAATATTTTTAGGACAGACCAAAACTATTTTAGAAGCTATTGAAGGCTGCAAATATATTATTAATGAAATGGTATTGTTGAACAACATACCAACCAGAATCTACAAACTAAAAGAAAAACATGCATATTATGGTCAGATTCAGCTTGGCATGGCTTTATTAAATTTAGACAGTACAGACTTTGTTGTATTTGCTTGTGCAGACAATACATATATTACAATAACTGTTGAAAAAAATATTTCATTTTTAAAGAAATTGTTATTTAAATAAAAGATAATTATTTCACAAATATGTTACATCATATATGTGTAAACAAAATAAATTAAATTTTGTTAGTACAAGTATTTCTTTTCATTCAATAAACATCTGCCAGAATTGAGCTTGACAGATTTACAAGTGCACATACCATTACAAAAATGTGATCTGCAATTGGTATTAAATTGGCTGGTAAGTGATTTGCTAAGATTTTAAAAGTTTTTATCCTCTGATTAGATCTCTCAATGTGAACCCTAGTTGAAGCTAGTTTAACAGTTTCAATAGCTTCAACTTGAGAAATTTTTTTCTTTTTACGAAGGAATGGAGGCCGAACTAAACCAATACCAAAAGAGTCACTTACACTTTCAATTAAATATCCTTTATCAACCATAATTCAGTACAGTCAAGAACAATTCTAATTTTTTTAAAATTTTCGAAGCATTTAGGCATATTAAGTTGTATTTCTTCTCTAGATGGAAAGACAATAGCACATTTTAAGACTGGTGTTAAAAACCTTAAAGTTTCAAAAAATATTGTTTTACATGTTTGAGAAGAAACACCAAATAAAATAGATAAAATTACATATGGAAGATCTAATTTAATGTTCACAAGTGTTAAAAAGACCCTTTTACACAATGGCAATCTATGAATACGCTTATCGATTACAAAATTTGCTAATAAACTAACTAATGCATTTAACAGTTGGAAACTATTGACACCTATGCAACTGCTCAATTCTTTGTCTGTCTTTACAAAGTCACAAATAGTTAGCATTTCACTAGTATCTACTTGTGCTGCCACATCTTTTTTTTCTACATTTACATGAACACTCGCTTCTTTGTATATTTTAAGTGAAGGTTTACTTTGTCCCAATAATAACAAACCAGCTACTGCTTCCTCGTGAACATCTTCATTCTTGTTAGAAGGAGGTTCTTCTGCAGTTACAGTAACCTCGACATTAGCAGATTCTTGCACAGTATGACTTTCTGTATATGGCAAAGAACAGTATGCACTTTTCTGTGTTTGGGCTTGTCTGTCAATGCAGCCTTCTTGTCTTGCATTTCTTTGAAATTCTCTAATTCTGTTTTTATTCCTAACACTTGTATGGCTTTGTGTAGGACAATTTTCACTGGGTACAGTTGTGCGCTTTAAGCATTTTATTGATGACCACCCTGAAATAAAATCATTTTTTTAGAAAGATTACATATATAGGTATTTTTGCAAAAAACTTTAAAGATGAAATTACTTAAGAAATGACTCTTACTTGAACATGTATAACTATCTTCAGTGAAGTGCAATGAGCAAACTTTCATTGAGTTGGTAAATTTTTTACCCATACGTAAATTGATTTCCCATATTTTTCTTCTTTCTTGTAATTCTATGAGTCTCTTTAACATCATTGTTGTCATCAAGAACGCTTTGAATATCTTCTTTAGTAATTTTAACATCACATGATTTTGATTTTAGTATTAAAGGAACAACACTTTGCATTTGATTTTACTTTCACTTTCAAAAACTTGTCTAACAGATATGTGATATTGGGCACCTGCTTGATACCTGTACATTCCAAAGCGTTCTTCAAGTTTGTCAGTTTGTATTTGACCTAGTAAAATAAAATTGTAATTCTTGGTATTTATACAGTAATCCAAAATTTTCAATAAACCATCGGTAGTATGATGTAGTGCAAAGTGAGTTTCACTAAAATATTCTAAATTAGCTTTCGGACCTAATTCCCTTAAGGCAGAGACTATACCTCTATTTAAAATTTGTAATGCAAGTTTCACATTTTGTCTTTCAATCGATGTTGGATACAATGATTTGAGTGACAAGGTATATCCATACTTCAGTAGTTGTTGTTTCTCTCTTGAATGCATATCCTTTAAAGAATTAAATGCAACTACCATTGTTGCCACTTCATTATCTGCATGAAAATTAGGATAACACATTCTTTGAGAGCGTTTTTGTTTCAGCCAGTTATTTCTTATATTCTATATATTTCTGATCCGTAATTACACTATCAGCTATAGCCTTTTCTATCATTTCACTCTCCAGACGAGTTTTCTGCAGGACCTTCTCTGTGACCTCCATCTGGTTTCGAAAGGTAAGAAGGACACCCCGCTAAACGACTTGGAATACAATCTACAAGTTACAATATTTTAACATTAAGTAGCATTATAAATGAAAGATATATTAGGAATACAAATTTTTATTAAGCGAGGATATTTTAAAGGTGCTGTTAAAATTTCTCCTGTTTTTTCTACAAAATACTTCGTTGTTCGCTCAATATCCCCTTCATAAAACTGCCACTGACATAACTAAAAATCAAATAAAATTAGTTTTTTGCTGTATTGTTAATTATCTAAGGTCTCTTACTCTAGAGTTCTTCCATGGAACGAAGTCGTTTTATGGCTTTTAACCACTTCTCTTTTAATTCCTTTCACTTTAGGTTCGTTATCGTAATTTCCATTACAATTCGGTACACAACAACTGTGAGGCATTTTAAATGAACAAAACTGTCTCTAAAGAATCCTAACCTTAATCGAAGTTTATAAATAAAGTTGTTTAAAACAGCAACTATAGGACTGTGAAGCACTTCCATCTATTTATACAACCAACATTGCTTCTCAAATTTTATGTGAACAATACATATATTATATTAAAATTAAAGTATGTATATTTAAATTCAGTATACCTACTAATAAGTCATCTTTAGTTTAGTAAATTTAAATTGTTTTTTATCACATTATCATCTATCTAAATATTTGTTTATGCACGATATTATCTAATTAATATTAAATAACATGTTAAATACATTGTATTTAAATAAATATTTAATCTAAATAACTGTGTTAAATACATATATTCAATTATTAGTATTTGCTCTGTATACTACACCAATTATATATTCAAGATTTTTTTATATATTTTAAATACAAATTACGTAATGAATTGTACATACGAGAGCAAATACGCCATACCCTTCCTCTTTCAACGCCCTAAGGCGACTGTCTACTAGTGTCTACTACAATCTAGCTTGAGTAGCTGCGTTTGAATAAAAATCGTCGATTTAGTGACATCTACATGCGCTTATGTTAAGTACTCAACGCTCGGAGTTTGTCGGCTTTGTATGCGCAGTCGCACTTGCTAGGTAGCTGAAAGTCTTCTCTCGCATATATATATATATATATATATATATATGCGAGAGCAGCACTTCAGTAACACTTTCATATACGCCATGCGGCTTATGGTGACAATCCCGCCTTTAAGCGATCGGTCGCCATAAGTTGGGCGGCTGAGAGAGTTTACCGAAGCAGGAGTTTGGCTACCCCAAGCGTTCGGATATGTTCGTGCGTGGGAGCCCGAAATTGACGCGGTGCGAAATCTCAACTACAGATGTCGCCCCTATTATGGAAAGCAGTTATAGGAATAGCAATAGGATTAATGTAAAGCCGCATATATTAATGAATTGAAAGATGCCATTGCAAAGAATAATATACAAAGTAATATTAAAAGGGATTTATAATAATAAATAAATAGGTACGTATAAGGTATGTATTGAAGTATTAAGTGAGAGTAATAAAACCTAACTAATGCCAGTTAATACGAGAATTCAAAAAAATAGGTTAGGTATAATTACCAATATTATGTTTAAATAAAAACAAAACATAGGTACATATAGAAATGTAACATTTATTGTAAATGTTGAAAATAATTTGTGGGTTATAAAAGGTATGCAATTACTGTTGTGCACAATTAAAATGTACCACTCTACTAGGTGACGGCAATTAATAAATTTACATCACATGTGTATCTTTTAAAAAATTTCATATTTAAAATCTTAATTGTACAATATTGTTAGATTATCAGAAAGAGTAGGAAAATTTATTTCGACTTAGAGTCTGTGCACAAAGTGAAAACTAAAAGTACGATTCACAATTTAAAATGGTCCTAATCTTAGTGAAGAACATAGCAAAGTTTTAATAGGTTAATATAAGTTCAAAAAACTATATATATCAAAATGAATGCTTATATACTTACATAAATCGGTTGAAATAAGTTACCGAATAAAAAAAACACCCTAATCCATATATCTACATTTATTAGATGCTCCACTAAAACAAAGCACATCCAGCACATCCCAGTCTTAATTTAGTAATAAGAGCAAAATGTAGTCACCTGGGATACACAGTAAAGTAGTAAATTCCTGTACGAAAGTATTTTAAAGAAAAATCTCACATAGATGTATGCATCCGGAAAGAAAGGTATTAAATAAAATGGTCACCATCATTATCATAAGCAATATTTATTAGTAATAGTATTGGCGTTATATAATGTAGATATGATAAGTATGAACAATGCAGTGCCTCATATAAGAAAGATGAGGTATAATATTATTGTAAAGTTAAAATAATTGGTATATTAACCTTACAATAATAATTTGTATAGGAAACGGATATGAAATAAGAAACTCAACAGCTCATATTAAAATAGAAGTTATTTATTTGTAATAATGAAAATCAATAACAATAATAATAAACAAAATTTAAAATAGGCAACATATATCTACTAAACAAGTAGAATGTATGAGAACTCATAAGTAAGACAAAGTATATATATATATATATATGTATATAACTGAAAGTAAAATAAAGTCCAGTAAAAAAAAAATGGAAAAAAAAGTTATGAAGTAAGCTCAAAGCAAATAAATAATAAATTTCGTAATGTGGATATTGAGTCCAAAAGCGTGCCGATGAAATTTACTTGTTTTACTCCGAATAACTCCATAAAAAGTAGGTAAAATTGATCTACGTCCGCTGTATATAAAGCTGACCAGCGAAAATCAAGACACATAAGGTTCAAACAAGAAAATGTGAATTCGCCTCAATATCCCACACAATAGTTGCCAAAAAGGAGGCTAAAGCTTCCATAAATATACTGATATAACGTATATTTATGAATGCAAAATTAATCAAGCGCTAAAATTTTAATACCTAGTTTACAACAAATAAAAATGCTTAACTATTTTAAGTATTCGAACATACTCAACAACGATTCAAGTAACCAAAATAAAAAAAAATTACAAGCTATCTTCTACTTAAATGTAGGTAGTAAGGAACAAGGTTTTAGAAAATAACTAAAATAAACATCCCCTTTTTTCATGTACATTATGAATTGTTACTCAATACTGGTATCGGGTTTGATAAAATAAACCATACACTTAAACAAATTAAAATTGACAAATAAATAAGCTATACCAACAGCCAAAATTTGGAAAACCATAAATACAAGTAAATGCAATGTACTTTTTATCATTTTAATGCATATAAATATGTGAGGTCTAGAAACCAGTACTGAGTAAGTTCTTATTGTCACAGTAGGGTACACATGGTTATGCGTAAAATCAAAGAAAGCAGCCCCCGGATTCTGAACGTACGATACGATATTCGAATTCGAAACGCGAGCGTAGTAAAGATGGGCAAGTTAGGTGAGTACGAATACTTTTCAATGTGTCTAGACAGACTACTGTATTGTCTTGCCCATTTCTACCACGCTCGCCTTACGAATTCGAATATCGTATCGTATGTTCGGAATCAGAGGGCAGGGATAGGGATTTATTGCTACAACGATTAAACAGAAGAAGTTCAATAACAGATGACTATAAAGTTGTAAAAGTGAACAAAAGTACATCGAGTCATTAGCAGCCAAGTATTCTCTCTCTTTTGCATTGTAAATAGAAGAAAATACTATTAGTGAAAGATTCATGATTGCACGGGGTGCATACCAAACAATACTTTCAGCTCTGACGCACATCCCGGTATCACCTAAAAAACATGAAACTTAATATAATTAAATGACTCGCCCAGTATAGTATTAGAATATCTAGTACTGTTTTAATTGTCTATAAAACTGTTATTCTTTTTCAAAATGGAGCCAATAGTTTGAGTTATCAATGTTTTAAGAAAATGTTTGACCAAAGACAAGTGTAGCAGAGAAAAATCATAATCGCATCGTTTTTAAATGTAAAAACATAAATTTTGGTGGTGCGAGTAGCCAAGAATATTCTGCAACAATGGGTTTAACTTGCACCCGACAAGACCTAAAAAACCATTTTCAAAGCTTATCGTCCGACATTTTTACATACCAAAAATGTGTTTTTTGTTAAATCAAACTACTAGTATTTGATTATGGTAATTTGTATTTTATTTTAACAACTAACATCTGTTATGGTCAAAAGTTTCCAAAGAAAATTTAATAACTCAAAAACTAGTAGCTCAATTTTGCAAATGAAAAAACAGTTTAATAGACAATTTAAACAGTATTTAAACAGTACTACAGCCTAAAGTAGTTTTAGAATATGCGTCCCACGCAACCATGAATCTTTCACTAACTGACCGCTCACCTATTTGAAACAAAAAAGAGCAATTGTAGAAGCGGTTACCAATGACTCACCCTGTATAATAATATAAATAGGCAAACATAATATTATAATGACTAGATAAGAGTAAATCAAAGCCCAGCATAACAATATGTAACTACAGTCACTTATATGACATATCTAAATAAAAGGTCATTCGACTCGATTTATATTAAAATATACCATAAACAAAAGTGCACACTGCCCAATATGCAAAATACTGTTAACTGCAAAGGCCTCTAAGTGACAACAAAGCTATGAACTGTTAAAACACAAAAGAGCAATCGTAGAGGCGACTACTAATATCTCAGCCTGTTTAATAATAGAAATAGGCAAACACCAAATTATGATGAGGTAGATACATCGATAACCAGCATAGCAATATAAATATACTTCCTTATACTACGTATAAGAAAGTAATACAGTCACTTATTTGACAAATGTAAATAAAAGCTCATCCGTTTCGATTCCTACTAAAATATATCATAAACAAAAGTGCACACCGCACAGTCTGCAAATACTGTTAACTACAAATGCCACTAAGTTACAATAAAGCTCTAAAGAACTACAACGCTTAGAAAATGTAGAGGCTACAAGTGCCCTTGCGTGTGACATATACATTAACAAATAAAAATTACTTATCTAGTTACACTGTAGTTACAACGTGCGGCCTCTTAATTACAACAAATGTTTTGTGTCTAAATATAAGTAAGTTTAAAAACTAATATTACAATTTCAAGATATTTTGCATCAACACAAACATTATATTTGGGCAGTCTTCTTTCCTTGAAATATGTAAACTGCATTTTTCTCCGAGATTGTCCACGGTTGGCGGATAGTCTTTCCATATGGTTGAACACGAGCTAAAAACACAATAACATTAGAAACTTGGTGAATAGAGAAATATGAAGGCAATGAAAATGAAAATTTAGTAAAAAAAAAACAGTAGGAGGACCAGGAATCTGATAAATAAGCAGCAATTCAGACGAGGAAATATGCGAAAAGCAATTACACAAGGTGAGTCAACGATCTGACAAAGTAAATGTACCCATTGAAGTTTAATATAACTATAAACTCGCTTACTGTAGTCGATCGCTTCACAATTTAAAAATGTATTCATGTATAGAGAGTGATCCATAAATCACTGGCACAAAGAGAATGAAGTTCTTTAAATTGAACACCCAATATACAAGCTGAAATATCAATTTTGCCTTAAAATAAAGCAATCTTTATTAAGAGTAATTACTCGTTATAGTTAATAGTTTTCGAGTTAACTACGATTAAAATAAAAAAGTGACAAGTACAGCATTTTTTTATTGCCTATAATTCAGAAGTGTCTTGACAGACCGCAAAATAATTTGGTATGGCATACACACAAGGTGTGTCAGTGATATTTATTTGCAGAACCTGTACTAATTTATCCTAGGTGTTCGCGAAGGTGTTGCATAATGAAGAAACTTTAAACATAAAAACCTTACTTATTTTTAATGAAACTCCCAACATTATTTTACAGAATCGTATTAAGTAAGCCCTTCAAGAGCTCTTTTTTTGGTAAGCTTGTCTTATACCTATCTTTGATATTCTAGAAATTATTTCAATTTATTTTAAAATCTTAACCATTAGCCATGGAAAAAGATAGTCGCTGTCGAAATATATAGATGCAAAAATGTTGATACTTTTTCAGGTTCTGCAAATAAATATCACTTCTATGTATGCCATAGCAAATTATTTTATGTTCTGTCAAGCCACTTCTGAATTATAGGCAATAAAAATGTTGAGGTGTAGCCACCACACGACTTTCTTATACGTATGAGTGTTTCAAATTATACAAAAATTATTCAAAATCTTATTCTAAGTACTGCTATTCTCTTAATAAATCTTTATAGAATACATACCTACTCTGCGAGATATTCGAAAGAAAGGGTTACTTGTTAAGAGTAAAAGTGTTACTTCCGGCCAAAATTTTTATATTTTATGTATACAAAAATATTGCAGATCCAGCTCTAAATACCTTTGTACTCTTGATAAATATATAGAGAATGCATAATTTACGACATATGCAAAAGATCGGTATTCAATAAAAGTAAAAGTGTTACTTCCGGTCCGAGTTTTGACATTTTTATTATACAGTGCGTTCATGATGAAAGGAACAAATTTGTTTAAAATTCAGGTAATTATTTTGCAGAAAAACGTTCGGACAGGTCGATTAGTATTTTTAGTTTTGAATTTTTTGACATAAGAAAATTATATAAAGAAGAACATATGCAGCAATCATTGTTTTTTTTTAAATGGAACAACCTGTATATTATGCCATTTTTGAATTGTAGGGTATATTCTAAACACATTAAACACATTTTTGTGTAACGTACCATATCCCTAAAATCAGCGGTTTTCGGAATAATGAGTTTTGAGATAAATTAAAATACACATAGGTAATGAAATAAAATGTTTAAATTGAACAAGGACACCATGAATTTTTTTTTAAAAGCCAAGAAAAACAACCTGGTATTGCAAACTTTATCTTCAACAAAAAACTCTACTTCAAATTAATCGATTTTCATGTATTTTTTTTAATTTATCATATTTCAAACGTCATTATTCCGAAAACCGCTGATTTTGGGGATATGGTATGTTACACAAAAAGTGTTGAGAATTTACCATACAATTCAAATATGGCATAATATACAGTATGTTCCACTTAAAAAAAACAATGATATATGTTCTTCTATAGACAGCCTGTATATAATTTTCTTATGTCAAAAAATCACAACTAAAAATACTAATCGACCTGTCCGAGCGTTTTTCTGCAAAAGAATTACTTGAATTTTAAACGAATTTGTTCCATTTCATCATGAACGCACTGTATAAAAGTTATTGAAAATTAAGTTCTAAATACTATTACACTCGTAACATACTTGTCTGAATAGCAAGACTTGCGAAATATTTGAGTACATAAAATATGTTTATACTTAGTACTTGACAAAATATTGGCAAAAGTCTATTTTTATAGTGAGGTAATATACTACTTCCGGTCTGCCGATTTTACTGAAAATCTAATGAGATCTGAAGAGGGGGATTATACTCATAAATACAAAATTTGGAATTGATAGCTACAGCGGTTTCACTGCTATCGAGGTCACATACACACATACACACAAACACACACAGCCACACAGGCATTTTTTTAAAACCACTTTTTCGGTAACAGGAGACCTCAAAACGTGGACATCTGCACAAATGCCGAAGTCGAAAATTTTCATCATCACAATACTTCCTAATACTACGTATAAGAAAGTAAAAACATCTGAAAATGTCAAATTTTAACTGTAATCATAAATAATGCTATAACTATCAACTTTAAGGAATAATTACTCTTAATAAAAAAAAAGAATTGTATGTTAATGCGAAATCGAAATTTGTACTTATATATAGCTCGTACAATTAAAAAAAAATCCATCTTCTTTTAGCCAATAATTTATGTATCACTCAGTATGCGAGTATAAGTTCCTAGGTTGTGAACCAACGACAACCCTATCAGTAACAGTAAGTAAAGTATTAATGAAATTAAGCATTAACGAAAAAATGTACTTTGTCAGATCGTTGACTCACACTGTATATACTTTTGGTTTTAATATATTTTTGGTTTTAAGAAAAAAGTAAATGAGATGAGAACAATGAATTGATCAAAAATACCTAAAGTGCCAGTTTGACAATATTCGGACAGTCTGCACTCTCTAGAAGTCGAGTAGTGACAAAAATTTATTTTTCATTTGATAGTACGATGAATGGACCAGCTAGTATATGTATAGTTCAGAAGTTATAGTATATGTTCTAGTTAGAAAATTAAGCAGTTAGCATCAACCAGAATTACACCTAATAAGTTTTTACAGATTTTAATGTTCAACTATGACACAAAATCACAGTCGTAGTGATATACTGAAATGGACTTGCCACTATTTACTTATACCGGTTGTGTAATGCAACACTTGATATAGCAAGCCCAAAATGCATCAGAATTGCAACGTGGCGTACTGTATCCCCGCTCTCGCTACATTTAACGGTGAAGCATCGACTAGCAATATAGCAGTTATCTCTACTCGCTCCTGACTTATTATTATTTTGGACTTGTATATGTGAGAAGATAAATTAGATGCCGGACATATCTACCTGTGTTTGTATAAAGTTTTCTTCCCCTAAAATGCACCGCATGAAGAACACGGTATGAAATCTCTGGGGCCCTTTGGTACTCTAGGTGAACGTGTTACAATTAGTGTTCCGTCGTTATAAGCAGAGTTTGTATTAAATTCGAGTGATTCCTTCGAACGGATACGGTGATATATTTCCATCTTCTCCGCATCTCCTATAGAAAAGAAGAAATGGATAATAATATAACAGTACAATTAGAAATAAGGTATACATAGTAAAGAATCCATGCGAATTAACAACACGGTAACCGCTTAATTTTGCGGTATTCTAACTGCAACAAAAATTTTAAGGTAACCTTACTATATTTATTCAGCAAGAAAATATAGTTTACAAAAAATTAAAAATCCATTAAAATCAACAGTATAATATTTTAAATTAATAAATATGATCAAAAATGAAAGAAATAGAAAATATGTAAATTATAAGTAAAGTATGTTCAACGAGAGACTGTATTTATTCAGCAAAAAAATAAAGTTTACAAAAAATTAAAAATCCATTAAAATCAACAGTATAATATTTTAAATTAATAAATATGATCAAAAATGAAAGAATTAGAAAATATGTAAATTATAAGTAAAGTATGTTCAACGAGAGACTGAGTTATTATCTATATTTGTCATAATAAGCATGGACAATAACTGTTTACCCCTCACTACTTCAGTATGAATGATAAGGTGAATGAAGATTTATAAAAGGAAAACGGAACCCACCTGTAACAGTTTTTAATAGTGAACGCATCCTTTCGTTTCAAGTGACAAGACAAATTGGATTGTAAAGTTCTGTAGTAAGTACAACAAAATAACTTCTTTTTAGCCTGTGATGTTTGGTACTACAGTAGCATTTGCTGGAGTAATGGGTGTGGAATATGTAACCGGATCATCCAAAGATAACGTATTAGTGGCATTGACAAAATCTTGTTTTTGATAAGTAGTATTAGTGTCTAGTGCAGTGTCTGCAACTTCATGGTTTTGTGGATAATTAATACATAAATCCCGATCGACTTCCGCAATATGTATATCTTGGCCAATGTTGTCAGCTTTCACACAATTAATGTTGTCTACGGCACTGTCGAGTTGCAGCAAAACCCTCTCAGGATCAGTATTTAAAGGATCGGCATCGTCACGAACTCCCTTATATTGTAAATTTAAATCATTATCAGCAGCACAAACATCCTCACGCTGTATATTCGACTGGTCTGGGAAATAATCTTGAGTAATTGTACGAGATTGGTTATTATTTAGAATACTGCCAATTATGTTACCTGAAAAAATATGTAACATAATGATTGCTCTCAGTTTTACTAATTAAATAGTGAAATTTATATCCATTTCCCTGATTAATCACAATACCAATAAGTGCACTAGCAATATTGAAATAAAATTATTTCACAATTGTAACTGTATAGTTATACTATTAATTTTTACAAAATAGTCAAAAATATACTGTGATCATATCAAAGTTCGATAAAATTTGTTAAACAAAGAGACTATAAATACTTAATAAATACAAGTGTCCTTACCCCTCTAGTTGGAGGTAAATATAGGATATTACTATCAAAATACTGAATAAAATTTAGGCGACTAGTTCAAACAGAAAAATGACAATTTATACTAGTGAACGCCTCATGCGTTGTACAAAATGTTAGTCTAAGATGCGTAAAAAAACCGATCGGGCTGTCCCAGCAATTCTCAGGAGACTATTGTTTAGATAATCAGAGATTACCAAAAACCATAGTCTCCAAATAATAGCCCATATAAAGGATGTTTATATGGGTAATACTCAGAATTCTGCAAATAGACACGAAACGATAATAAGAATGAGTTTGTGAGAGAAGCCTCAAATATACTTAAAAACCAGTAAACATAAACTAAGAGAATAATAGTTCGAAGCTAATTACCTAAATATATTTGTTACCAGGCCGTATAGTAAAATAAATTATAATAAAGGCTGTAACAGCACTCACTTTTGTAAGTTTACCCGAGTTACTTTTTTTTAAATGGAACACCCAGTATTTTTTCGCATGTATTGAAAGAACGAATTATTTTAAAAAAGAAAGCTTTTATACATTATTGACAAAAAATGAAAGTTGCGGCAGTTATCCACTATTTTGTACAGCAATTCATATCAATAAAATCAAGATCGCTATGATAAAAAAAACAGCAAATATTAAACAATCATTGTTTATTATGTATATTTATTGTAATAGATGTTCGAAGACATCACCGTTTTGTCCAATACACTTCCGAATTCGTTTATAATGTACATTGCGAGTAACTTTTAAAATCGATCCTGCGTCTATGTTATTAGCAATAGTAATTATTTTATTTTGCAGCCCTACAACGTTTTCATAACTCCTTTTGTAAATTTAATTTTTTAAATATTCCCAATAATAAAAGTCTATAGGGTTTAGGGGTAAATTGGAGTATACGGGTGCAACCGATTTTTGACAAAAAAACTAGTGCACCGTATAGAGGACCTCTAATTGAACAACTTTTTCTTATAAATTAATCCATGCAAACGTACAGAAGTGGAGATATTTAATAATTAAGGTGCTCACCGAGTGATTTTTCCATGTCACATTTTTAGTCGTATATGTTATACACACCGTTGAAATTATGAAAATTGTAATAAATGCTGTTTATTTCACTTTACCACACAACAATTACATTTGATTTTTATGTTTTTTAATAACTTTTCTCAACAAAAACATAAGAAGAAACCTAACCTCAAACCACCTAGTGGAGAAAGCCCATTCCAACCTTCATGCGGGTTCGGACCAACGACTGTCATCCATAGAGTTATGTAGTATATAGATGGTCGAACAGACCACTTGTATTTTTCAATATTTATTTGAAAATTATATGCAAATCAGTAACAAAAGACGTTATAAAGTGTATATTATTTATAAATTTGTAGTTTATTTCATTGATTTTTTAACATGCCTTTTAAAATTATATAATATCCTGTAAATTAGTACGGAAGTTTTTTCTTTAATTTTATCAAACATTTATAATTCTCTTTTTGCACATTTACATGATTTATACTGCAATCATTGCAATGATTATTCCCTTAATTTATAGTTTTTTTTTTCTTTTTTACCGTCTGCCTTCCCCCGATGCAAATTCTGTTCTGTTTTGCCGCCCCCTTCACTCGTATTTCGGTTGATTTATACCATTTTTTTGATGTTTTGCCGCCTCTTCCCCACCCCCGCGCTTTTGTACTTTTCGTGTTTGCCGCACCTTTCCCACCACCCACGATTCCAGTTCTCACCACACCCACGGTTTTTTACTTTTTTACCATCTGCCTTCCCCCGGTGGAAAATCCGCTCTGTTGTTGCCGCCCCCTTCACATAAGGGGGCGGCAAGAATATTTGTTTTTGCTTTCTGTACCCCATTCCTTGTGCGCACTCGTATTTCGGTTTATTTATACCGATTTTTTGATGTTTTGCCGCGAAGGGGCGGCAAAACATCAAAAAATCGGTATAAATAAACCGAAATACGAGTGCGCACAAGGAATGGGGTACAGAAATAGCTATTAATTATTGCCGTAAACAAGTTCGTTATCACATGGAATTCATTTATTGTTGAATGTTTGCATTGCATTTTTCGTTAATTTCTATTTTTGCCACCCCCCTTTCCCCACCATCTCGCGGTGCGAAAACAAAATTCATATGAACAACATAATTGCAATGCAAACATTCAACAATACATTCTATATGAGAACGTACTATAGATTTGTAGTCGTAAAGTTTTTGCAACTGTGTAAAATGTAAACACAAATCTTCCGAAAATTTTTAATTTTTTTATTTCATACTGTTGCACTATTGGTACTACTAATTCACCTAAAAACTTGGTCAAGAAATTGATAAGTGTAATACAGCCTTTATGTCTGTATTTAATTCAACATAGACATGCAAAATGAGCTTTATGCTTCATTAAGTTCTTATAGAAGTCAAATAAAATTTGTTTTACTCTAATACACCCTAAAGTCTATATAATGTTAATTTAATTATGTATTTATTTTCTGGACTCATTTTAATATTACCGAAAGAACTTAAATTCTACGCAATATACCTCTGTATAAAATAATATAAATTTATTTGAATTTGAAGAACAAAACATACTTGATTTTATTAGAACGAATATTACAATTCTTTAATACTGGCGATTTTATCTCTTTTTGATATGCATGTTGGTATATACTGATTACAGTCTATAAAAACCACTTACTGTTTTAAAAACGGTCTTTCTGCATTATGACTTCCATTACAAGTGTAGATTTGGCTAAATTGTGCAATGGTGATAAGAAGTTGCTTGCTCAGCAGCTTCAAGATTGGGGTATAGTGCCCAATCGCTTTAGCTGCAGCCTCTGTGGTTCTGATATGCAGTTAATATTGGATAATTCACGGTAAGTACCCAGTAGCATATTTATTTAGATAGATTGATATTGACGTTTCAATAATGAATTAGATAGCGATCGAGCGGAGGACATTTGGATTTCGATTGTAATTTTATACCTTTACGATATGATGTTTCTTTAAGGGGGCTTACGTAGTGGTGTCGACTAACTGCCGTGAAGTAGGACGTAAGGGGGTGGTGCCATATGCGTTAATGTAAATTTCGCCGATGTAAAGTATTCGTTAAAATAAAACAGCAGATTTTTTTTTTCTTTTTATGTTTTTGCATTAAATTAAATACAAACGATTAATTAAAGCTTCGTGGGGAGTACTTTCTTATAATTCAAATTATTTATTTCTGCATTTCACTCTCAATGTTGGCAAAATTGACAACATTATAACACAGTTTCAGAAACTTGATTTTCAAAACTAATATCACTCGAGCATGCATTGAGCCTTTGTTTATTTGTGTTTTAAATTTCGTTTGGATATTTCGTAAATAAAAGCAGTATATTTATTGTTTTAACGAAACCTTGTAAAGTCTAGAATTTACATTAGAACATATGGTGCCACCCCCATACGCCCTACCTCACGGCAGTTAGTTGGCATCTCTGCGTAGGCCCCCTTAATGGTAGTCTCCAAGCATTACTCTGAAATAATATGTTATTGTGTTTAGAAGATGATAACCCAGCTAAATAAAATAATTGTAGACATTGTTAATATATTTTTCTATAATTTTATATGAATGCCAATCAAATGTGATATCTTTTCGTTTCTTTTTCTTTTAATATGTCATCACGTACGTGTGTTGACTTCTTATGACACTTCTGGTTTTAAATGATTATTAAATAAGCCTTACGAGTTAGCACTTGTTATTGCATACGTTTGAAAATGTAATTAATTTCAGCTCCTTATTCAATATATCCATTTTTTTTAAAAAAATTTTTATACTTTTACTTTCTTATACGTAGTATAAGGAAGTATTGTGATGATGAAAATTTTCGACCTCGACATTTTTGCAGATGTCCACGTTTTCAAGTCCCCTGATACCGAAAAAGTGGTTTTTAAAAAATGTCTGTGTGTGTGTGTCTCTCTCTCTGTGTGTCTGTGTGTGCCCACGATAGCGGTCAAGCCGCTGTAGATATCAATTCCAAATTTTGTATTTACGTGTATAATCTCCCTCTTGAGATCTGATTAGTTTGTCAGTAAAATCGGTAGACCGGAAGTAGCAGTTTACTTCAGCGAAAAAATCGAATTTTGCCAATATTTCGTCAACTACTAAGTTTAAACAAATTTATAAAGAATTCATACATACTTAAAATTAAAATTGAGAATAATTTTATTTAAAAAGTTTTTCGAAATTCCTACCGGAAGTAGGTCTTTTACTCTTATCGAAAATCAGTTTTTTGCAAATATTTCGCAAGTTATGCTTTTTAGACAGCTACGTTACGAGTATAAAAGTATTTAGAACTTAATTTTCAATATCTTTTGCATAAAGGATATTTCAAAATTCGGACCGGAAGTAGCACTTTTACTCTTATCGAAAATCAGTTTTTTGCAAATATTTCGCAAGTTATGCTTTTTAGACAGCTACGTTACGAGTATAAAAGTATTTAGAACTTAATTTTCAAAATCTTTTGCATAAAGGATATTTCAAAATTCGGACCGGAAGTAGCACTTTTACTCTTATCGAATAGCGATTTTTGCAAATATTTCGTAAATTATGCATTCTATATATATATTTGTTAAGAGTACAAAAGTATTTAGAATTGGATTTGTAATATTTTTTGTATAAACGAAAATTCAACATTCGGACCGGAAGTAATACTTTTACTCTTAGCGAGCAGCATTTTTTTGCAAATATCTCACAAATAATGTATCCTGCAGAGATTTATTAAGAGAGTGGAAGTACTTAGAATAGAATTTTGAATAATTTTTGTATAAAATAATTTTTAAAATTGTATGATTTGAAACGCTCATACGTATAAGAAAGTCGTGTGGTGGCCACACCTCATTTTTTATTTATTGTGTTGATGCAAATTTTCGACCTCGAGATATTTGCAGATGTATACGTTTAGAAGTCCCCTTACACCAAAAATGTGAGTTTTGGAAACACCTTTCTCTCTCTCTGTGTGTGTGTGTGTTAGCTTGTATATGACAACGATAGCGTACAAACGGCTAAAGTTACCAATACCAAACTTTATATTTACGAATATAATCTTCCACTTGAGATCAGATTAGATTTTCAGTTAAATCGGTAGACCGGAAGTAATACTTTATTCCGGCAAAAAATCATAATTTACTATAAATATCGCTTTAAGTACATACTCAATTTAAAGAAATTTATAGAGAATACAAAACAACTAAAAAAGGAATTTTACATAGATTTTTTAAATTAACTTTCAAAATTCCTATCGGAGGTAGGTCTTTTTGTCTTATCGAAAACAGTTTTTTTTGAATACAAAGTATGTATTTAGATTAGTCGTATTCATACTTTATATAGAGTGATTATTATTGGCCAGACCGTACTGTAGCTGTAATATGCTCATGAGTTCTATATGTCGAACACATTTTCAGCTTTAAACTAAGAACTGGACTAGTACTTATAATCTCTTCTTAAGTTTTTCAAAGCGTGTCGTATCGAAGTCGATGGCGATGCTCCATATAGAATTATTAACATATTTTCAAAGAATTTGCATAGTTGTTATAAATAATTATTTTATGAAAATTTCTCTTTACAGGATTGATGGATTACGATGGTGTTGCACTGGATACGTACGGCGATGTAGAAAACGGACTAGATGTACTGGACGAAAGGAACTGCGGGGGGGCACTTTTTTTGCCGGGTCGAGACTTACGGCTTACCAAATTTTGGGATTCGTCCGTCTCTGGATCTACAATCTCCCTCTAACTTATGCCTGCGACGAATTAGGAATCACAGGTCACACCGCGGTAGATTGGGCCTCCTTCTGCCGTGAGGTGGTTTTGGATTTCTTTATAGTCCACAAGGAAAAGTTAGGCGGCGTTGGTAAGATTGTCGAGATTGACGAATCAAAATTTGGAAAACGAAAGTACCATCGTGGCCACTTCGTGGAAGGCCAGTGGGTGTTTGGTGGTTATGAACGAGGCACAGGCAGGATATTTATGGTTTCCGTTGAAGATCGGTAAGTTGTCTTAAAACTGTTTACTTTTTCAAACAAGTCACCGCACTTCGTTATTCTCAACTGATCGATATACAATCCCTGCACCAACTCCTCCCTTCCCATCTCTGTACCATTTTCACTTAAAACTTATTTGCTTCTGGGTGGGGATAAAGTGGGGCACAGGAGGATATACAAATTAATTATCTAAGTGTTTGCTTGGGCTCAGCAGTGTTTCGATTTTATTATTTCTGTTACAAATTTATTGATTGATATTAATTTAAACAATTCAAACTCTTTAAACATATATTAAAATTTCATACGGCCATATTCACATTTTAATGTACATATATTTTCTATTTCAGTTCTGCGGATACGTTGCTCCCAATCATTCAGGAGTGGATTGAACCGGGAACAACTATCATCAGCGATTACTGGAAATCGTATGACTGCCTGTCGTCGCATGGGTATGAGCACTTGAAGGTCAACCATTCTTTGAATTTTAAAGATCCCGACACTGGTGCTCATACTAATGCGATAGAGTCTTCGTGGCGAGCTGCCAAGAGTACAATGAGCTCCAGCGGACGAAGAAAGGCTCACATTCCGGGTAATTTGGCTCGGTATATGTTCAAGAAAAGATGTGCCGAGCTTAAATTAGATCGGTTTGTGGAGTTTCTCCGACTAGCGGGTACACTGTATAACCCACTGTCGGCCAGGGAGTGTCCACGTGACCAGGACGTTGACAACGTACAAAACGACGACAGTTTACGGACTGAGGACGCTACTGACGAATCGGACATTGAATGACTTTCACATTGGACTATTGACAAACAAGACACTGACGACGAACTACACTAGCAGTTACTACTACCGACAATGACAAACTGGGCTGTCGTTCGAGGACAATCATAGTATTGATACTAACATTTTACATTCTTATAAGTGAAATTGGACATTCTCTGTTATATTCATCATATATCAGTACCTACTTTCAACAATTACTATTCCCATACAATTATTCTATGCATTTTTTGCATAACTTCATTCAAAATATATTGAGGAATGTTCCAATATACAAATAGCAAATGTATGAATTATAATCTTTTATAGGTATAGTCCCACCTTCACATTTCTTCAATTTCTTTTAAGTCAAAGCTGTCATATTTACATTTATAGACACCTGCTTATTATTTATTATACTGTACGATTCACTGGAAAAATTGTACATTTAACATATTTCCTTGTTATTTCGGTTAATACATTATTATAAATCTCAGCGACAGTCCCAATGACTAATTTGACTTTGGATTATATACAGCTTGTGTAATGAAACACTTGATATTACCAGGTAAATATTGCAACGTCGTATTCTTTCGCCGTACTGGGAGTGCGACGAAAGATAGGAGAGAGTAGAGATAACTGCTATATTGCCAATCGATGCTTCACCGTTAAATACAGCGAGAGCGGGGATACAGTATGCCATGTTGCAATTCTGATGTATTTTGGACTTGCTATATCAAGTGTTGCATTACACAACCGGTATACTTTGCAAACCACCGTAATCCATCAATTGGTGAAGAATCCATGTTTCTGTTCGGAACCACAGAGTGCTTAGTAGCTGGATGGTAGGTGTTTGATATTACCAGATAAATATTGCAACGTCGTATTCTTTGGCCGTACTGGGAGTGCGACGAAAGATAGGAGAGAGTAGATATAACTGTTATATTACCAGTCGATGCTTCACCGTTAAATGCAGCGAGAGCGGGGATACAGTACGCCACGTTGCAATTCTGATGTATTTTGGACTTGCTATACCAAGTTCCTTGTTTTCATAACACTGATGACCTTAGCCAATAAGTCGAAGAATCTAATCAATTCTGTTTTCCAAATGTCGTTACTCCATCTACCAGTAAGAGTTTTTACATGTCGATACAGAACTCAACTTTGAAATCACAGACAACAACTTCTATCACGTACTTCAGGTCTGTATATATTTTACTTACATTGACTATTGTATTGTTTATATGGTGAATAATTTCAAAACATTGATTGGAATCGAAACTGCTTATTCATCAATTTCAAGCTTAAAATACATATGTGCATATATTTCTGACTTTTGGATTTTATGGCGGCTCTGCTATATTTGCTCATGAAGAATTCTTCTCACGGTGCAAGCCGATCAAAACTATTGATTTATATTCAATTGAGAGAGTCTTTGAGTGTTCGGGTGTTTCCTTATGTGGGGATCTTTGCATTGTGAACGTTTACAGGCCACCGGGTGGTGATAGACATAATTTCGAGGTGTTTTGTGGATTGTTGTCGGAATTACTCACATTTATATTGGGGAAGTTTAAGTTTTTAATTATGTGTGGCGACCTTAATATTGACCGTTTTCAAAACACCCTTGACTATAGAATTTTGAGTGACATTTTCGGGTCTTTTGGCCTGACGTCTTTGTTAACTGATGGCACACGCGTTTTTACGACTACTAGATATTCCAGTTCTACCGGTATTGATTATGTAGTTACTAACATGCCTCAGGCATGTCGGGCTTTTAATATTGATACTGGTTTTTCCGATCATTATGGTCAAATTGTGAATTGCGATAGGGGTGTGGAGATTGACGAGGATGGTGACCATGAGATTGCATACCGAAGTTTCTCGCATTCGTCCATTTGTGAGTTCAAAAACTTGCTTGCGGCTGATGGCGCACCCACCGGCTTCTGCGGCGCTGACGTAGATGGGGCATTTGACGTTTTCTTGGGGCACTTTCAGTGGTGCTTTAATACTGTTTTTAAAAAGAAATATAAACGATTTTCATTATCAGCCAAGAGTAGCAAAAAAAAAATACGTTTTTCTGGTGAGTTACAAGTTGAGCTATATAACCTTAGAGAACTTAATTGGCTACGCCAGAGGATGAATAACACGGAATTAACAAACAACTATAAGATTATGAAACGAAATATTAACAATAAGATCAAACATGAAAAAGAAGCGCACTATGCTGATGTAATTTATCGGTCTGATAATAAATCTAGGGCTCTTTGGCGTATTGTTGGTGATTTTAACGGGAAGACTAGGGTTAACCGCGATATTATTCTAAATTGCGATGACCGCTGTGTCAAGGATTCGAAGGAGGTGGCCGACTTGTTTGGCAACTACTTTTCGTCCGTTGTTGAGTGCGATGTGGGATCTCGTTTTGGGGCCGGCAACGGCGTTGGCTGTACCACTGGTTGTATTATGCCCTACACGATGTTTTGTGGTCCTGTCGTTGCTGGAGACATTATAGATATTATAAAGCGTTTACCCAATAAAAGAAGTACAGGTCTTGACGACATTCCAGTTAGTGTTATAAAGGCCTGTGCGATGGAGGTGGCAGAAGATCTCTCCCACCTGGTTAATCTATCGATTACTTTGGGCAAATTCCCTACAGCTTTGAAATCGTCTGCTGTAATTCCTATACATAAAAGAAATGATCGCTCCAATATTGAGAACTACAGACCCATCGCGCTAACTAGTGTCTTCTCTAAAATTATTGAAAAAATTATTGCTGATAGAATATTTAATTTTTTAAACAAGCATAATCTCATTACCCCCTGTCAGCACGGTTTTCGG
Organism: Amphimallon solstitiale; assembly: GCA_963170755.1. Classification (NCBI taxonomy): domain Eukaryota; kingdom Metazoa; phylum Arthropoda; class Insecta; order Coleoptera; family Scarabaeidae; genus Amphimallon; species Amphimallon solstitiale. Next base: position 118,547,997 of record OY720682.1, on the reverse strand, counting down.
AGTGGTTTCTCTACTGAGACTGGTGTTGTGGAATGTACGCAGCATATTCTTGATGAAATGGATATAGGACGATACACCGTGTTGATCTTGTTTGATCTATCCAGAGCCTTTGATTCTGTTAATTGTCATTTTGTTAGTAGTAAGATCTATAACCTCGGAATTCGTGGGGAACTGAACGAATGGGTTGTCTCATTTTTAAAGGACAGAAAAATTGTAGTTAGACTTGGTGACGTCAGATCGGAGGAATATGATATGGACGTTGGAGTTCCACAGGGCAGTGTCCTGGGTCCATTAATATTTTTATTATTTATAAATGACCTACCTAGTTACATAAACTATGGCAAAATATTTCTGTATGCTGACGATACAGCAATAGTGGTTTCCCACTCGGATCTAGAACAGCTCAACAATAATATCAATATAGTTCTACAAAGTTTTGAGGACTGGTGTTGTGCCAACAAATTAGTAATCAACCATGATAAGACGGTTATTATTGAATTTTTCAACAGACATAGAACACGATCAGGATTAGACATAACATTTAATAATCAAACTATTGAGGTCTCTAGAAATTGTAAATTCTTAGGTACAATTCTTGATGAAAATATGTCATGGGAAAACCAGGTTGATTACGTGTGCGGTAGACTGCAGAGGGCATATTATGTTTTGCACACTTTGAAAAACATCTTGAATGCCGAATCCCTTCTGAGCGTTTATTATGCTTATGCCTACTCTATAATTTCCTATAATATTATTGTCTGGGGCCAAGCGAGGGATATACAAAGAGTGTTTCTTCTGCAAAAGCGTATCATCAGGCTTGTTTTTGACTTGCCCTACCATGAGTCTTGTAGGGGCACCTTCCGCTCAAAGAGAATATTTACTGTTACCTCTGTCTATGCTTATAAGTTACTAATATATATTTTTAATAACAAACATAGATTTTTAGTAATAAGTGAGAAGCATAATTACAGGACTCGTAATAGAAATAACTTAGTTGTGGACAGATCGTATCACTTGTTTCATCAAAAGTCCCCATTCATAACTGGCCTTACAATTTTTAATAAATTGCCAATGCACATGCGGGACTCGGGTCTGGCAAACTTTAAGAAACTGTTGAGGGATTTTCTAATTAACCACAGTTTCTATAGTATGGCAGAGCTCCATGCACGGTTGCCATAGTCGTATTGTACATTTAGTCTATTTATGTTTTGTAGTTTATATCTGTATATGTATATATATGTTTTTGCTATTTGTACTCTGTATTGACGAAGTCTATATCCAGTGGATCTTGAGACTAATAAAGCATTATTATTATTATTATTATTATTATTATATTTGCAGATCTGACATGCAGAGTTCGTTTACATCAACAAGTGACTATTAATGTCTGCTTTCAACTACGATTATGGATACAACTCTAACTCAACTAAAGTGAAGGCCTTCGAAATTAAATGGATTGGTAGTGGCAGAATGTACACAGTCACTACATTTTACCATATAATTGTTTTATTATTAAAAACCATATATTCAAGGAACCAGTCATAACACTCAGTAGTGACTTTTTATTATACAATATATTTCATTTACTGCATTTGCTCGTATACCTATAACTTTAAAGTATACTTCTTTATTGACTTACTTTGACTATCACAATTATATATTTCATACATATTGCTGTGGTATTTTCTTGTAAATAAATGAATAAATAAAATAAAGAACCAAACAAATAAAAATCAACAAAAATAAAATATCACGATGTTTTATTTGGAATAAATATAAGCTTACATATTAAATATAAATTATAATTTTATGTTTTAACAAATAAATAAAGAATAATTCAATAATTAATGTAAATGTATGTAGTTTTAATTATATTTTTGTGTTCACTTAAAAATTCATAACTAGGCAGTAGTATGCACATAAATGCAATATGGGTTGCATACCCGTAAAAATAATAGCATTCACAATTAAAAATAAAATGAGAAATATAAAACAATGTTAAAATAAATTAGAGCACAAAATCATGTTAAATATTCTATAAAACAATATTCAAGTACTGACCTCCGTTTAATAAAAAAGGATATATAAGAAGTTAAAGCAGTATTATTAGTGGTTAATAAAAATGTAGGTCACACGAGAACACATTCTTTAAGCAGCGATAATAGTTCAAAAATAGGAATTAATCACCAAGAATATCAACATTATAACCACCAACATTGTCAAGAATAAATGTTATGTATCACTATACACGTTTCACTTATATTTTCTGTATAAAATATTATTGAGTGTACGTAAGGGGCACGATTTGTTCATTTTCTTCTCTACACGAACATATTCCAAGAAAGTCCAAGCTAAAACCAAAAATACAATATTAAACAAAGGTCTATATACATAAATAAATAAATATATACCATTTATTTCACGGTCACAAGATCAACTGTATTCTCTTCTGCATGGGACATGGAAATGCACACAAAGGTATATGATTTATCAGTTTCGATATACACCAATGCATCCAGAATATAAATATTGTAGCATGGTTCACCATTAAAAATAAAACATTATGCTGGCTATGCAAATTCACTGATATTTACAGAATAAAAAGACATTGTAGAATGTACATCCAAATATGCGATGGTACATAATTTTATCCACGTATAAATGACATTCCAGGCTAAAATAAATAAATAAAGCATTAGTCAGTACACAATATAAGACAATAAAAGAATACCTACCAACAAATAAAATCATTCAAAATGCCCATGGAATAAAAATGTAGAATACGTAAATAATAACAACAACAAACATGGCGGAAGGAAGGTCACATGACCGCGTAATTTCAATAGTTATCAAAATAAACACTGAGGGCGTAGCAGATAAAATTTAAACTAAATGAACGATTCAAAACAAAAATAAATCGTTCGTCGGATGTTAATCCCTATAAAAGGGGACACACAAGCGAAAATAAGTCAGTCCGGCAGTCCATAGGAAGTCCACCAAGCTCTTCAAGATCAAAAAGGAAAATAGTGAAACCAGTGCTCCGAAGAATCTAAAGGCATAAACGCTTTAAGATTCAAACGCCGTAGTAGTAAGAAGCGGCAACGATAAGTGCGCGCCAGATATATATAGAGGCGCGAAGTACCAGGATTGGATCGCACAAAAGCTACAACAATAAATTTAATTAAAAATGGAGGGACTGGGCTACCAGGAAGAATTCGAGATGCTATACGACCAAGAAAAGTGAGTACAAGCACTATAAAGTAAACTCCATCTTGCAACCCTAAAGTAAATAAATGAAAGAACCTTCATGACTGTTTCATAAACTAATAGCAACGCAATTTAGAGCATTATTTAAACAATTAAAAATAAATTCTTCTTTGAATATGTCTTGGATTGACGTGTGAATCTTAATTCAAGACGATTTAACGAAGCATTAATAAATTCTCCGGATAGCAATAAAACTTTAGAATATTATTTAAACAATTTAAAATAAATTCTTCTTTGAATATGTCTTGGATTGACGTGTGAATCTTAATTCAAGACGGTTTAACGAAGCATTAATAAATTCTCCGGATAGCAATAAAACTTTAGAGCATTATTTAAACAATTTAAAATAAATTCTTCTTTGAATATGTCTTGGATTGACGTGTGAATCTTAATTCAAGACGATTTAACGAAGCATTAGTAAATTCTCCGGATGGCAATAAAAATTTTGAACATTACTTAAATAATTTAAATAAACTCTTCTTTGAGTAAGCTCTGAATCGACGTGTGAATCTTGGTTCAGAGCGACTTAACGAGGTGCTAACGCTTTTATAGAATAACGGCAATTTCGAGATATGAGCATACGTGAAGGTTAGAGCAGTGAATTTTATTTTTATTCATGATTGACAATTTTATAAAAAATCAAGGATTGCAAGGTGCTTGTACCGTAGATGAAAAGAACGGGATATAATAATGAAAGATATAATGTATTGTATTGCATAATAATGATATTTATTCAATTTTGTAAAAAAATTTATATTAAATAAAATAAGTTGTGCTGACATTCATATCTACTTATTTATACCCATCCCAAGGAGAACGTAAGGAAGGTAAATATCACTATCACAGCTAGGACTCACAATAAGTATAAGACTGCGACATATTACACGTTATCTAAACAAATAAACTCACACTTAGACCCTGAGATTACTAAAGTATATTAATTTATTAATTCAATTTTTGGTTATTAACCAATATAGAAGAAGTCACAGCATAAGTTTGGCGCCCAACCTGCTAGGCTTATCGTTGGCCAAGATTTAATTTGGCGTCCAACGTCCTAGGCTTATCGTTGGCCAAGACTTGATTTGGCACTCAGCGATAAAAGGCTGTGTGAATTTACTTTCCTTACAACGCCATAAGCACACAATATTCTCCTATTGGGACAGGGTGAATAAGAGATAGAATAAAAAACAAGAATAAAAATGGCTGATGAAAATAAGAAGAATAAAGTCGAAAAATCTGAAGAATTTGAAGGAACGATGGATGAAACTACACTTCTCAAAAACATAAGGAAAAAATCATGGGAAGATAAAATGGAAAATTTGCTTCAAGTTCTATTACAAATCAAAGAAGACAATAGAACCTTGACAGAAGAAATCAAGGAAAACAATGAGAATTTGAGAGAAGAAATGAAAGCAAACAATGAGAAGATAAATGAAAATTTAAATAGAAAGTTGGACCAAAACAAGGAAGTAATCAAAGCAAACAATGAAAATCTGAATAAAATAAATCAAGGAAATGACAAGAAATTCCAAGATTTTCGAACAGAGATGCGTCAGATAAATGCCAATTTAGAAAACAAAATAACAGAGTCTGTGTCAGGTTTAACCAAAGTAATAAGGGACAATACAAGAAGGTGTGAGAATACGTACAGATCACTGATAGACGGAACAAATGACAGAATGGACGAAACGATAGAACGATTTGACGAAGAAGAATCATTTGGAAATGAAATAATAAACACCGACAACGAAGAAATTACGAGGTATATGCCAACCCATGAAGATGATGCACAAATAGAAACAAAAGTCAAGGAAGCCTCCACAATAATACATACATGGAGAAGAACCAAATACATGGACTCCAATAAGAAAATTTTAAGAACACAGTTGGATACATTGTTATATGAAGAAGAAGATAACAAAATTTCACATCTATACATTTCACGGCAAACATTAGAAATATTCATAGGAGCAGGAAGATACACAGGTTCATGGAAACGACAGGCACTGATTATACAACTTGAAAAATTTACAAAGACACACAAGGAAGTCAATACACTGAGGGGCACCGAAGAAGTTGCACTGATAGAAAAGGGAAGGATAAGTATAGCCACAGAAATAAATAAGGAAAATAAAGTATCACTTTACCAGTCAATAAATATACGTTCAAGTAACCAAGAAGATAGAGAACCTAGAACACCAACGACGTACCTCGAGGATATACTTCGGCATAAAAAGAACATTATTGATTTTCGCCTCAAGATTTTGGGAAAATAAATTCCCAATAAATCAAGGAGCACGGCGGAGGATAAATTGGGGACCTCCGATGGGACATGGCTATCCCACTCTTACCTTAGCCGACGACGACACCCCAATCAAGGAGCAAGGCGGAGGATGAAAAGGGGACCTCCGATGGTGCGTTGCGACACTACTCCAACCTTAGCTGACTTCAACAACGACACCCCAATCAAGGAAAAGGAAAACGAGACATATACAAATAAGAAGATCCAATGAAAATACCACTGAACTACCACACATATCAATTAGAATTGGGGAAGAAAAATAAATAAAATAAAAGCTACTCGACCACAGCGTCATAAATGAAAATTTAGAGAAACAAGGACGATATATTCCTATAAAGAAGATTAACTTCATTACAGCAAATAAAAAATCTTTGATAACCACTGATAAAGTTTTCTGCGTTAATGTAAAATAAATAAAATAAACCTACAAACAGAATTTGTAGTAGTACAGAATTTAAATTGCAACTGCATATTGGGAATGGACTTTTAAGTCAATATAGCACAAGACTGGATATGAAGGACAAGACTTTTCACATAAGAAATGGTAATTCCATGGAGCAAAGAAGCACCAGTAAAGAAATAAATAAAATTAATTAATAATTTATATGTAGAAGAAATAGAAAAGGAACTCACGCAAGAAATGATTAACAATTCATATGACAATAAATGTACGCATCTCGTGAAGCATCCAAAGAATAAGGACTTCACATCAAAAGGGGATGGTACAAGTATAAATTGCAATGAAAAGTGTAAAAATCATGTGAGCAATCTTTTAAATAAGCACAAGAGACTAGTCGACGACAGTCCTGGCTTGGTTAGAAATTACGAGCATAAGCTCGAGGTAAATGAAAAGGAACCTTTCTATGTGAAAACATATCCAATTCCCAGTAAATATTATTTAAGTGAAATTATAGAAATAAAAGAAATGCTGAAGAACAATATAATAGAAAAAGCAGAATCGAACTTTATCAGAGAAAAATATAGACGATTCAAAGAAACATTATCAATGAAGTACACAGATGCCCAGTGGTTTGCTACGATAGTTTTGAAGGATTCTTTTTGAACCAGGTAACATTAAGAAAATAAAAAGAAAATACTATTTATTCAAGATAAATTCCCCGACTGATATGTGGAGAACAATAAGATTTTATATATGAATATCAATTGTAGGCTTAATTGACGCCACGCAAAAGATATTGAACCCACACGAAGAGGATATCTCCAATTTGTTAGATATTTGTATATGTTTCACTTTAAATAAACTAAGTACCATTTTCCTATTAAAATGAAAGGTGTAAAACCCAAACCAAAATATCAAACAAAAATGAAGGGAGAAAAGCTGAAATAAAATTTACACGATGAAAATGTAAATAAATATTACGAAAACAAAGAGGGATAGTTCCCAAGATTATATCATTTAAGTTGTATATATAAATAGACATTAAGAGAATAAAAAGGGATAGTTCCCAAAACTATATTATTTAAGTTGTGTAAATAAATATTACAAAAATAAAAGGGACAGTTCCAAAAATTATATTATTTAAGTTATGTAAATAAATATTACAAAAATGAAAAGGGATAGTTCCCAAGATTATATTATTTAAGTGAGATAAATAAGGCATTAAAGTAAAAAGGGATAGCTCCCAGGAACACATTATTAAGTCATGTAAATAAAACATTAAGAAAATGAAAGGGATAATCCCAGGATCACATTATTTAAGTTAGATATAAATAAATATTAAGAAAATGAAAGGGACAGCTCCCAAGATTATATTATTCAAGTTGTATATAAATAGATATTAAGGAAATGAAAAGGGATAGTTCCCAAGATTATAGTATTTAAGTTAGTATGAATAGATATTAAGAAACAAAGGGGATAGTTCCCACATAAGAATATAGAAAATTTAGACGTAAGAATATTAGTTAAATAAAAGTTTAGAAAATACCATTAAGTAAAGAAAATGCAATACGCGCATATTTTTCATAGTCAACTATGGCATATTGACAGTTTCTTAACTTGGGATATGCTGTGGTATTTTCTTGTAAATAAATGAATAAATAAAATAAAGAACCAAACAAATAAAAATCAACAAAAATAAAATATCACGATGTTTTATTTGGAATAAATATAAGCTTACATATTAAATATAAATTATAATTTTATGTTTTAACAAATAAATAAAGAATAATTCAATAATTAATGTAAATGTATGTAGTTTTAATTATATTTTTGTGTTCACTTAAAAATTCATAACTAGGCAGTAGTATGCACATAAATGCAATATGGGTTGCATACCCGTAAAAATAATAGCATTCACAATTAAAAATAAAATGAGAAATATAAAACAATGTTAAAATAAATTAGAGCACAAAATCATGTTAAATATTCTATAAAACAATATTCAAGTACTGACCTCCGTTTAATAAAAAAGGATATATAAGAAGTTAAAGCAGTATTATTAGTGGTTAATAAAAATGTAGGTCACACGAGAACACATTCTTTAAGCAGCGATAATAGTTCAAAAATAGGAATTAATCACCAAGAATATCAACATTATAACCACCAACATTGTCAAGAATAAATGTTATGTATCACTATACACGTTTCACTTATATTTTCTGTATAAAATATTATTGAGTGTACGTAAGGGGCACGATTTGTTCATTTTCTTCTCTACACGAACATATTCCAAGAAAGTCCAAGCTAAAACCAAAAATACAATATTAAACAAAGGTCTATATACATAAATAAATAAATATATACCATTTATTTCACGGTCACAAGATCAACTGTATTCTCTTCTGCATGGGACATGGAAATGCACACAAAGGTATATGATTTATCAGTTTCGATATACACCAATGCATCCAGAATATAAATATTGTAGCATGGTTCACCATTAAAAATAAAACATTATGCTGGCTATGCAAATTCACTGATATTTACAGAATAAAAAGACATTGTAGAATGTACATCCAAATATGCGATGGTACATAATTTTATCCACGTATAAATGACATTCCAGGCTAAAATAAATAAATAAAGCATTAGTCAGTACACAATATAAGACAATAAAAGAATACCTACCAACAAATAAAATCATTCAAAATGCCCATGGAATAAAAATGTAGAATACGTAAATAATAACAACAACAAACATGGCGGAAGGAAGGTCACATGACCGCGTAATTTCAATAGTTATCAAAATAAACACTGAGGGCGTAGCAGATAAAATTTAAACTAAATGAACGATTCAAAACAAAAATAAATCGTTCGTCGGATGTTAATCCCTATAAAAGGGGACACACAAGCGAAAATAAGTCAGTCCGGCAGTCCATAGGAAGTCCACCAAGCTCTTCAAGATCAAAAAGGAAAATAGTGAAACCAGTGCTCCGAAGAATCTAAAGGCATAAACGCTTTAAGATTCAAACGCCGTAGTAGTAAGAAGCGGCAACGATAAGTGCGCGCCAGATATATATAGAGGCGCGAAGTACCAGGATTGGATCGCACAAAAGCTACAACAATAAATTTAATTAAAAATGGAGGGACTGGGCTACCAGGAAGAATTCGAGATGCTATACGACCAAGAAAAGTGAGTACAAGCACTATAAAGTAAACTCCATCTTGCAACCCTAAAGTAAATAAATGAAAGAACCTTCATGACTGTTTCATAAACTAATAGCAACGCAATTTAGAGCATTATTTAAACAATTAAAAATAAATTCTTCTTTGAATATGTCTTGGATTGACGTGTGAATCTTAATTCAAGACGATTTAACGAAGCATTAATAAATTCTCCGGATAGCAATAAAACTTTAGAATATTATTTAAACAATTTAAAATAAATTCTTCTTTGAATATGTCTTGGATTGACGTGTGAATCTTAATTCAAGACGGTTTAACGAAGCATTAATAAATTCTCCGGATAGCAATAAAACTTTAGAGCATTATTTAAACAATTTAAAATAAATTCTTCTTTGAATATGTCTTGGATTGACGTGTGAATCTTAATTCAAGACGATTTAACGAAGCATTAGTAAATTCTCCGGATGGCAATAAAAATTTTGAACATTACTTAAATAATTTAAATAAACTCTTCTTTGAGTAAGCTCTGAATCGACGTGTGAATCTTGGTTCAGAGCGACTTAACGAGGTGCTAACGCTTTTATAGAATAACGGCAATTTCGAGATATGAGCATACGTGAAGGTTAGAGCAGTGAATTTTATTTTTATTCATGATTGACAATTTTATAAAAAATCAAGGATTGCAAGGTGCTTGTACCGTAGATGAAAAGAACGGGATATAATAATGAAAGATATAATGTATTGTATTGCATAATAATGATATTTATTCAATTTTGTAAAAAAATTTATATTAAATAAAATAAGTTGTGCTGACATTCATATCTACTTATTTATACCCATCCCAAGGAGAACGTAAGGAAGGTAAATATCACTATCACAGCTAGGACTCACAATAAGTATAAGACTGCGACATATTACACGTTATCTAAACAAATAAACTCACACTTAGACCCTGAGATTACTAAAGTATATTAATTTATTAATTCAATTTTTGGTTATTAACCAATATAGAAGAAGTCACAGCAATATGTAGATTAATTAAATCCTTCTGTTTGTTGCTAGTTCATTCAATTTAAACGTACAGTACTTTGTATTTTTAAGATCACTAAATACTTTCATATTAACAATTGAATACATTATTATTAACATAATTTGTCCACTTTGCTGATTAATTTATAACACGTGCAATAATTTTGACATCAATCATAAATAATGATTTTTATATAGAAGCAATAATTAACTAATGGTCGTTCATAGTGTTCAGTATTTCTACATATGACTGAGAATACAGTGGGAAAATTTTATTCATAACATGTATTACATTTGCATTTCTACTACTGATTTATTCGGTTATATCTATCTAACTCTATCATTAAGGTATATAGTTATCATTACCTTTACATTATTATTATAATGCTGTTGATTAATTAGTTACCTATTTCTTAGGATGTGCGTAATACAAAATTGAGTCGAGATTAAATATATAAACATATAGTATTGTTATTTTTCATATTGGCTGAAAAGATGTTTATGCTATATTATTGTAACAATTGCTTTCTGTAAGGCTGAGAAGGTGCACTCAAAACAACTCATTGATATGTTTGATATTTTTATATCTCAACCTTATATCTGTATTTAATTCAACATTGACTTGCAAAATGAGCTTTATGCTCCATTAGGTTCTTATAGAAGTCAAATGAAATTTATGTTTTACTTTAATGTTTACAAAATACATGTCTTACTTCTTGTGAATTTCTCTGAAATAAATGCTATTACATGGCAAATTTAATTTGTGTTTTTCTTTATTGTTTTAAACATATGTTTTACTTTCTTGAGATTTCCTCTAAAATTCATGCACTTACATTGCAAATGATAGACCACTTATTACAGTATACTTAGTAAGAACAGATAATTCTCTGAACAGCTCACATTGTGTAAGTATTTTCAACTTCATTATGTATTTTCCTATTGCTTCTAATAAATAAATACTAGAAAACACCTATAAACATTATCTATATCATGCCCTATTTATTTACAGGATATTATATAATTTTAAAAGGCATGTTAAAAAATCAATGAAATAAACTACAAATTTATAAATAATATACACTTTATAACGTCTTTTATTACTGATTTGCATATTATTTTCAAATAAATATTGAAAAATACAAATGGTCTGTTCGACCATCTATGTACTATATAACTCTATGAATGTCAGTCGTTGGTCCGAATCCACATGAAAGTTGGGATGGGCTTTCTCTAATAGGTGGTTTGAGGTTAGATTTCTTGTTATGTTTTTGTTGAGAAAAGTTATTAAAAAACATAAAAATCAAATGTAATTGTTGTGTGGTAAAGTGAAATAAACAGCATTTATTACAATTTTAATAATTTCAACGGTGTGTATAACAGATACTACTCAAAATGTGACATGGAAAAATCACTCGGTGAGCACCTTAATTATTAAATATCTCCACTCCTGTACGTTTGCATGGATTAATTTATAAGAAAAAGTTGTTCAATTAGAGGTCCTCTATACGGTGCACTAGTTTTTTTTCAAAAATCGGTTGCACCCGTATACTGCAATTTTTCCGGGTTTAGATCCGAAGACCGTGGTGGTCACTGAACGTACCTATCCACTTATTCAAAAACATTTCGCTCCAAAAATTTTGTACTTCGCAATGATTATGCGCTGGTGCTCCATCTTGATGAAAATGTATAGGTTGCCGAGTAGCCAAGTCCAGGTTATCCAAAAATATTCCGAAATGTCTTCGAACATCTATTATAATAAACATATGCACAATGCTTGATTAATATTTGCTGTTTTTTGTATTGGAAGTATTGTATTGGACAAAACGGTGATGTCTTCGAACATGTATTATGATGAATATACATAATACACAATGCTTGTTTAATATTTGCTGTTTTTTTTTATCATAGCCATCTTGATTTTATTGATATTGTTGCGTTTTCGGGTTCCAATAAACAACTCGTGCAAATATTTATTTAAATCAGTCTGTATATTTATGTACTTAAAATTATATAACAATATAAAAACATAAAAACTAACATAACACACTTAAACTACTACTAATTTAATATCACAGGTATTTATTTACTACTAATATTATTTATATCTCTGTCCGTATTTGTTTATATAACAGTTCTATTTATATCACACTCTAAAAACTGCAGCACTATATTTATTTTCAGTGAACGAATTATATTTATTTGCTTATATTTATTTATAGTCGCGTCGGCCACTTCTTACGGACTTTCTTTATCCCGAACTATTCCGCAAAATAATGTCTTCTCTCCCGGTGACTTCGTCGCTTATATACATATGTGAAGAGTGCTAGGGCATTCCAATAAATTCTATATTTTTCTCGATAAACTCTGTCTCCCTCTAGAATATTTGTAGAATATTCTCAGACATCTGTGAGATGACTCACAACTGCATTTACGGTGTTTACCAGCCGAGAGATAATTTATGATCTTTTTTTGTGTGCGTCTGACAATTACGTTTTTATCGCATCGAAAGGTCTGCTTCTTTTATTTAATGTAAACACATTTCGTTACATTGCCCCCTTCTTAAAACTGCGTTTCGTCCCGAAACACACTATTCCATGCTCTTCTTGTTGGCGGATGACGGAATCTACATCGGGACCCACGGGTGCACCCAGTTGTTTTGTAAAAATGGCAATCCACCGTCTTAGGTTGTATAACGGGCTGATTGGGTTGATAGCTGCATACAACTATTTCCATACCAGTATGCCGAAATACCACCTCCAGCATGTTTCTTACGGTTCTCCATTCCAAACGATCTAATCCACAGCCCAGTTTCGGAATTGCCAACCTCCTTATGTTTTGCTCGAGTGCACGTCCTCGTAAATCAACAAGGGATTCCCACAATGAGCGATAGGTCGGCTTTTCGTTGGAGACTTCTTTTGTGACCAGGTAAAAGATAGATCTCCTGCCACGCTTTATCTCCAGAGCTTTACCAACCCTTGGCTGTTGTTGGGTCAGTTCATTGGCCCCGCCATATCTCCTCTTGAATTCCGCGGCAATCCCTCTGCGCATACCTAGGTCCTGGGCCACACAGTGAGCTAAGGCATAATCACAGGGTACCGTAAAAAGATCCTGTTGCCTTTCCGTGGTGATTCCAAAACGAGCCTTCTTGGTACCAGAATATTCTTGCATGAAATTCCTATATGGCTCTCCATCTTTACTGATAATTTGTCGCACATCCATTACTTCGCCGTTGTTATGTCCATGGTATGGGGCCAACCGGTTGAAATGTACTACCCTTGGTTTGCTATGGGGTGTTCGTCTTATGCGGTAAATCACGTCATTTATACGTTTTAGTACTTCCCATGGTCCCTCCCAGTGTTGTTGGAGCTTTGGGGACAGGCCTCGGCGACGTTGGGGATTATATAACCAAACAAGGTCCCCTTCTCGATAACCACCTTTCTCGGCTTGCACGTCGTAACGATCCTTCATCCTGTCGCTGGCATCCTGAATATGTAGGCGTACTCGTTCGTGGGCATCCTCCAACCTCCGCCTCAGTCCGCTAACGTAGTCTTCTCCTGCCAGGTCTTCTCCAGGCTTACAGCCGAACTTCAGGTCACACGGCAGCCTAAGCTCTCTTCCGAACAATAAATTCGCTGGAGATTGACCGGTAGTCTCGTGGACCGCAGCTCTGTAAGCCATGAGGAACAGGGGTAGATGTTCATCCCAGTTTCTTTGATGGTCTGCCACTACCTTGGACAGGTGTTTGAGCATTGTCCTGTTCATGCGTTCCACCATTCCATCTGACTGCGGGTGCAGCGGTGTCGTTCGCGTTTTCCTAATACCCAGAAGATCGCAAATATTCTGGAATAGAGTTGATTCGAAATTCCTCCCTTGATCGGAATGGAGTTCCAAGGGTGCGCCAAACCGACTAATAAATTCCTTTACGAGCACCTCCGCGACTGTTGCGGCTTCTTGGTTAGGCAAGGCATAAGCTTCGACCCACTTGGTGAAGTAATCCATTACGACAATTATGTATTTATTTCCACTGTCAGTCTCAGGAAATGGCCCAGCCGCATCTATGGCAATCCTTTCAAACGGGCTTCCTACATTGTACTGCTTCATGGGGGCACGTCGACGCTTTTGGGGTCCATTGCTGGCGGCACAAGTTGCACATTTTCGGCACCATTCCTTCACGTCTTGTGTGCAATTTACCCAATAAAATCGCTGGCGCACTTTCTCGAGTGTCTTATGTACGCCGAAGTGTCCCCCGGAGCTGTCATCGTGGAGCTGTCGCAGTACATCAGGTATCCTTTTCTTAGGGATGACCACCTGTATCTTTTGCCCTTCTCCATCTGGGTTCTCAACAACACGCTTAAGTAGTCCATTCTCCACCTTCAGGGAGTCCCATTGAGCCCAGTAGGACTTCAGCCCCTGTGAACGAGGAGCTACTTCTTGCCAAGTCGGTCGGTGACCAGTACCTTTCCAAATCATCAAGGAACCAAGGTCTTCATCTGCCTCCTGATCGATCCTCAGATTGTCAGGTTGCCACTGATCGTCAACCACGGTAGTTCTGAGTGTGTTGGCCGATTTTTCTTCTACCCGGTTGCAATGCCTGCAGTCTTCTGGACATGGTCTCCTTGAAAGAGCATCAGCGTTTTGGTGTTTAAGGCCGGCTCGGTGCTCGATGTCAAAGTCGTACTCCTGCAGTCTCTCAATCCACCTGGCCACCTGACCTTCAGGGTTCTTGAAACGCAAGAGCCACTTCAACGCTGCGTGATCTGTTCTAATCGAGAACCTCCTTCCATATAGGTATTTGTAAAAATGTTCAATGGACTTGATCACCGCTAGTAGCTCACGTCTAGTCACGCAGTAGTTCCGTTCGGGCTTGGAAAGCGTCTTGCTGAAATATCCGATTACCTTCTCTTGCCCTTCTTGTACCTGGGAGAGTACGCCGCCAATCCCAACATTGCTAGCATCAGTGTCCAGAATATATCTACCAACTGGCAACGGATAGCTCAGGATTGATGCACTTATCAGAGTCTCCTTCAGTACTTCGAAAGACGCTTGACATTCGCTATTCCAGTGGAAAGGCCCATTCTCTGTCAAACGAGTCAGGGGCTTAGCAATGTTGGCGAACCCCGGGACGTATCGCCGATAGTACGTACATAATCCCAGAAAACTTCTCACTTCATGCTTGTCCTTTGGGATGGGCCATTTTCGCACGGCCTCTATCTTCTCTGGGTCGACAGCAATCCCTTTTCCAGATACCACATGCCCCAGGTAACTCACCTCTTTGCGGAAAAGGTGACACTTCTTAGGGCTCAACTTCAGGTTTGCACCTCGTAGCCTTCGGAATACCTCCTCCAAATTCTTTACGTGATCTTGAAAGGTTTTCCCAACTACAATCACGTCATCAAGGTATACCAGGCAAGTGTTCCACGAGAGTCCCTTTAGCACTGTGTCCATGAGTCGCTCGAAGGTAGCAGGCGCGTTACATAACCCAAAAGGCATGACCGTAAAATGCCACAGGCCCGCCCCCATAGTGAACGCAGTCTTTTCTTTATCGCTAGGCTCCATTCCCACTTGCCAATAACCACTCTTCAAATCCAAGGTGGAAAACCATTTCGTCCCAGCCAAAGTGTCCAATGTGTCGTCTATTCGGGGCAAAGGATAGCTGTCTTTCTTCGTTACCTCGTTGAGTCGGCGATAGTCTACGCAGAATCTGGTTGACCCATCCTTTTTCCGCACGAGTACCACTGGCGAAGCCCAAGGACTGTTAGAAGGCTCAATTATACCTTCACTCTCCATGTCTCGTACAATTTGTTCGGCTTCTTGGCGTTTCGCTAATGGTAGTCTTCTGGGTGCTTGGCGAATTGGGTGTGCATCGCCTGTATTGATCTTATGCGTGACTACATTGGTTCTTCCTTTGGCGCCCTTCTTTATTCCAAAGACATCTCGATATCGGCATATCAGGTCTTTAACTTGCTGCTGTTCCTTCTTGTTCAGACCTCGGCAAGCCAAATTGATGACGTTTCGGAGCTCCTCTGGAACGTCAGCAGGCGTACCTGCCTCCGCTTCATCTTGATGAATGATGGCCGACACGGGACAACACCATCCCAATACAGTGCCTCTTTTCAACGTCACGGGGTAATAATTGACGTTCATTACCCTTACTGGCACGGTCCTCTGGGATCTTACCAGCGCCTTTGCAATCATTATTCCTCGGCCCACTTCTTCATCATCAACCTTTGGCTCCATCATCGTAACCTTCCCTTCAGTCAGGTCTCCTTCCATGCAAGCTTCCAGGATCATCTCAGCCCGTTCACCCAGGACAGTGTCCTCTGCCAGTACAATGCGTATGGAATGGTTATTCATAGAACGGAGGACGAGTTCCTCATTGCCTATCTTCAAGACGCCCAATTTCAGGTCCAACTGGAACCCATATAGCTTCATCACATCCATTCCCAAAATAACTTCTTCTTCTATGTCCGCAACCAGGACGCGATGTTGGATTGATACTGGTCCAATGCCGATCTTCACATCAACTTCTCCTTTTACGGTAGCCGCCTCGCCTGTTGCTGTTCTGAGTTGCCACTTGCTGTGTATTAACGACTTTTTCTTTTGAATCACATCGGGTCGCACTATGGTTTTCGTCGACCCAGTGTCCAATAGGCCGGCATAAGTTCTTCCTTCTAGAATAACATCTACGTAGAGGTTATTGGCATGGTGTTGCAGAGATGCAATTTGCGCTATTGATTTTGAGGCTCTACGATACTGGGTCGACGATTGCCTCCTCTCATCGACCCGTTTTAGTTTTCCTGCTGCTCCGTAATGGGTTTCTTGGGCTCCTTCTCGCATTTACTACGAACATGGCCCATTTCACCACAATTCCAGCATCGGATCGTTCTTTTCTTAGGCTGCATCTGATTAACTATTCGTCGGACTACCTGTTCTAAGGATTCTTCGGCTTCTGGTAGATCTCTGACAGAACATACCCTTGCATGGTTTCGAGAGGCTAGCTTTGCAGTTTCGAATTCCAGACTATGTGCCAAAGCATCGATTAGGGTTTTTGGTCTTGCCAGCCTCAGTGCTTGCTGTGTATCGCTATCTCGAAGACCATCTATGAATGTTTGCATAGCCAACTGTTCCGAGAAGCTATCTGGAGCTGTTGGATATGCCAGACGAACCAAACGGGCGATATCCGCTTCGAATTCTTGGAGGCTTTCACCCTTTTTCTGTAGACGATTCTTCAATTGTATGTGATAAACCTGCTCCAGGTGTGCATGTCCATATCTCATCTCAAGACGCTTGATTAATTGAGGGTAGTCTTGACACTCTTCCGGAAGCAAGGTCTGCAGAACGTCACTGGCCTCTCCTCTTAACGACACAATCAGGGCAGTAGCTTTCTCCGGGGACGTCCATCCATTTGCTACTGCAGCGGCTTCGAATTGTTTTAGGTACGTCATCCATGATGTCTTTCCATCGAAGGTGGGAGGTTTTACCTTTGCCTTTGATGTTCGGCAGGTCTCCAAGCTTTCGCTTGAGGTGTCATGGGGACTGCATTCGTTTATCGCTGGCAATTGGACGTGAACTTTAAATTCGTCCCTCATTCTGGACATGCGTTCCTCAAATTTCTGTTCTACGGCTTCGATGGCCTCAGAAAATTCCTGTCTCATATTCGATGCATTCTTCTGAATGTCTTCCTTAAGAGTAGTCTCGAGCTCTTTTGAATTATTTACAATTTCATCTTTTAAAGTTAACATCTCATCTTTTAGGGTTTTTGAATTATTTTCAATTTTATCTTGTAAAGTTTTTGAATTATTTGCCATTTCAGTTAACATCTCATCTTTTAAAGTTTTTGAATTATTTTCAATTTTATCTTCTAGAGTCTCGAATCGTTTTGAATTATTTTCAATTTTATCTTCTAAAGTTTTTGAATTATTTGCCATTTCAGTTAACATTTTATCTTCTAAAGTTTTTGAATTATTTGCCATTTTATCTTCTAAAGTTTTTGAATTATTTGCCATTTCAGTTAACAACTCATTTTTTAAAATTATTAAGCTTGGATCAGTCTGCATTTGAAACAAATATTTTTCGGGATCCTTACCTTCATTAATTAAAATGTCACGGAGCCGCTCCTGAAGAATTATTTTTTTTCCAGACGTATCTGCGTCCCTTTCTTCCAATTCTGCCCTTAACTCGGAGACTTTTAATTCTTCCAAGCGTTTGGTAGACATTTTTATTTATTTTCTTTCGCACTTATTGTTCACACCCCACACCTGACACCAAATTGTTGCGTTTTCGGGTTCCAATAAACAACTCGTGCAAATATTTATTTAAATCAGTCTGTATATTTATGTACTTAAAATTATATAACAATATAAAAACATAAAAACTAACATAACACACTTAAACTACTACTAATTTAATATCACAGGTATTTATTTACTACTAATATTATTTATATCTCTGTCCGTATTTGTTTATATAACAGTTCTATTTATATCACACTCTAAAAACTGCAGCACTATATTTATTTTCAGTGAACGAATTATATTTATTTGCTTATATTTATTTATAGTCGCGTCGGCCACTTCTTACGGACTTTCTTTATCCCGAACTATTCCGCAAAATAATGTCTTCTCTCCCGGTGACTTCGTCGCTTATATACATATGTGAAGAGTGCTAGGGCATTCCAATAAATTCTATATTTTTCTCGATAAACTCTGTCTCCCTCTAGAATATTTGTAGAATATTCTCAGACATCTGTGAGATGACTCACAACTGCATTTACGGTGTTTACCAGCCGAGAGATAATTTATGATCTTTTTTTGTGTGCGTCTGACAATTACGTTTTTATCGCATCGAAAGGTCTGCTTCTTTTATTTAATGTAAACACATTTCGTTACAATATGATGAATTTCTATACAAAATAGTGGATAACTGCCGCAACTTTAATTTTTTATCAATAATGTATGAAAGCTTTCTTTTTAAAATAATTCCTTCTTTCAATATATGCAAAAATATACTGGGTGTTCCGTTTAAAAAAAAGTAACTTTTGTAAATAGCGCGAAAATTGGTAGTTCAACTGTTTTTCGATTCCGCCATCATTGTTTACGATAAAAATACTACTACTTTGCTAATTTAACCGATACTCTAGCTTCATTAATAACAAAGTTAGCAATAGTGGCGACTTAATTAATAACACCCTGTATATTGAATTGTAGGTATATAAGAGGCCCGTACACATAAGCTGTATAGAAGCTTTTCCAGAAAGAGACAAAAATTTAAAAAAAATGCACTGCACTATAATGAACAACGATCATTCATATGAGCAATATCAATTATGCTCATTATAAAATAACAAAATTTAAAACTAGAAAAAGCGAGATCACAGCTTTATTATTCTTGGTAGTACCGCTTGCAAATAATACGATCAAAAACTAATTAAATTAACGTCAACAATTTACTAGTAGCCTACAGGAATAATTTAGTAAAACTTTAAAACTCACTTTAAATAGAACAAATCTGCAATATTACATCTTATTTTATAATCAAACTTTCAGTAGAACTCCCATAACTAGTTCAATTGCATAATACATATCGAAAGAAAGAGAACATGATATAGATGTTCAACAAATTTTTATTATCGATATTTAGATAATCGCATCGTATGTTTACGAGTTAGCAAACCAGAATACAGTTTATAATAATTTAAAACGTATACCTCCAATACTTTACTATAGAGAAAGTAATAAAATAATCTTCTTAGATTAATAATTAAGCCCATACTAACCAGTGGGGAAATAGATATATGCTTCAAAATATACATTGTAAACTGAGTTTATATAAAATGAGTTTATATAAAAATTCAGTACTTACCAGCAGACACATGTTCACTTCCGCGTTGAGGTACACTTGTAGACTGCACGTCCGTCCAAATATTTCGCAGTAATTCCATCGCGTCAACAGTTTATGTGTTTTTTTGGAACTATTTGTAAAATGCCATCTTCAGGGTAGCGTATTAAAGCATACATATTCTGGAATATAATGAATTTGTTTTGTGCACAATAGCGTAATTCTCCATTACCATAGGGCACTGTTACATCTGGGCATGGTAGATCCATTTCCCTAAAGTGGCGGTTGACTCATTCTCGAAATCGCGGCCATTGAAACGAACAACAAATAATAAATAGAACAGATTCGTCTATTATTATTATTGATGTTAATAATTAATAGCAAATTAATATTTGGAGTTGCACATTTATTTATCGCACTTAATTACTTCTAAAATAAGTTAAATATGTTAGCGTAACTATTACCTAAACATTGGAGAGATTTAGCTAACTAAAATTAATCAAAAATCAACCGAACTGTATATATTAATAACAAAAATTACTGTAGTACCAATATAATTAACTTTCGTATTGAAGTGAACGTGGAACTGACTAGTCTGACTAATAAACGATCTTATGTTATATCGTGTGTTATATTGAACAAAATGTGCAGAGTAAGTGAAATAAATATATTTATGTATGCTGTTCTACATGCGACAGGGAACCCCCACCCGTTCGTCAAAAGAGATTAAAAAACATTCCGTCGCATTTACATAGTAGTGTCCTTCATTCAAATTACATTTAGATTATGTTTCAATTTGTAAACATATTACGTTCTGAGAAAATAATCAAATTACGTTTTAAAGTTAAAATCTGCCTGGCATGTATTCCAATTAAAGTATTCAATTTTAAATATTTAGTTCATCAACTCTTTGTTCATATTTAATATTAGTTATGTATAATATATCTCGTGATATTTGGGAGTAACCGTGTAACCTAGCTGGCTTACTTTTATTATACACAGTGCCATTTGCTTATATAACACCAAGGGCAACCTCGCCGGTTACAGAATTGGTCTTCTGAATGTCGTCCAGACACCAAAAATACGCACTCCTGGC
The DNA here is from genome assembly GCA_963170755.1 of Amphimallon solstitiale. Classification (NCBI taxonomy): domain Eukaryota; kingdom Metazoa; phylum Arthropoda; class Insecta; order Coleoptera; family Scarabaeidae; genus Amphimallon; species Amphimallon solstitiale. The sequence goes on along the minus strand of OY720682.1, from coordinate 118,526,880 downwards.
TGCCTATATGTTCAGGCTTCAATGTTATGATCTGGTAAAAGTACGGCCGTTGACCTTAATGTCAACTTGTTCGGGTGGTTTAAAATAAATCAAAGTTAGGGTGGTTTTAGAGTGGTGCCTTGGGACAAAAGACCTATTGCTCACAGCTGACTCAGCGGAGAAAAATAACGTGAGTACTTCTTATTGTTTTAATATGATTCGTTACTCTTGAATATACTACTTTCTCTATCTCACTAGCAAACGGTAAAGGTAAGCAAAAAAAACACACGGTTAGAAATTCATTTGAAAAGTACATAATAATTAACTTTTATTTCTGTTAAAACATTATAAAATCATATCAAACGAATAAACAATTCAACAATTAAATTATGGTCACAATTGATACACTTTATGGTTTAATATTAATTATATATTTACAAAATCTATGTACATAAATAGAATACAAATTAAATACGCGTCAATGACCTCTATATGTCGCGTATAAAATCAAGCAAGAACGTTTGTACGTTCCTAGTCCCTGAATTAACAATTACAATCCCAGAATATTCCGTTAAAGAAAAACATAAATAAAATGGTGTTTGAAATAAAATACGGATGATCAGGTTTGCTTAAATTATATTACAACTAAATTTTTGTACGTTACCCTGCTCGCAGAAGAACCTTATATATATTTCGTCGCGGAGAACAATTTCAATCGGTGCGGACTTTCGCGCGTCTATTCGGAGAATTATTATTATATCTTTGTTTATGCTACAAAGCGCGGACAATGTATTGAATTTATACGCGCGTTACAAACAAAATTTGAAATCTAACGTTTCTGAAAATGAAATACATATATTAAATACAGAGATATATATATATACATGGTCACGACATTTATAGTCTGACTCGGACGGGAATTATAGGTAGTAGCGGTAAAAATGTCTATTCCTTCACGACCCCTGGTCTGAATGAAACAAACACTTTCGGACGGATTTTAGCGGATTTTGAAACGATTACTCCACGGCGCATGAGACCTGAATGTAATACGTTTCTAGGATAAACACCTATCTTTCCCACGCCATCAAGGCTGAGTAAAGAAAGGTAAAGGTAGCAGAAGGATAGGAAAATAAAATGGAAGAGACACACTTGTTGGTGTCTTTATATATCCGTAAACCCCCCTATTTCTGTAGGAAAAACTCGTTTTAAAATATACAATTTGCGCGCGACTACAAGCATGACGTATACATCCTTATATTGAAAAATAACAAATAACTTGAATGATCGTTGCACATGAATACATATACAGGTCCGTCCAAAACATTTTATACAATATTTGAGCAAAATAACTTACATTCTATTAATTTAATATTGTTAAATAAATTAATAATGGACTAAAAATGTTAATTTGTGCAATTAACGAGGAACTTCGTTACAGCCCCCTCCTTAAAAGTAAACAACGAACCCTAACAACTAAATATCAAAAGTACAGAAACGGAAAATTAAAATTTAAACAATTAATTCTTGAAAGTCTATCATCTTAAAATTAAAAAACTAAAACTCGTCAGTTTATCATCACTCACGATGTCTATGACGCACGCACTATCACTGCTTGTTCTGTCTTTTCAGATTCGCGTGGTGGATCTCAGCTTCCCTGCGAGTCATCACGACGCTCACTCCGTCGACCCGCATATGGACTGGTGCTGGTATCGCCTCAGACAATTACAGGCGTCGAAAATTTGATACAGGCCTCTACTGCCGGAATTATTATAGCGGTTGCAGTGATTCTTACTCTGGCGGTTTCCATGTGGACAGACACTTCGTGCGGCGGATTGCACGAAGTACGAGCTCTAGATGGTGTCATGAGCAAATACTTGGTACGGCGGGTGGTACAAAGTATGAGCTCCGGATGATGCCTTGGAACAAAACACCTGGTGCGGCGGATTGCAGCAAGTATTAGACCAAAACATCCCTCACAGCCTCCGGCGGAATTGGAGGTAGGAGATCGGCTTGGAGCTCGTCGGCGGACGGAATCTTTATGTCTTTCACATGGACTTTCACTGGCTTTCGTCTGTTTGGTACCTGTAACATAAGAATAGACGGAGACAGGATCTGGATAACTTTAGAGGGACCTTCAAATTTCGGAGCAAGTTTAGCGGTAAATTTCTTAGAGGCGTCGGATAAATTATGGGTCTGGTGATACACCCATTGTCCAATTTGAGGGCGGTAAGGACGATGTCTCAGATTGTAGGGCCTACTTTGCCTCTGGAACGCTTGAGCCAACTTTATCCTGACAATCTTGAAAAAGTCGTCCAATTTCGACAGTTCTTGAGCCAATTCTTCTGTGTTCGGTCGAGCAGGATCCATTAATTGCCCATCAGCGGTTCTCCGCAGAGAGCTCGGCGGCATGAGTTCTCTACCAAAGTTAAGAAAGGCAGGTGTGAATCCTGTAGACTCATGTTTAGCGGTATTGATGGCGAAAACGAACTGAGGTAGGTATTGGTCCCATTCTCCATGATCTTTATTGATGTATTGTGCAATCATAGGTCCTAATACCCTATTTGTCCTTTCCACAGGATTCGATTGCGGAGCATACGGAGCATTGAATCTTATCTTGACACCTAATCCATTAAAATAACTGGTGAAACTGTGACTGGCAAATTGCGGACCATTGTCAGCCAACAGGATCTTCGGACAACCAAAACGATAGATTACCTTTTCCTTCAGTGCCTGGATGATGGTTCGTGATGTGGCAGAGCGTAGCGGCTGGCACTCTACCCACTTCGTGAATCGATCATGTATTACCAATAATGAAGTATATCCTCTCTTGGAACGCGGAAAAGGTCCGAGGAGGTCCACACTCACTTGTTCCCATGGACAATCAACGGGTGAGAATAACATCTGGCCTAGAGGTTTTCCCTGATTAAATTTATAATGTTTACAGGATCGACATCGATTGACGTAGCGGCGGACATCTCTGAACATCCCTGGCCAATAATATAACGAAGCGGCTCTCGCTATACTTTTGGCGACCCCAAGATGTCCAGCTTCAGGAGCGTCATGGATTTCCTTCAGGACGTCGTTTCTGTCAGGCGTAGCTACACACAATTTCCATGCGCGCACTCCCTCGGTATGTTGTGTATCAGGTATGTGTCTGTACAAATTACCATTCTCCAATCGGTATTCTTGAAATTTTTCAGGATCTGACTGAACGTCCGCAGCCTTCTTGTTATACCAAGAACAAGACGTTTCTTCTAACAAGGCACAGGTATCTTCATCGGTTTCGTGTTTGAAAGGAAGCGGTGCTCGGGACAGAGAATCGGCTAAGTTATTCATCGCTCCTTTACGGTATTGAATGACAAAATCATACTGTTGTAAATCAACAGCCCATCGACTGAGTCGTCCTGACGGATTCTTCAAGTCGTTCAGGAATCTTAAACATTGATGATCGGAAATAACGGTGAATTGGTAAAATTCTAAATAGTACTTAAATTTTTTGATACCCCAAACGACGGCAAGAGCTTCTTTCTGGGTCGTCGAATAATTTAATTCTGCCTTACTTAAAGTCCTACTGGCATAGGCAATCACTCTTTCGGCACCCTCTATTATTTGTATTAAAACGACTCCTAAACCTTTCTCACTGGCGTCGGTATGCAATTGGAATGGTTTGGAGAAGTCCGGACACGCGAGAACTGGGCTCTCTGTTAATGCTTTCTTTACGGCGGCGAATGCGGCGTCTTGTTCCGTCGTCCATTCCCAGCGCACATCTTTTTTAATTAATTTTATAAGCGGAACGGTAAGTTGTGCGAAATTCGGTACGAACCGACGGTACCATGACGTTTGTCCCAGAAAACCACGTATTTCTTTCTTGTTTCGCGGCGGCGGTACATTTAATATAGCAGCGATCTTGTCCGGGTCTGTACGGATTCCGTCCGGTGTTACAACATGACCTAAATATTTTATGTCTTGTTTGGCAAAAGTACATTTGTCTGGTTGTAGTTGAAGGCCTGCTTCCCGTAAACGCGCGAAAACATTACTTAAATTTTTCAAATGCTCCTCAAAAGTCTTGCCTAAAATAATGATATCGTCCAAATATACAAATGCGTACTCTGCCATTTCGGGACCTATCACCGAATCTAATAGGCGTTGGAACGTTGCTCCCGCACTATGCAATCCATACGGTAATGATACAAAATGAAATAGGCCCTTTCCCGGAATTGTAAAAGCTGTCACGGGTCTGCTATCCTTTTCTAATTCCACTTGCCAGTACCCACTTTTAAGATCAAGCGTCGAAAAATATTTACTGTCGCGGAGTTTATCAAGAATATTTGAAATATACGGCAAAGGATATGAATCTTTAATCGATACAGAATTAATTTTTCGGAAATCGACGCAAAACCGAACGCCACCGTTCTTTTTCGTGACCACGACGATTGGAGAGCTCCACGGGCTGTTACTGGGTTCTATTATACCGTCTTGTAGCATCTTGTCTACTTCGGCGTCGATTAGTGCTTGCTTCTTCGGGTTGCACGGATAATAACGTTGTTTTATTGGGGCGGTATTCGGTTGCAAACGGATTGTGTGACGTATTAGATTCGTCCGACCAGGCACGGTAGTAAATTTACTTAATTCTTGATCAAGGAATTTTTTTAAGGCGGTCTCGTGGCGGTCCTGTACTCCGGAGATCCCACAGCTCGCGGCAAAGACTGCATTGTCTCCCTTAAAGTACAGTTTCCTTTCGGAAAAATCGAGTACAGCCCCAATTTCCTTGAGAAAATTAATTCCGAAGATGACTGAGCACGGGCTCTTCGGCATAATTATAAAATTTACGTCTGTAGTTCGGCTACCCATGCGGACCGGTAACAAAACTGAGCCAGGCGATTCTACAACGTCTCCATTTGCGAGGCGGACTTTAGATTTTCTATTTAAGACGCGTTGTGTATTGTTTTCCAACAACCGGGCAACTAGCGATTCGGACAAAAACGATGAAGTCGCTCCGCTGTCCACGAGGGCTCGTAAATTCTGGTTATGTATGTGTACGCGGATCCAGACGCGATTGTCTGGCACTGTCGAGTCTTTGATACCTGTGTTTGCGGATTCAGGCGGCTTTACTGCTTGCGGACGGTCTTTGCCTGCAGACCGCCCTTCTCGGCGTTTCCCTGGCATCGGCAGTCAACGGAACGCACATTTAACTTGCCACACCGTGAACAAAACATTTTAAATGGGTTACGGCAATAACCACGCGTATGCCCCTCTCTGCCACAGCGCCAACAACGGTTTTCCGGGTGTGATAATTTTTGTGACGGCGACGGCGGTACAGGAAATTGGCGAGGCTTATTATCCTGGGCGGCATATGACAAATGATGCGAACGCGAAGTACTCGGTTTATCGCTGGGCGGACGTTCCGGTGCTGATAGCGTACTTTCTTTCTTACAAAAGCGCGCCTGCTCTTCCAGCAGTAATTCGTAGTCGGCAGCGAGTTTAGATAATTGCCGGAGGGATTGTATCGCGTCCCTACGTATATACATCCTGTAACTAGGTGACATGTTACCGTATACACGTTCCAATTTATCACCTTCGGACATATCTTGGCCGCGTCTCATCAACGTCAATATGGCGGTTAAATAATCTTTAAAAGATTCTTTTGGTTTTTGCAACCGAGCGCGTATTTCTTCTTCGATTGAAAAATTATACCGAGGCGGAAGATATTGAAGTTTGAAATCCTCTAAGAACTCGTCCCATGTACCCCATAAAGTTTTATTATTCCGGAGCCAAAGCAGTGCTTTGTCTCTAAAAAGCTCAGGCAATGCATGTAGCATATGTTCGTCTTTAATCCCATAGCATACTTGGAGTTCGTTGACTCTTTCCAGGAAAAATACAGCGTCCGAGCTGCCATTAAAATGAATCCCCCATTTCCTTATTTGAGCACAGATTTCCGCGGAAGAAATCTGAACGTTAGTGTCCCTTTGCGGTGGAGCGTTTCCCTTATTCGTTGAACCCGTTTTATCCTCTTTCAGAAAGGTACTAATGCGTTTACGTACGTCCTCGACATTACCGGTAGCGTCTAACCCTAAAGATTCTGCTGCGGCATTTAAATCCTCTTTTTTCAAAGTATATATCCACCCAAGAGGGTTTGGATTTTTGCCTTTGTCCTGATCGGTCATTTTATAATTTATACTGTACAAAATAAAAATAAAATAATAATAAAATGAAAATGTATTGTACGTAAAAATGTGTATCAATTTTCCTATCTTACTATTTACAAAAAATAATTATACATGTATATCTAGCGGAAAACTGTGAAATTATTCAAACAGTTTTATTAAACGCGGCGGAATTTAATTTTTTAAATCTCTTAAAACACGGCCAAACGTTCTGGGCGCCATCTGTAACCTAGCTGGCTTACTTTTATTATACACAGTGCCATTTGCTTATATAACACCAAGGGCAACCTCGCCGGTTACAGAATTGGTCTTCTGAATGTCGTCCAGACACCAAAAATACGCACTCCTGGCTGCCTATATGTTCAGGCTTCAATGTTATGATCTGGTAAAAGTACGGCCGTTGACCTTAATGTCAACTTGTTCGGGTGGTTTAAAATAAATCAAAGTTAGGGTGGTTTTAGAGTGGTGCCTTGGGACAAAAGACCTATTGCTCACAGCTGACTCAGCGGAGAAAAATAACGTGAGTACTTCTTATTGTTTTAATATGATTCGTTACTCTTGAATATACTACTTTCTCTATCTCACTAGCAAACGGTAAAGGTAAGCAAAAAAAACACACGGTTAGAAATTCATTTGAAAAGTACATAATAATTAACTTTTATTTCTGTTAAAACATTATAAAATCATATCAAACGAATAAACAATTCAACAATTAAATTATGGTCACAATTGATACACTTTATGGTTTAATATTAATTATATATTTACAAAATCTATGTACATAAATAGAATACAAATTAAATACGCGTCAATGACCTCTATATGTCGCGTATAAAATCAAGCAAGAACGTTTGTACGTTCCTAGTCCCTGAATTAACAATTACAATCCCAGAATATTCCGTTAAAGAAAAACATAAATAAAATGGTGTTTGAAATAAAATACGGATGATCAGGTTTGCTTAAATTATATTACAACTAAATTTTTGTACGTTACCCTGCTCGCAGAAGAACCTTATATATATTTCGTCGCGGAGAACAATTTCAATCGGTGCGGACTTTCGCGCGTCTATTCGGAGAATTATTATTATATCTTTGTTTATGCTACAAAGCGCGGACAATGTATTGAATTTATACGCGCGTTACAAACAAAATTTGAAATCTAACGTTTCTGAAAATGAAATACATATATTAAATACAGAGATATATATATATACATGGTCACGACATTTATAGTCTGACTCGGACGGGAATTATAGGTAGTAGCGGTAAAAATGTCTATTCCTTCACGACCCCTGGTCTGAATGAAACAAACACTTTCGGACGGATTTTAGCGGATTTTGAAACGATTACTCCACGGCGCATGAGACCTGAATGTAATACGTTTCTAGGATAAACACCTATCTTTCCCACGCCATCAAGGCTGAGTAAAGAAAGGTAAAGGTAGCAGAAGGATAGGAAAATAAAATGGAAGAGACACACTTGTTGGTGTCTTTATATATCCGTAAACCCCCCTATTTCTGTAGGAAAAACTCGTTTTAAAATATACAATTTGCGCGCGACTACAAGCATGACGTATACATCCTTATATTGAAAAATAACAAATAACTTGAATGATCGTTGCACATGAATACATATACAGGTCCGTCCAAAACATTTTATACAATATTTGAGCAAAATAACTTACATTCTATTAATTTAATATTGTTAAATAAATTAATAATGGACTAAAAATGTTAATTTGTGCAATTAACGAGGAACTTCGTTACAACCGTATTATATATTATATTACGTATACGGAAGTTGTTTTAACTAAAGTTAAATACTTTTAACTTCTTAACAAATAAACCTGCGAGTGTTACTTCAGTTCCGATTTCTGAGAATTTCTTTATACAAAAATTATTCAAAATCCTATTCTAAGTACTTCTATTCTCTTAATAAATCTGTATGTATAGAATGCATACTTTGCAAGGTATTCGAAAAAAAAGTGCTACTCGCTAAGAGTAAGTGTTACTTCCGGTGCGAATTCTGAAATTTCGTGTATACAAAACACATTGCAAATACAGCTCTAAATACTTTTGTACTATTTGTAAAGGTACCATTCAAATTAAATTTATTATAATGTAAAAACAGTCCCACGATGCGGAGCCATATGAAATAGAACCTTTAAAATTGAATTTAATAAATAATATAAAATTCTAAAATAAAATAAAATTGATTGTTTTACCTGCTAAGCTCAATTCGGACTCTCAAGGGCGATTCAGGTTAATAAGAGATTATTAATTAAAAGGTTCCCAAACATTGTTTAGTGTTAATAAAAATAAAAATCCATTTTATAATTTAAATAATACTTATGTTCAAAATCAATGAATTTTATATATTTTTACAGACAAAAATTATAAAATCTCACACAATATACTGTCCTTAATATAAAAAGAATCACAACACATTAATAGACAGGTTAAATACACTTTTATAAAGATTACATTGAAGAAAGTTTATGTATACCAATCGTTATATTTAAACGTAAACAACAGAGGCAAGAAATTACAACGTAGGCTACATACAAGATATGTATGATTATATACATATACCACAATGCTGGGACAGATTAAGTTACATTATATTTTATATTACGGAGACTATATTTATTTGACAAATATATGCATTTGACCCGGATAATAATATTTACTTATTTTTTCTCTATTTGAAACTGATTTGTTAATTCTTTATGTCTGAATACATTCACATACATATTTTTTTATCAACTAGATAGTACCTTATATTAAGGCTTCTCTCTTCTTTATTCGGTGCTTTTCCAGCTGTTTCTTCTTTTTTGCTGAATAAGGCGAGGAGACTCGGTATATAATGGCAATTGTAGCACTATATCTTTATCACAAAGATACAATAACTCCCACACTTAACTTTGTATACTCGATATGTGGTTAACTTTACAAGTTTACTTGTAAAATTACTTTTTGTTATAACCGCTATACTTTTCAATTACTGTAGTTGATAATATGGTAAAATTTATACTATGAATATGTAAAATAGAGGTAATATTATAATATTAATATACAATAATGGGCTGTACCACTTCATCTTGATAAATATATATAAAATACATAATTTATATTTGCAAAAAATCGCTATTCGATAAGAGTAAAAGTGTTATTTCAGGTCTCAATTTTTAAATGTTTTTTTATACAAAAGGTACTGAAAATTAAGTTCTAAATATACTCGTAATGTATCTGTCTAAAAAACATGACTTTTAATAAAATTCTTCTGAAATTTAATTTTGAGCACATGTGAATTCTTTCTAAATTTGTTTAATCTTAGTAGTTGGGGAAATATTGGCAGAATTCGATTTTCTCACTGAAGTAAACTACTACTGCAGGTCTGCCGATTTTACTGAAATTCTAGTCAGATATTTGAGATTAACTCACAAATAATACAATTAACACAGATTTAGCAAGCCTATGAAAATATGTAGAACTTAATATGTATCAGCTTGTCTATAAAAAAATTTCGGACAGGAAGTTTCTGTTTACTCGTATGTAGACATATATTATTTCATATAACTGGCAGTATATACAGGGTTTCCGCTAAATAGGTACCTGGTAATATATTAAATTGTTTTAATATTTGTAAAAAAATTATAAATATATATATAACTATAAGAATTATTAAGTTCATTTTAAATATTTAAATTTAACAACGGTGAATTATTCACTTCTAGTTGGTCGTTTAAAATAAGGTTTAATTTGTTTAATTTATTTATTTCTAGGCTTTCTAATAAATTTAATTTTTTACTCTTGTCTTATATATGTATGTAGTATGTCAAACTTATTATTGAATTTATGTTTTTGTTCAATACAGTGGTTGGCATATGTGGAATCTGTTTTTTGTAATTTATAGCTTTCATGTTCTATTATGCGTGTGGAAAAGGATCTACCAGTTTGTCCGGTATAAGCTTTTCCACACTGGCAATTTAACTTATAGACCCCAGATTTTAAATTTTTGTCAGTTTTATCTTTATTATTTTTAATATGATTCTGTAGTTTGTTGTTTGTACGAAATGAAATTAATGTGTTTGTTGTTTTTCGTAAATATGTTTTTATTTTCATGGAAGGTGTACCTATATAAGTCACAGAGGCAAATTTTGATGAGTAAGTTTGAGGAACTATAGGATAAATCTTGGATATGATTTTTGCTTTTTGTTTTTTATGAAGGAGATTATTTATTAATTCTTTTGAATAACTATTATTCTGAGCTATGGTGTAAATTCTATCTAATTCTTTATCAAAATTAATCTTATGCATAAGAACATGGATTATTTTATATAACATTGAGTGGAAAGCAGCAAGTTTATGACTAATCGGGTGGAAAGAGTTAGAATGTATCGTAATATCTGTGTGAGTAGGTTTATGGTAAATAGCGAATTCGTGTGTAGAGATCTAGAAAATTAATGGTTTTATTTACTTCTAATTCTATGGTGAATTTAATATTAGGATGCAAAATGTTAATATGATTATGAAGTGAATTTAATTGTCTATCCGTTCCTTTAAAACACACCAAAATATCATCTACATATCTCACCCAGTATATACAATTTTTAAATAACGAATGTTTACTAATAATGTCTTCAAGGTTGTCCATAAATATTTCGGATAATAAGGGACTTAGTGGGTTTCCGTTTAACACTTCTTTTGGGGGAATAATCGTAAACAAACATCAAATGAAATGAGTTTTAAATTATCTGGTAATTTAAATTTACTAATTTTATTTATCGAAAATTTCGGTTTGAATTTAGTGTATTCTAAAATGATTTTTATAAGTTGTTTGCATAGATTCACATCTGGTGCTTTTACATACGAAACAACTGGACGAATAGGTATATTCTTTTTATGTAATTTTAGTAAACCATATAATTCTGGAGGTTGTGGGTTCATAACCGGTAGTTGGACCTTTTGTGCATTATTGAATAAACATTCGGTATTGTTTATTGCACTTTTAATTTGTTTTTGAAACCACTCTGTAGGGTTAGATTTTAGTTTTATGAACGCATTAGTACAATAGTAAAATAGAGGAGTTCCCATTGGAAGACGACCGTTTTCAACACTGAAAGCAGTTTTTTTATATCAAATCAGGGTGCATTTCTATTTGATAATAGCCCGAAGCTAGATCAAGAGTAGTAAAATAATTACACCGTCTTAGTTTATCTAAAATATCACTAATGTTTGGTATAGGGTATCGATCATCTATTGTTTTTTCGTTTAATTTTCGATAATCAACCACCATGCGCCATTTCTTTACTCCGCTGGCGTCGAGCTTTTTCGGAACTATCCATACAGGACTGGACCATGGTGAATATGATGGTCTAATGATTCCGTCTTCTAATAATTTCGATATTTGTTTATTAATTTCTTGCTTATGAACACACGGATAGCGGTATGACTTAGTATATATGTATTGAGATTTCATCGGTTGTCTTTATTTCGTGTTTAATTTGATTTGAAAATGTTAATTTTTTTTCATTATCATGAAATAAATCTGAAAATACTGTGACAAGTTTACTTAAACAATCTTTTTCTTCCGAATTTAAATGATCTGTTCTAAATTTATTTATATTAATTTTGAATGGCTGTGTACCTATTATTATTACAAGTGGCATATTTTCCTGAAATTGCTCTATATGAAAACATTCAAAATTTGTTTCGTCAAATTTGTTCGCATATTCATTTAATAAATTTCGGTCGTAGTATCGTTTGCGAAATTGATCTCTTATTAATTATTTCAACTGTTGCTTGATTATATTTTACATACAGTAGCCCTGGAGGTATATAAATACTTTGATCGTCTGTTTCTATTTGGGGTATTATGATATCACAATCAGGTAAGTATTACTGAACACAAAAGGGGAAATTTCAATATCGTGTGTTTCGAACTCTTTTCTGTAATAGAGCGGTACTTGAATATTGTCGTTATATATAACACGGTTTTATATAACGACATTATTAGATTCATATAAACCTTCTTCGTTCGTTATAATGCTGATTACAACTAATAATATCTCCCATTCAGTTGAGTAAACCAGTACAAATAAATATACAATAATACAAATACAAATTTCATTAGGTAGGGCAATTAGTATGTTCTGATGAATTAAGCTGGCCTAGAATTTTTTTAATAATATAGCTAATATATCTCTATTCACAATTTAAATGGTTGGTTTTATAGTATTAGAAGGTCGTAACAAATAATTTGCTAATTATACATTAAAAAACATCAAAAAAAACAACTAAAAAGTATTATGATTGCATATTATTTTAATTTTGCATCAGAAACACTGAGTGGAGAAATAATTCTAGTATTATTTAAAGAGAATTGATTTATATAAAAGTAGCCTTTTCTTCAAATAAAATTTGAACTAAACCAGCAGTATTGTACAAATATATAAATCTGTCTTGGCAGGGAGTATATTAGCTAATTCCATAGAATATATAAAAAAAACTAATGTAAGATAGAGATCTTGTTTTTCTTAGTCGATATGTCTAGAACAATACAAGTTAAGAATATATATATAATAAAACACAATTGTTTAGTTTCAAAAAATTATAATGTTCACACAAACGTAGTTTAAAAAACCATTTCTCCTGTTCACCATTACTGACTAATTTTAAATTAATAATCGAGGAAGGAGATACATGTCGAAACTCCATTATATATATATATATATATAATAATTTCTTATTAAAAACCGTTAGATCTGTCTGCAAAACTGTCTATATCGTAGCCCGAATTATCGAATTTATAAAAGCTGACCCTTATCGGATTGTTTTCAAACAATTTTTCGCTAACGAGCATTTTCAAGCCACTAACACCTATAAGTTAGTTCACAAGGCCACGATACTTCTTGCATATAACAGCATGGATATCTAGAAATCTCGAAATCTGTATGCTACATACTTCAAGATAGAGATATTTCAGGGATATAGGTGTATTAATTTGTAATTTTCGTATGAGTAAATGAACATATAAGGCGCTTCAACATACTTTTTCTGTACTTTGAAATACATACTTTTTATATGACAATATAATAACAAGCAACATTTTATACTATAAATAATCGTAGTATATGAATACCATAAGTAAAGATTTAAATTCATTTTATTGCACTATCGACAGTCGCTTACGAACAAAATTAACTAAAATATAATGGAATAAAATATATGTATTAGTGTATTCAAAAAGACAATAATAGTCGGGATATACATACATATAAAGCAAAAAAACGAGGTGTGGCCACCACACGACTTTCTTATACGTATGAGCGTTTCAAACTATACAATTTTAAGGATTTTTTTACACAAAAATTGTTCAAAATCCTATGCTAAGTACATACTTCTATTCTCTTAATAAATCGCTATAGAATACATACTTTGCAAGATAGTCGAAAAAAAGTGCTACTCGCTAAGTGTTACTTCGGGTCCGAATTTTGAAACTTCATATATACAAAAAATATTGCAAATCTAGCACTAAACATTTTGTACTCTTAATAAATATATATAGAATGCATAACTTACGACATATTTGCAAAAAATCGCTATTCGATAAGAGTAAAAGTGGTTCTTCCGGAATTTTGAAATTTTTTTATACAAAAGGTATTGAAAATTATGTTTCAAATACCTTTATACCCGCAACGTACCTGTCTAAAAAGCATGACTTGCGAGATATTCGCAAAAAACTGATTTTCGATAAGAGTAACCTACTTCCGGTAGGAATTTCGAAAAACTTTTTAAAAAAAATTGTTCTCAATTTTAATTCTAAGTACATATGAATTCTTTATAAATTTGTTTAAACTTACTATTTGACGAAATATTGGCAAAATTCGATTTTTCACTGAAGTAAACTGCTACTTCCGGTCTACCGATTTTACTGAAAAACTAATCAGATGACAAGGGATTTTTTAAAAACGACTTTTTCGGTATCAGGGGACTTCAAAACGTGGACATATGCAAAAATCTCGAGGTCGAAAATTTTCGTCATCACAATACTTCCTTATACTACGTATAAGAAAGTAAAATGGGCTGGGTGAACTTTTCTTGCGTAATTAAATAATTACAATGCAGGTATGTAAGACATAGAGCAGGCTAAAAATGATTATGGGAAGAAGTGAATATCCTAGCTTTATAAAAATATAATATGTCACATAAAAACAATTCTAATCCGTTATGGGTAATGTTACCATTTGTGTTTACTAAAATCAAGCCTATATAAAAATTCACTTATGTTTTTAGTATCCATCCCCGAGAAGCAGCTATAAGTTCATATATTGCATAATTATATGATTCCTATAATATTTATTCTTAACCTTACAAAATTCAGTTGCTACTTTCTGAGAAAATGATACCTGAAAATATTCTTAATCTACTTCTTTCGCCAAGAAAACATGCGAGTCTGTATTACTGTGCGACGGCTTGAAGCAGTTGTTTATTATATAATATATATTTATAAGTCAAACTGCGATATCATTGAACCCCCTAATATATTCAATTTCTATATAAAATCTCAAAAGTAATCCACTAATATTTGTTTATATAATCAGTATAGACTCTTTTTTAAATACCCAAACAATAGTCTGTTTTGTATTGTTTATAAAACTGATTAATAACAGAGTAAAAGCAACGTTTGCAAATATTATTTAAACCCCGTGAATATATTTCTGATTCCAATAATCATATAAAATGAACACATTCATAGATTTTTTTTTAATGGCAGACCTAACAGAATACAAGAGAAACTGTTGAAAAGGTACCAGCAAGTAACTCAGAACTGGTAGTAGTAAAAATATCATTTAGCCTTAAAATTTTACTTAGGCTAATTTAGATTTGTGTCTCATGCAATAAAAGTCGCAGGACAACTCCAATTTCATTGGTCTTTCGACCGTTTCCACAATGAAATTGAAGCGATTTTTATTGCATGAGACACAAATCTCATGAGATATTCTCATTGTGGACTGGCACCTTAACACACATTGTCTGATATGTAATTATTATAGACCGGACGTACGGGGCCGAAATTTAGACTAACAGAAGAAACAATGTCTAACATCACGCAATTACTGAATAGCACTATTCATATGGTGAACTGCAACATCTGTGTTGTCGCGAAAACGGCCAACAAAAACTTTTTTTTTACTGTTTTTACTGATTTTACTGTTAAATTCTTTTCTTCATGGGCGTAGGTAGAAGCGTGAGAAGTTTTTAAAATTATTTATTTCGTAAGATAAAAGTACTGGGAGTTAGTTTCGTTATTTCAGTTTCATTGAATCTACTACTCCCAATTATGTTGACGTAAGTGTGCACTGGACTTCGTTAAGTTTCAATAACATATGCATCATTTATTTAGAGCTAGAACATTGTTTATGTTAGTTTTTCAGATATAATATGAAAGAACGTCGAGAATGGCATCGTGAAAAAATGGCAAATTGGAATAACGGTCATAGTGACTGTATGTCCTCCATTGTCAGTGATTTCGAAATTTATTGTAAAGTCTGTAAAATATTGTTACAGAATCCCAAAAAATTGCACGTACAACGTCACTTAGCATCGCTAAAACATACACAGAAATTGGACCCGTTGGAAGCTGACAATTTTTACGAAAAACTCTGTAAAACTTTAATGGCGGCTAATATCCCAATAAATAAACTAGATAATCACACTTTCAAAATATGTCTCCAAAAATATATTGGTCGAAATGTTCCTGATCAATCCATCTTACGCAAATATCATGTTTCTAAGTGCTTCACGAATGCATTAGAAGACATCTTACAAATCAGTACCTATGGATAGGTACATCGTTGTCACTGCCTCCCTCGCCAGATGGGGAACATGGTTGGAAGCTACTAATTTTTATGCAGAGAATTTAGATAGTTTACAAAATTTCGTTATATGTTTAAATGGCGATGCTCGAAGTATTTCTGAGTGCAGGGAACTAGCAGAAATCCTAAATTTTAAAAATTAGTTGTTATTCCTCCAAGAACACTTTGGAAATTTGCCTAAACTAATCACATACTTTGAAAATCGAAATCTCAAATTAAAAGACGCATTACCCACATTAGATGTGGCTATTAATAATTTCAAAAGTATTCCTAGTGACTTTGGATGTGACCTTCGGCAAAAATTAGAAGCAGTTTTTAATAAAAATCTAGATTTAATAAAGATACGGCAATTGTGTATGGAAACAAACACACATAATATAACTGCTAAATACGCCGGAATAAAAGAATACTTCCAGTATGAACCTATAACCAGTTGCGATATGGAATGGACGTTTTCTATCTACATGGATGTACTTCATTCAAAAAAAATAAATCTTACAGAAGAGAACCTTGAGCAAGTATTGCTAGTAAATATTAATACTATGTATTTTGTATTTCATAGATTACCACCCACTTGTTATCCAATTATATAAATAATATTAAAACCTCTTTAAAAACACAACATTTCAATAGTGCGCCCATGGGCGATGAGTTATCGGCCTCTCGTGTCCGGTCTATAGTAATTATGCACTACATTTTTCTTTTCAACAACATTTTTGGTGATTTGAAATATTCTATAGAAAATAGTTAATTGCAACTATCGAAAGCCTCTATCGAGAGTTATTATCGATACATACTAGTTACTATAAATAATGAAATAGAATTAATAACCTGTAATTTTAAAAGTTGATTGATAATATTTTAGATCATTCGATAAATCTCTTAAACTGCACTTAAAAACATATTTAATAGAGAATAGTGCTGATTATTCGTTATTATAGTTTAAGATTTTATTTTATCTCATATATGTATTACGTTTGAGACATTTTTGTTTTATTTTCGAAAATTGTTTCTTAATACATTTTGTACTACTTGAATGATTTATAAAAGAAAACAAAAAGTGCTGGCTCCTCATTTGTATTTATAATATCAACAACATGAAGGCCGATATAAGTGCTTCTACTAAGATCTGCTCTATAAGCAATCCGAATACATTATTTTTTTTAGATAGGTCAAGAACAACTTTCGCCGCGTTTATTTACGAACTATATACAGGGTTATGATAAAGTAACGCACAAAATTCATAAAACGTACAATGTTCATTTTTGCAAAAAATGCAAAAACACCTCAAACAGTTTATTTTATTCCGCGTCTTTTAACATAAGTCAAAAAAATAAAACTTCAAATTTATCAAAGTTATGACGTTATCAATATTTTTTTTAAATATGAAGCTTGGTTTTTTTTTACTTTATTTGATAAAGCTTGTTTTTCTGCATTATAAAGAAATAATTGAAGTAGGGGACACATAAGAAAAAACTGAGAGAATTAATAAAAAACAAAATAAACTTTATTATAGTAATAACATTTAAATTAACTAAACAGTCCATTACACCAAAACGATTTCTTACAGGAATTGTTCAAACTGTGTCCCGTTCACTATCTGACATAGGCCAAGACGATGGTAGATTCTGATTTACAGAGTCTTCGATCATCTGCGGAGTTATACGAGTCATTTCATGTCTAATTCGTTCCATTAAGTCTTCTAAATTGTCTGGTTTTTTCTTATGTGACCCCTACTTCAATTATTTCTTTATAATGCAGAAAAACAAGCTTTATCAAATAAAGTAAAAAAACCCAAGCTTCATATTTAAAAAAAATATTGATGACGTCATAACTTTGACAAATTTGACGTTTTATTTTTTTGACTTATGTTAAAAGACGCGGAATAAAATAAACTGTTTGACGTGTTTTTGCATTTTTTTCAAAAACGAACATTGTACGTTTTAGGAATTTTGTGCTTTACTTATCATAACCCTGTATATAGCATTAAAATTAATAGCCAAGTACACGAAAAATATAATTAATCTGTCATTATGCCGTAGATGCTGTATTGGTTACAAACTATAAATTAATAACAAAAATGACAATTAGGAGAGCAAGGCGCTATTTAAATGGTTTCTGTGTACTTATATTGATTAGATATCGCAAACTAATAACAAAATTGACAATTAATACTATTCAAAACATATAAATTCTCTCAATGTACCCCTGACAGCCGACTCTTACTGATCACTAGAGCTAGGATAGTTATAGGCAAAATGAAGTCTCGAAAAAGGCAGGCAAATTGGCAAAAAAAGGATTCGAAAAAGCACTAAAAAAGGCATAAATAAAATATAAATATGCCAAAAACGTAAAACTAAAACTGTTTATTTAAAAAGAGATAACATAATTATGTATATACAGTATTAACTATTTATTTATTGTAGGTAGGTACATGATTCTTCAAACATTGGTTTTATTACACTGCCAACTAGTCACCAGTAATTTTTCTGTGTTTTACGAAGTCAAACAAGTCCTCCTGTCGTTGACAATTTGTTTGTAGCTTGAAAACAAAGAGATTGGAATATATATATAGTCCATTCATTTTAAGAAAACAGTAGTTAACGCTGCGATCGGTGACCGTATCACACCGAAAAATTTTTGTCTGTAACATCAACTGTCAGAAATTTTTGACATACAAATACATTAACAAATATTATGCGATACATTTTTTATCATATCTTTTTATTTGAAAACTAAAAAGAAATTTTACACATAGTTCAAAAAATTGAAGTCTCCAGGGGATGAAAGTGTAGGTGTGGAGTAAATTTGCCTGGGCTATTAGCCAATCAGAATCCAAGAAATAATCGCCTATCTTACCTAACACTGTTTTCTTAACGTGAATGGAGTATAGGAAGTATCAAGCTGTAATGTTTGGCAGCAACAACTGCAGGTGGGGTAAGGAGAATTGATAGAGAAAGCATGTGTGCAGTGTATAGGCGAGGTAAGTGGCCGCAACAACTGGAGGTGGGGTAAGGGGAATTGATAAACAGCCAAGCGATTATAGTCCTTAAGAAAATCCGACAGCGTGCTGTCATTCGTCGAAATGTCGTGCTCGTACTTGGTTCGTATGATTTCGTTAAATTTTACTAACCAAGTACGAGCACGACATTTCGACCAATGACAGCACGCCTCATTGACGCCGTCGGATTTCCTTAAGGACTAATAAGGACTATAATCGCTTGGCTGTTTATCAATTCCCCTTACCCCACCTACAGTTGTTGCGGCCACTTACCTCGCCTATACACTGCACACATGCTTTCTCTATATATTCCAATCTCTTTGCTTAAAAAGGCCCTTTCTACATCACGTGATGTTATCGGAGCGTATTTCAGAGATCTGGGGTGCGTTCTGATTTGACGCCGAGCGTTGTCCGGACGACAAAATTTTACACCAAGTCGTTCATATTTGTTGGCCGTATACAACGGTCAACATCTTGGGCGTTCAGATATTACATCTACACAACGTCCGGATGACAATTTCTCAACCAAGTTTGGAGTACGACGAAAATGATCTGACTTGCTCATTGGCCATAGCACTTCGAAGTTTGTCAGTTTAGGTTATATTGATTATAAATTTATTAGAAAATATTTGTTGTTTTAAAGGTGGATAATAATGATATTGAGGAATATAAATCTGTACTAGATCCACACGGTAATTTTATTTTCCATGGAGATCGTGTGTTATTGCAAAACACTCAAGATAAATTATAATTAAATACTATTAAAAGTAGGTATAATTCCTGATATCTCAAGAGTAATTTCTAGAAAATTTTGAATTCTGGAGGGTTTTATATCATTTCTCTGAATTTGCAGCAATAGTTGCATTTCCATTACTTCATCACTACTCGAATCGGAAATTTCACTTTCATCGAATATGTCGAAAAAGTGTTCCATTATACCACAATAAATTAATAAGTAGTGCTTAGATTGTTTCAAAACAATTTGGACGTCAAAAATATTTTAAATGGTCGAGGACGCGCCAAGAACCGTTCCGATTTATTGGATATTAGAGCACGTCCGGATGTTAACGCATTTACACCCCGGTACCCTTGTTTATTAATACTATAGTTATACAACTGAAGATTAGTTCGGGTAGGTAGCCAACAGAGGGGTTGGGCAGTAGGATGTGCCCATTCATAAATTTCTCCCGCTAAATTTGTTATAGTAAAAGCAGTCTTCTCGTAGTAGTAAAGAGAAGCCAATGGGAGCTTAAAGGAAGTGACGCAATTATCCAATTACACCAATCGTGTTTGTTACAATTTTATGGGCGTTTTGCTTTAGATTTAAGTATCTTAAAATATTTTGAATTAAGGGATATTATAAGTCTAATGACACTAATTTTTTAAATTCCGAAAATAGGTGATGATGTGATTGTGGATGTTAAATGTTATTCTGAAATACATATTGCAAGACCATGTAACGAAGAAATGTCATTTTCCTATATATTCTATCTTATAATTGACAATGATATTGCAGTACAAGCTGAAAATGGTTCAAATACTAACCTTTAAAAAAATCTTTGCTTGGTTAGGAATTAGTTTGTTTGTCTAAGTTGTCCTGAATAAAATAAAAATTACTAGAACCATAATAAAATAAGTAATGTCAAAGCCGAGTACATTTAAGTGTGTATCTAATTAACTTTTACGAAGTGATATACCTCACTTCAACCAGTATGAAGGCTAAAATTCTACATATATAAGACAATAAAATCCATGAAGATTTTGAACAATTGCAATTAAACGTGGGTGAAAGAAAAATTAAATAGTAGAAATATAAGCAATTTTTAAAATCGCAGATAAATACAAATTGAAGAAACGTCCATATACAGACCATATGTAGGCAGTACTTACTATATTGATAATTACCAAGAATGTAAATGTATAATGAAAGTTGCTGCGACTTCCCTGACGAGATGAGGTATTGTGGGTGTAAAAGCAGGATTAATTATAACACTTCTGCAGTAAGAAGGATAGTGTTTCTGTTATAATAATAAATTTATTATATCAATAATAAGATTTACATATAGTTTACACAATAGCACATTCAAGCAAAAATGTGATAACGTCAACACAGGTAATCAAAGGGCTAATTTATGTCATTGACATTGTAGAATACTTCTTCTAATTGTATAAGTAGCAGAAGACAATTGTTTGATTAATTCATCTATCTGCGGCTTCCATGTTAATCTTGTGCCTAGTTTAATACGGTTTAATATCAAGGAATTTTCAATTCGTAGAATATATGTTTGATCTATGTTTACTAGTAAAGTAAATTGTCTCACATTTATCCCGATTAAGTGATAAACGATGGGCTGTGAACCATTTAAATGTCTAAATTCTGGAGATACCAAAACCTTAAAATAATGTAGTGTTTATAATGCATTTTCTTTGTAAAACGTACTACATTACTGGTTTGAATGCCTCACATAAACCAGTCAAGTTGATAAAACCATGCAAAGCAACTTAATAAATGTTGTGGTTCGGATAGCTTTTAATTACTTTTTCTTCTTTTACATAATATATTTAGTCATACTCTGAACCCCAAATAGACTGACATTTCATATAGGTATTTAATAAAAATGCTGGCTTTTTAATACCGTTTCCTTGTTTAGATTTATTTCTTTAAAAAACATGAATACGTTTTTTAAAAAGCCTTTCGTAAGTTATTTTTTTTATTATGTTATAAAAGCGTAATTGTGAGTATAATAAGGGGAAAAAATAGTAATCCTACGATTCTTCAATAAAACATTTACTTAATATCGCTACTTATATAGGTTATATTGATATGTAATTCAAGGGCAAACGATGTGAAAAGCAAATCAAACAAAATATACTCTTATGTAAAATTTAATAGAAAATATCAAAATATATTTACATTTTTTATAAACTTCCGGATTAAATTGTGAGAGTGGGCTTGAGAATATTTCATTGGCTGAGCAGTTTCATTCATCATATTAATCCATTTGAAAGATATCAGAGGACGACACTTTACTACATAAGAAATATTCACAGTTTTCTCTAGGTTGTATAACTATAGTATTAATAAACAAGGCCGGTACTAAGCATCATCTAAATCTGAACACACCCCTGATTTGTTGTGGTAACAATATATTAAACATAGAATTTCGAGTGGAAATCCGCTGGTGAATTTCGAAAATTATTTTTAACTTTTCTTAAGAGGGGCGTTTACCTAAGGCAACGCCGTTCCGCGTTTTTTGAATTTATTTTGTAATTTTAGAATTTCAAATTTGGGTTAGTGGTGCAAAAGGCATCAATTTATAATGTCAAGGTCCGTTTTTGTACTAGTTTATTTTCTTAAGAATGTGTTTTAGAAATAACCACAAAAATGCATGAATTTGATTAGTGTCTACTAACTAAGGTTGGTACACAAAAGAAAAAAAACGACCTCTACGCGCCAGCTGCACATTTGATGTACGATATAAAGACAAAATCAAATTTATGTACTTATTTTTAAAGATAAAAAACATTAAACAGTAAACCTGGTCACACACATTTCACACATGGTTTTACACGTCGTCTATCCCCACTTTACGGTATCTCTACCGGTCCCAGCGAAGACGAAAATCTATCGGAATCGGTATCTTAAATGCGAGTGACAGTTTAATTTCAAACTGTCACTGGCATTTAAATGTCATATATACCCATAATATTCGAGTGTATAATAATATAACAGTTATGGGCAAGCGAAAATTGACTTATTATAAAACATCAACAACATCAACAGTTCCGTAAGTACTCATTCTTTATACATATGTTTCCCATCTATAGTATTCCTTAATCTATGAATGAATATCGTGTAGCTTCACTTACTCACACCCCCTTGCGTCTACCCGTCCCACGAGTAATTTAGGCTGCATAAGTTTCTATTTGTTGGTAAACGCCCGTCTTAAGATGGATTTTTATGCAAAACAGCTTTAAGTTTATCCTTTATTTTTATTCCTGCTGGTCCTGGGGCGCTCGGTGTGAGATCTACTGCCTTTTATACAATATATAGATATTCCACAAGAGTCAATCCAACTGTTTCCAATTTCTTTATTTCATGGGGCAACCAAGAGAAATTTGTTTGAATATACGTTAAGAGTTGTAATACCTTACTGTCATTAAAGGCTTCTTGTGATTTTCAGTTTCAGTATCAAACTATCTCCTAACAATCTGCTCTGTCCTCTCATTAAAATTAAACTGGGTAAAACCCACGAAACCTCTACATTTGGGAATAATCTCACAAATATATAAAATTGTAAATCTCAGAATGCTTGTTCGCGCATTACACAAAAACTACTAGATGGATTTTCATAAAATGTTTTTTCTTCATGTAACATGAATCACATGCAATTCTTATGTATTTTGGACTTGCTATATCAAGTGTTCCATTACACACGTTGTATATGTTTTTTTACAATATATTTCAGAAATTTAAAATGTGCATTTTTCTAGGAAAATTGCTATTAGGATTTTTTTAGATTGAAAATTTAAGAACGAAATTTCTTAAAATTGTAATTTGGTATACAATTACAGGCACAAAAAGGCAAGAAAACAGGAGATTCCTAAAAAAAAGGCAGAATCCTAAAAAAGATGCAAAAAAGGCATAATAAGGCAATTTGCCTAATTATCCTAGCTCTACTGATCACCTATGAATACATACTAGATGTCCAGGACATGTTTCTAATTTGAACGGGATACGATTTGGAGTTATGATTCGATTCGCATATGTTTCATTACATGTTACTTGATATTCTTTCTTATGAGCAATTATCCGCTAAGGATTATGTTTATAGACATATAGTTGTAATGTTTTGGTATAAATAAAAATGCACTTTGTTACTTTACATCTATTTATAACACTTTAATAATATACAATAGTCATATCAGCAAACGTGATTTGCATAATAATTAAGATTTATCCAATTGATTACGAACTTGAAGAACGGGTAATTCGGTGTCATATGCATCTATTTAGTACAAACGTTTTTATTAGCGTATATTTAATGCGAGTAAGCAAACTATTGCAATTACTAATTTAAAATTGTTATGGTCAAAAGATTAATTGTACTTGTATTATTTTACATATTTAACATGCCAAAACGTTTTTTTCAAAATTTGCCACTTCTCTAATCAGATATTGATTCCGACAAAACTGTAATAACAGATTTTGATTGTGAAATTCCTGAAGTAATTATTTGCAAGCGATATAGTGTTAATAATGACGATTTAGTTATATTACTTTTGTAAGTACTTAAGTACCTATTTACTTGATTTTACAGGAACTTCTTCCTAAATACAGTACCTACTAAAATATTCGAATTTACCACTGTATCTAATATTGGCTTAAAAATCAAGCTTCTTATTGCGTGGTTACAATCAAATCAGAAGAGGCTAGTATTAGGGTACTTTATGTTTTTCATGGGGCGAAGGCGTTTAATTTAAAACAGTTACTTTTATTAGATGTTGCACACAATTGGGAATTCAAATTAATTTTAGCGGGCGTCGGTAAAGTAGACTTTGATGTACTTGTGACGTCACGTTGGGGATAGACGGATAGATTTGTTTCTGTATTCGTTTGCCATTGTGTTTGTATCAGGTTTATGTGTTTATATTGTGAATATTGTACTGTCTATCGCTCTTTTACTTGTTTTAACAGATGGTAAGTGGCATTTTATATAGTATGTCAGAATATTACGTCATATTAATTTTTAGGTTGTATTATGGATTTTACCAATCTATTTTAAAGTACTGCTCAGGTTTGAGGCATTAAACGGAACGCCGTCTTCCAGAAACTTCACTGAAGGTGAAAACATTTTAAAAAGCAAACATTTAATTCTATGCGAGGCGACAGAAATGACAAAGAAGGAGATTCACACTGACAAAAAATGTTTATGGAGTCAGCAAAAAGGCCCTGCTTTGGTACAGTATGAACCAAAGCCCTTGTTAGAAACGAAGTGTTTTACCTAGCCAGAGGTTGTAACACCGGATCTAACAGTGGAGATGCAGAAATTTTGCTTTGACACATTAGTAAATGCCAAACCAGACAGCGCATTGGCAAAACATCAGTTAGTTATTTTCATTATGTCATTATTGTAGCAGTAAATAACATAAATGAATATTGATTATAGCAAGCGACGTAAGCAAGGAAGCATGGAAAGACTGGGGATTGTCAACAATGTTGAAGAGGTTGATGAGGAAATGGTGTCGATGATTGAAGTCGCCAGTGACATTTTTCAGAGAGAAAATGAACTCATGATGTGGTTGTGTTCAGCCTCCTCTTTTTGAATGTTACAAAGATGTTGATAATTTGAAATTAGTCTGCAATGAACCTCTTCAATTATGCAGAAATACCTGTATAAGATCTGCAGATAATAATGCAAGACAACAATGGAAATTGGCTAGGCAGTTTACAATAACTGGATCCCGATGCTATTCCATATTCACATATAGTAAAGACAATTGGTTAAAAAAAATGTTCGTTATTTTTGGCCATCATTATATTGCAATTAAAATATGCAGCATGGAAGAGCATTTGAGCAGAAAGCACGAGACTACTATATGAAAGAGAAAACCCTAAAAGTAATTCAGACAGGTTTAATAGTTAATATGGACAATCCATGGCTCGGCTATTCATCTGACGTGACCATTTTAGGAGACAATGAAAAACCTATGAAGCTTCTTGAGATAAAATGTTTGGGTCAAGGTAAAAAAAAAACATATAAAAACAAAAATTTTATTTAACAATAATTAATATTTTTAGGACAGACCAAAACTATTTTAGAAGCTATTGAAGGCTGCAAATATATTATTAATGAAATGGTATTGTTGAACAACAAACCAACCAGAATCTACAAGCTAAAAGAAAAACATGCATATTATGGTCAGATTCAGCTTGGCATGGCTTTATTAAATTTAGACAGTACAGACTTTGTTGTATTTACTTGTGCAGACAATACATATATTACAATAACTGTTGAAAAAAATATTTCATTTTTAAAGAAATTGTTATTTAAATAAAAGATAATTATTTCACAAATATGTTACATCATATATGTGTAAACAAAATAAATTAAATTTTGTTAGTACAAGTATTTCTTTTCATTCAATAAACATCTGCTAGAATTGAGCTTGACAGATTTACAAGTGCACATACCATTACAAAAATGTGATCTGCAATTGGTATTAAATTGGCTGGTAAGTGATTTGCTAAGATTTTAAAAGTTTTTATCCTCTGATTAGATCTCTCAATGTGAACCCTAGTTGAAGCTATTTTAACAGTTTCAATAGCTTCAACTTGAGAAAATTTTTTCTTTTTACGAAGGAATGGAGGCCGAACTAAACCAATACCAAAAGAGTCACTTACACTTTCAATTAAATATCCTTTATCAACCATAATTCAGTACAGTCAAGAACAATTCTAATTTTTTTAAAATGTTCGAAGCATTTAGGCATATTAAGTTGTATTTCTTCTCTAGATGGAAAGACAATAGCATATTTTAAGACTGGTGTTAAAAACCTTAAAGTTTCAAAAAATATTGTTTTACATGTTTGAGAAGAAACACCAAATAAAATAGATAAAATTACATATGGAAGATCTAATTTAATGTTCACAAGTGTTAAAAAGATCCTTTTACACAATGACAATCTATGAATACGCTTATCGATTACAAAATTTGCTAATAAACTAACTAATGCATTTAACAGTTGGAAACTATTGACACCTATGCAACTGCTCAATTCTTTGTCTGTCTTTACAAAGTCACAAATAGTTTGCATTTCACTAGTATCTACTTGTGCTGCCACATCTTTTTTTTCTACATTTACATGAACACTCGCTTCTTTGTATATTTTAAGTGAAGGTTTACTTTGTCCCAATAATAACAAACCAGCTACTGCTTCCTCGTGAACATCTTCATTCTTGTTAGAAGGAGGTTCTTCTGCAGTTACAGTAACCTCGACATTAGCAGATTCTTGCACAGTATGACTTTCTGTATATGGCAAAGAACAGTATGCACTTTTCTGTGTTTGGGCTTGTCTGTTAATGCAGCCTTCTTGTCTTGCATTTCTTTGAAATTCTCTAATTCTGTTTTTATTCTTAACACTTGTATGGCTTTGTGTAGGACAATTTTCACTGGGTACAGTTGTGCGCTTTAAGCATTTTATTGATGACCACCCTGAAATAAAATCATTTTTTTAGAAAGATTACATATATAGGTATTTTTGCAAAAAACTTTAAAGATGAAATTACTTAAGAAATGACTCTTACTTGAACATGTATAACTATCTTCAGTGAAGTGTAATGAGCAAACTTTCATTGAGTTGGTAAATTTTTTACCCATACGTAAATTGATTTCCCATATTTTTCTTCTTTCTTGTAATTCAATGAGTCTCTTTAACATCATTGTTGTCTTCAAGAACGCTTTGAATATCTTCTTTAGTAATTTTAACATCACATGATTTTGATTTTAGTATTAATGGAACAACACTTTGCATTTGATTTTACTTTCACTTTCAAAAACTTGTCTAACAGAAATGTGATATTGGGCACCTGCTTGATACCTGTACATTCCAAAGCGTTCTTCAAGTTTGTCAGTTTGTATTTGACCTAGTAAAATAAAATTGTAATTCTTGGTATTTATACAGTAATCCAAAATTTTCAATAAACCATCGGTAGTATGATGTAGTGCAAAGTGAGTTTCACTAAAACATTCTAAATTATCTTTTGGACCTAATTCCCTTAAGGCAGAGACTATACCTCTATTTAAAATTTGTAATGCAAGTTTCACATTTTGTCTTTCAATCGATGTTGGATACAATGATTTGAGTGACAAGGTATATCCATACTTCAGTAGTTGTTGTTTCTCTCTTGAATGCATATCCTTTAAAGAATTAAATGCAACTACCATTGTTGCCACTTCATTATCTGCATGAAAATTAGGATAACACATTCTTTGAGAGCGTTTTTGTTTCAGCCAGTTATTTCTTATATTCTATATATTTCTGATCCGTAATTACACTATCAGCTATAGCCTTTTCTATCATTTCACTCTCCAGACGAGTTTTCTGCAGGACCTTCTCTGTGACCTCCATCTGGTTTCGAAAGGTAAGAAGGACACCCTGCTAAACGACTTGGAATACAATCTAAAAGTTACAATATTTTAACATTAAGTAGCATTATAAATGAAAGATATATTAGGAATACAAATTTTTATTAAGTCAGGATATTTTAAAGGTGCTGTTAAAATTTCTCCTGTTTTTTCTACAAAATACTTCGTTGTTCGCTCAATATCCCCTTCATAAAACTGCCACTGACATAACTAAAAATCAAATAAAATTAGTTTTTTGCTGTATTGTTAATTATCTAAGGTCTCTTACTCTAGAGTTCTTCCATGGAACGAAGTCGTTTTATGGCTTTTAACCACTTCTCTTTTAATTCCTCACTCTTTGGAAATGCAAAAGTAGCCACTTTAGGTTCGTTATCGTAATTTCCATTACAATTCGGTACACAACAACTGTGAGGCATTTTAAATGAACAAAACTGTCTCTAAAGAATCCTAACCTTAATCGAAGTTTATAAATAAAGTTGTTTAAAACAGCAACTATAGGACTGTGAAGCACTTCCATCTATTTATACAACCAACATTGCTTCTCAAATTTTATGTGAACAATACATATATTATATTAAAATTAAAGTATGTATATTTAAATTCAGTATACCTACTAATAAGTCATCTTTAGTTTAGTAAATTTAAATTGTTTTTTATCACATTATCATCTATCTAAATATTTGTTTATGCACAATATTATCTAATTAATATTAAATAACATGTTAAATACATTGTATTTAAATAAATATTTAATCTAAATAACTGTGTTAAATACATATATTCAATTATTAGTATTTGCTCTGTATACTACACCAATTATTTATTCAAGATTTTGTTATATATTTTAAATACAAATTACGTAATGAATTGTACATACGAGAGCAAATACGCCATACCTTTCCTTTTTCAACGCCCTAAGGCGACTGTCTACTACAGTCTAGCTTGAGTAGCTGCGTTTGAATAAAAATCGTCGATTTAGTGACATCTACATGCGCTTATGTTAAGTACTCAACGCTCGGAGTTTGTCGGCTTTGTATGCGCAGTCGCACTTGCTAGGTAGCTGAAAGTCTACTCTCGCATATATATATATATATATATATATATATATATATATATATATAAATAAAATATTTTTTCTTGGTTTGTTAGGCCATTGTTAATGAATAAAATTTAAGGGAACTAAAACAACATTCTCATCGACGTTTCGGTTTTATTATAACATCAAAACCTTTTTCCAGATAACTGCAATATGACAAAAACTGTACATTTTCATAATATTAACAATGTGTATAAGAAAACATTTCCAAGAAATTACTTTAATACAAGGAACAATTATTAAAAACAATGTCTAAAAAACATGTCTAAAAAATACATATGTTTACTATAAACAATAAACGCATATAACAATCAGAAATACTTACATTAAAAATAAAAGTAATTGCCTATATACAATTTTTTTAAGGGAAAAAACACATTTCCCTAAGTCATGTTCTAACTACATTTTTGATAATTGTAAAAATTAATTTATCTGATCGGCTAGTTTTATGAACTTATGTGATTTCACCAAGTGTAATACTTATGGTTTATAACATCGAACTAAATGTATATCTGTGATAAAAGGTCTTAAAATATTTTAACGTACAAAATTTTATACAGTTTTTTTGGGCTAGCATGTGTTTTGAAATTGTTTCTTTAAGTATTAAACTAAAACTGCGATACACATTAAGAGAGAACGAGAAAATGGACACACATACATACAGGAGAGAAGAACCGCTTTAATCTTATCATATAATAGTGTTGTAAATTTTAGACAAATTTTTTTTATGTCCGATCTATCATTAATTGTTTTGTCATTTCCCCTTATATGCAGCATCTCCAAAAAACATCTCGGTTTATATTTGTTCTCCACCTCTAAAATTTTAACATTTTTAAAATCAAACGTGTGCTTTAATGAATCACAATGTTTTTTTAAGGCTGTACTGTTCTTTTGGAATTTATGGCCATCAATACGATCACACAGATGCTGCTGTGTTTGACCTACATATATTGCATCACAGTCCCTACAGTTTAATTTGTAAACAACATGGGTTTTTTTTAATAACGGAATACGATCTTTTAAATTTGAATGAAGACATTTTAAATTTTTGTTATATTTGTGTACTACTTGGATATTATGAGGTCTCACAATGTTTCTTATTTTTTCTGATAAACCTCTTACATAGGGAAGGGGTAAATAATTAATGTTTTGGTCTTGACATTCATTTGATTTTTTTGATGTATATTTAGTTGAATTATAAATTTGAACAGTCTTTGTTTGATTATTTTATTTATTAATTTAATAGGATAGGAGTTTTCTTGTGATATGTTTCTTATTTCTTTTAAAACTTCGCTTCTGAATAGTGGACTTGTGAGATTAATACCTCTATCAATTAGTGCGATCAGTACATTGGTTTTGTGTGTAATTGACTGTGATGAAAAAAAATTCAGAATATCTTCCTGAAGATGTAGGTTTTCTGTACCATTTTGTTAAAATTCGATTTTGTTTTTTAATTAGTGTCATATCTAGGAAATTTAGTTGATTATTTTGTTCTATTTCTATCGTGAATTTAATATTACTATTATATTGGTTAAATTCATTTACAAAATTGTCTATTTCAAGTTTTGGTATAATTGTAATGCAATCATCGACATATCTTTTAAAAAATGTAGGCTTGTAGCTAGCATTACTCAGTACCGTGGTTTCAAGGTCCTCCATCACCAACTGTGCGATCGTACTAGAAATGGGAGCACCCATTGCCAAGCCCTCAAGTTGCGTGTAAAAATTGTTATCGTATTGAAAATATGTATTGTTTAGCACCATCTGAACGCCAGTTATAAATTCAGAAAACGGTAGAGAAGTGTGTTCTTTAATTTTATCCCAATTTTTTTCTATTGTTGTTATTGCTAGATCTATAGGTATTGAAGTATACAAAGATTCAACATCCAATGATAATATCTCGTGGTTGTCATTTATTGAAACTGAATCTATAAATTTTTTGAATTCGTAAGAATTTTTTATATAACAATCATTTTGTCCTGTTACTTTTGAAATTGGCAATGCAAGAAATTTTGACAATTTATAATATGGTGACTGGATGCAAGATACTATTGGACGCAAGGGTATATTCTGTTTATGAATTTTTGGGAGACCATATATCTTTGGTGCATGAGCGTTATTTATTTTAAGAAAGTTGGCAGTCTCATTAGTAATTAATTTTTCTTTTGCCCATTTTTTAATTAAGTCATTGTTACTGTTTTGATATTTTTTTGTTGGATCGGATCTAATTTTCTTGTAAGTTTTATTATCATTTAACAAATTTAACATTTTACTATGGTACTGTGGTTTATTCATAATAACAGTTTTTTGACTTTTATCCGGTTTTATTACTAACAATTCTGGATTTTGTTTTAAAAATATACTGGTTTCCTTGATATCTTTAGTTGAAATGTGTACTGTTGTTTCCTTTTGAAAAGCATTGTTTCTATTAGAGTGTATAGAATTTTTGTGATTCTTTATGGCTGTACTAATTTTAATTCTTAAGGCGTCAGCTGTATTTATATCCACTTTTTCTAACTTTGATTCTATATTTGCAATTATGTTGTTTACGGGTAAAAATTCTTTTTCATATGTTGTAAAATTAGGCCCTAAACTTAAGGTTTTACTAATATTGTTAGGTATTTGAACATTAGACATATTTTCAATCCAATTCGGATTAGTTAATGTGTCAATTTGTTTATTAGTTTTTTTCCCCTCAAAACACCTGAGCATATTTAGTTTTTTTGTGTGTTTCATTTTAATTTTATTAAAGAAACAGTCATTTTTTTGTACTAATATTTCGTGTAATTCATCAAATATGTCAATTGATACTAAATTTTTTAATTCTAATACTAATTTTGAAATGCTGTTTTGTAATTGGTGTATTTCAGTATACGTATCCGATATCAACATTTTTAAAATATCAATCTTAAGATTACTAACCTTATTATTAAAGTATTTCGTTAATGCTGCATTCCTGAATGTTACATGCGAAATCTTGAAATTAAGAAACTTTGCTGACAATTTCTCAGTTTTACAATGTAAAAGGAAAATTCTTCTGTTCTTCATAGTACTCAATTTCTGGTAGTTCTTCTCTAATTTTCTCCAGTTTTCGTAAACTGCAACTCCATATTTCATCCTTATTGTTCTTGGACAGTATATAACTTTAGTGTTGGTATTTTCCATGTTTTTTCAACCAAATGGAATGTATAATATTTAAAAATAAACGTTTTTTTCTTGGCCTTAATGCATATATATAAATAAAATATTTTTTCTTGGTTTGTTAGGCCATTGTTAATGAATAAAATTTAAGGGAACTAAAACAACATTCTCATCGACGTTTCGGTTTTATTATAACATCAAAACCTTTTTCCAGATAACTGCAATATGACAAAAACTGTACATTTTCATAATATTAACAATGTGTATAAGAAAACATTTCCAAGAAATTACTTTAATACAAGGAACAATTATTAAAAACAATGTCTAAAAAACATGTCTAAAAAATACATATTGCTGTGACTCTTTCAAATATATATATAAATAAAATGAATTTAGTTTACTTAATTAATGCGTAACCAAGAGTCATGCACGCATCCTAGTGCTAGGCCTTATGCTAGACTACGATACGGTGAACTTTCTGCTGAAAAGTAGGTTAAGCAAAGCATTCTACATGTAACTAGCTCAGTTTGAAAATATATATTTCTCTCAGGGGCAGAAAATATGACTTGATTCTCCTTCTCTTTAATCATCACCAGGTCAGGTAAAGAAATAAAATACAAAATAAATCTTAATATCTAATTTATTAAAATAAATTAATTCTAAATAAATTCAAAAGTTTTAATCTACAAATATTTACACA
Organism: Amphimallon solstitiale; assembly: GCA_963170755.1. NCBI lineage: Eukaryota > Metazoa > Arthropoda > Insecta > Coleoptera > Scarabaeidae > Amphimallon > Amphimallon solstitiale. The sequence goes on along the minus strand of OY720682.1, from coordinate 118,493,770 downwards.
TCTAAAATCAATATTCGGTCATAATTCAGATTTATACATCATAAACAATAAAATATTACAAGAAATAAAGAATAAATAGAATCATCATGTCGTGCAAGCATATATCTAAAAATGTGAACGTGATTATTATTATTAATATTTGTCATAGATACATGTAAACAATCAAAATAAAAATAAATTAATTAAGCGTGATGAATTATACTGGAAATTAAAATAAAATAAAAATTTGTGCGGTTTACAATTTGATAACAAAATATAGACATTAAGGAAGTGGCTTTGCCCTAATTAGTCCTGTCCGGCGCCTTTTCTCGCTCCCAACACAGTACCATCAGTAACAAATTCACACAGAAGAGTATCCCAAAGTTCCACCCTACGAGCATGTCATTCTCAGCTCGTCGGACGCAACCCGAACATACATCATCATGTGCACACCCCTTAAGGAATATATATATATTTTAATTAAATAAATAAAGTGAAATAAAACAATATATCTGCGTATTCAATTAATTAACTCAGCCCTGATTAGTTCTGTCCGGTGCCTTTTCTCGCTCCCAACACAGTACCACCAAGACCAATTCGTGTATATCAAATTCACCAGGACTCCATGCTATGAATTAAATAATGACATAATTCATTTCACACATCCCTGATGTATTATTCAACACGTTAATATTGAACACCCAAATACAACAAAACATACTTAATTCTCATGTCAAAAGAAATAATATATATATATTAAAAGAAAATAAACTTTACCTTTTTCACGAAATTCCAATACAAAAACACCACTACAAATAAAGAATTTTGTGACGCCACTATACACACATTTATAACAAATATTGTTTAATCACCTTAATTCTTCATACATCGTATTAAACTCTTCCATAATTCTCAACGAAAAACTTTATTCACTTAATATATAACCTATATACAGATAAACAAAATTATTAATTTCAAATATCCTTTGTAGGATGAATAAATTTAAAAGAAAATAAATTATACGGAAAAGAAAATGATTATCCTATTCAAAATTATCATACAAATGCTAGAGGGTTTTGTCGTAATGTATGGCATAGTGCCCCTACATGCAAAACAAAACTCTCTAGGAAAAAGAAAATTAAAAATGAAATTAAATAAATTCAAAACCGAGTTCATAAATAAAAGTATTTTATACATAGGTAGTTATTTGAATACATCTAAACATTTTAATGAAATGCGCGCAGCATGTTAAAATAAAATTATTATAAGTGTAGAATCTTGTAAAAATTTTATAAGTATTGAAAATCTCAAAAATTATTCTAAGTCCGGATTTTTAAAATAATCCTATTAGAGAGGAGGGAGGAAGTGGTTTTCACCTACTTTTTGATTTGCTAAAATTGCGGTTTTCACCAAGCAATTCCCGGAAATTTTATCTGTCCGCTCTTTTATTCGTAAATTTCTTCATAAAAACATACGGCAACTTTCGTTAAACACGAATCCACTTCCAAAAATTTTGTATCGACGGTGCTGCCCTTATCGGTTGCATGAGGAAACAGCGTATTAATAATCCTTGCGAGAGGTAAACAAACATGTGATCATAAGTCCGTCTATACATTATGACTCAGCCGAGCACCTGATAAACAATACTTTTTACGCCGGTTGGTCCTTGTCAATGCCAGACGTGTTTGTGCGAGAAAACACCTGCTTGATCCTTTTTACGTAGCATTTAATACGTCTTAAAATTATAACCTTATAAAAATTTTATTAAGATTCTTTTACTGTTTTACTTAAATAAAAATAAAAATTTTCGTAAATTATCAATATAGTGAATATTTATACATATCGTGGTAAATGTGAATAAAGTAAAAATTAATTTAAATAAGATCTTAAAGTGATCTTGATTCTACTTATTTATTTACATATTATTATTTATTCAAGATCACTGCAATATGTTTACTATAAACAACTATTTTTAATGTAAGTATTTCTGATTGTTATATGCGTTTATTGTTTATAGTAAACATATGTATTTTTTAGACATGTTTTTTAGACATTGTTTTTAATAATTGTTCCTTGTATTAAAGTAATTTCTTGGAAATGTTTTCTTATACACATTGTTAATATTATGAAAATGTACAGTTTTTGTCATATTGCAGTTATCTGGAAAAAGGTTTTGATGTTATAATAAAACCGAAACGTCGATGAGAATGTTGTTTTAGTTCCCTTAAATTTTATTCATTAACAATGGCCTAACAAACCAAGAAAAAATATTTTATTTATATATATGCATTAAGGCCAAGAAAAAAACGTTTATTTTTAAATATTATATATATATATATATATATATATATATATATATATATATATATATTGAAAAATTCAAAAGATTCTTGGTAGTAGTGGCATACAATGAAGTAAAAGTAATAACAATATGACAACTGGTTGTCAATTAGAAAACAATGACAAATATAAAATGCAAATCACAATGTATAATTGAAAATGTAATCAAATAAGCAATAGGACAGTCGGGATTACTTATATAGCCACATCAAAAGGCTTGGGATTTACCACAAACTGTTCAGTCAATGCAATTATACAAATAACAACGACGCAATTATGTAATGAAAAATTAAGAGTAGAAATGTTGATATTATAACAATATAGAATGTAAAATCAGTCATGTATAAATGTAAATGAAAGCAAATAAGCATAGGACAATCGCCATTACCCATGTAATCCTATATATATAAGTAATCCCGACTGTCCTATTGCTTATTTGATTACATTTTCAATTATACATTGTGATTTGCATTTTATATTTGTCATTGTTTTCTAATTGACAAGCAGTTGTCATATTGTTATTACTTTTACTTCATTGTATGCCACTACTACCAAGAATCTTTTGAATTTTTCAATACATTTGTATATTTGGCAAAGAATTGTAATATATTTTATATATATATATATATATATTATGTGTTGAAATATGTACCAATCTTTGCTGTTTTTGTGTAATTGAAAAAGGTATTGGGGAATCCAGCAATCAAAAACAAGTTTTACAATGTCATGGAAATCTAATTCTCTTTAATCAATATTTCGCACATATAATTCATGTGCTTCCTCAGGATTAAGCTGTAATTACAATGGCATGATAACAACGTAAAAAGTATGCACAAGAATTCTATTTTAAATGACTTACAAATGTGATTTCTCGCTATGGAGAAGATAAAACATCTATGAAATACAGGTTACAGTTGCTAAGAAACATCACAACAAAGTATCCAAAATGCGACGAGCATTATGTTTTTTAAAAAATGAGAGGATTGAGCAAGCTGTATTGTGTCAACAAGACAATGTCATTAATGTTTGCTTATAGCGCAAGTCATATATTGAGTAAAATCAATACCAACCCAAGAAAAATCAAAACATCCGAAATGTAAAAATACTAGGGAGTAACTAAACAAAGCATCGTCACAGCTAGATGCCCATCCCCCTTTTAACACGTATTATGAACATCATTATATGACACAACAAGTCTGTCCAATCTTACTAAATTGTTAATAAAAAGACAAAGAAAAACAAAAGAGAAGGTAAAAGGTAAAATTTGTAAAAGTTAATTAGTTAAAACCCCCCAGCTCGCCTCTAAACATCAAGACTCAACAAATATGAGTATATTATGCTTAAGTACTGAAGATCAGACCTGAAATTCATCACATTGTTTATTCTGTTTATATATACCATCTCAAAGAATTCTCTACTGTTCTTTCTACTCTGTGTCCTCAAAATTGTGACCCCTTCTAAATTAGGTGTGTGATCCTCTTCTAACATATGCTTAGCCAAGGCACAACGGGTTTTACCTGTGCGTATTGCTGTGACCTCTTCTACTTTGGTTAATAACCAATAGTTAAATTAATAAATTGATATACTTTAGTGATCTCAGGGTCTAAGTGTGAATTTCTTTGTTTCTGTAACGGGTAATGTGTCGCAGCCTTGTACTTATTGTGAGTTCTAGCTGTGATAGTGATGTTTACTTTCCTTATGTTCTCCTTTGGGATGGGTATAAATAAGTAGATATTGAATGTCAGCACAACTTATTTTATTTTCAATATAAATTTATAAAACATTGAGTAAATTTTACTATTATACAATACAATACTTTATTTATTTCATTATTATGTTTTGCCTTTTTTTTTATCAATGGTACAAGCACCTTGCAAATCCTTTGTTCTTTAAGAAATTGTAAATATTAAAAAAAAATCACTACACTTATTCTTCATGTATGCTCATGTGTCAAGGAAATTTTACTAAGTTCACTTTCTTTACTTTTACCGATGTATCCTCATTGGATCATCTCGACCTGAGATTCGCACGTCAAAATCGAGATTTAAACAAGGAGGAACTATTAGATGTTTCCTATACTATTTCGAAGTTATCGTTATTCAACTAAAAGCGTTAACGCCTCGTTGAGCCGCCCTGAATTGAGATTCGCACGTCAATCCAAAGCTCACTCAAAGAGGAATTTGTTAATTATTCAAATAATATTCTAAATTTTGTTGCTATCCGGAAAAATTATTAATACTCCGTTGAATCGCCTTGAGTTAAGATTCGCACGTCAACCCAAAGCTTACCCAAAGAAGCATTTATTAATTATTTAAATAATATTCTAAATTTTGTTGCTATCCGGAAAAATTATTAATACTCCGTTGAATCACCTTGAGTTAAGATTCGCACGTCAACCCAAAGCTTACCCAAAGAAGCATTTATTAATTATTTAAATAATATTCTAAATTTTGTTGCTCGATAATTTAGGAAACACACATGAAGATTCTTTTATTTATTTATTTATAGGATTGCAAGATGGAGTTTTATTTTTTTATAGTGCTTGTACTTACTTTTCTTGATTGTATAACATTTCAAACTCTCCTTGGTAGTCCAGGCCCTCCATCTCATCGAATTTATTGGACGGCTTTGTGAAGTATATGACTTGCGCTATAAGCAAACATTAATGACATTGTCTTGTTGACACAATACAGCTTGCTCAATCCTCTCATTTTTTAAAAAACATAATGCTCGTCGCATTTTGGATACTTTGTTGTGATGTTTCTTAGCAACTGTAACCTGTATTTCATAGATGTTTTATCTTCTCCATAGCGAGAAATCACATTTGTAAGTCATTTAAAATAGAATTCTTGTGCATACTTCTTACGTTGTTATCATGCCATTGTAATTACAGCTTAATCCTGAGGAAGCACATGAATTATATGTGCGAAATATTGATTAAAGAGAATTAGATTTCCATGACATTGTAAAACTTGTTTTTGATTGCTGGATTCCCCAATACCTTTTTCAATTATATATATATATATATATATATAATGTCAGAAAAGAGTGTTGGGGAGTCCGGCAATAAAAAGACTCATGTTTAAAGGAAGTCTAACGTTTTATTTCTCAATATTCAAACCATATATATATATATATAGAGAGAGAGAGAGAGAGAGAGAGAGAAAATAAAATTAGTGTTTCAAACAGAATTATGGGCTGTAGATTAAATAAGACACAATTGTATTGATGTTACGTTGACGTTTCGATTTATTACCGCTTAAAGTATGCAACATTTATTGACACGTTTTCTTTTTAACTGTGCTGTGTCCAGCGTTTTAAATTGTTTTTTAAAAATTGTGCTGTAATAATTTCTTTTAAATTTGACGTTACATTAAAGCAACAATATTAAAAATAGTGCAATCCAGGAATACAATAGATATACTTTTGACCTTATGTGAGATGGATAATAGACATAATATTTTTATGTAAACTACACAGATGTTTTTGTCTGAAGAAGATTTTGTAATAAATCGAAACGTCAACATAATAACATCAATAAAATTGTGTCTTATAAATTTAATCTACAGCCCATAATTCTGTTTGAAACAGTAATTTTATTTTCTCAACATACGTTGGTCAGTTAGACGAAATACTTATCATTATATATATATATATATAAACAATTTAAAGGTGTCGAGACCGAAGCCCGTGGTAGTGTAGTGGTTAACACACCTGACTAGTAATCAGGAGATTTCGGGTTCGATTCCTGGACCGCTGGGTAATTTTTAAAGATATTAAAAATTACCTAATTAACAATTAAACTAATTTTAAATTAATTTGAAATTAGTATGACCTCTAAATCGTCCAAGAAATTTAATTATATATATATGCACATGAATATGTGAATAAGGTCAAGAAAAATTTAGAATTATTTATATATATATATATATATATATATATATATATATAACATACCTACACAGATGAGAAACAATGTGGTGTACGCAATAGAATGTAGCTGCCATGATTTCTATGTAGGACAGACAAAGCAGAGATTAAAAAACCGGATCACCCAACATATCAGTGACGTAAGGGTGAAGCCGCAGGGGTGTGCTTTGGCAGGCCATATATCAACCACCAACCACACAGCGGATTTCAGTAAAGCAAGAATCATTTTCAAAGAGCCTAATTACATTCGGAGAACTTTTTTGGAAACGCTTACCATAAAAACTTTAAGACACAGTATAAATTGCAAATCAGACTCGCAAAATTTCAGCAGAATATATGGAGCTTTCTTGCCGCAATTAACACGAAGAATACAATACAAATTAGCATAACACAATAGATTAAATGACAGCACTTACTCATTATTAAAATTATACGAAATTCATGTAAATATTAAATTTAATATCAATACATTATTTGCGCGGAATAACAATATAAAATAAAAGATATCCCCTTTTTGTTTTTTCTTGTTTGTTTTTCGGACGAACAGGTTTTTCTTTCACCAATGTATGTACACATGTTTTTAATAAAACGTACGCAGAAGGTTTTCGAGACTTTAAACTGCACACGGAAAATTACTTTAAGCAAATTATTTTAAATGTGCCGTAATATCTTAATGTTTACTTTTTTAATGTGTCATATGTTGAATATACAGATGAGACCAAATATATAGCCCCTCGGCAAAAGTAAGTTACACATAGATGTTTTTAAGATTTGTTAATTATTTTATAAATGTGAGCTGGGCAAAATTTAATATGTTCTTTTTTCTAATCTAATAAAGGTCTGATGAAGGTTCAAACATAGAACCGAAACGTCACTAGCCGAAAAAAAGCTACGAATTTTTTATTTTTACCTAAACCCTAATTCTACCTTTCCTGGTAGTAAGTTTTATACACAGTGATATACACTATCAGTACTCAAAGCTGAATTTCGTCGAGCATTATATATATATATATATAGTCAGATTAAAGATATAATTACTGATAATTAGCTAATATAATATAATATGAAATAGTTACTACTTTAATAATAGTAGAATTTTGGGCTGGATATTTGATTTAAAACACAATCGTTGGCTAAATAACGTTTCGGAAATATATTTATTCCTTCATCAGATCTACAAAATATATAATTAGGGACAACTGTTAAGTAAACTATAAATTATCTTACAATTGCCACACTAGGTCATAAAATATATGGGTTTGACAAACATTAAAAACATAACATGATATGACAGTGACTTATAAGTATAAATGTCAAGATGACATACAAAATTGTAAACAAAAAAAAATTTTCTACAAAACGCACATCAGGTTTCAAACTTCAGATATATCACACTGTTAAATTTATATGTGTCTTATTTAAAAAACAATATTTTATATACCTATAATATTTGAAAAAACTAAAAGTGGTAATCATGTATATGAAAAACATGAAAATTAGTGAATTTTAATTTTATTCAAAATTTTGTCATTAACAAATTTTAGTAAACCTGAATAAATGTTGCTAAAATTTTGGGAGTCTGATCTGGAGTTAATATTTGGTGTAAAAACATTAATACAAAGAGTTTCTAGAAATAATCTCTTAGTCAAATTAGATTCTTTATATAAGATGTTAGTTCGATCAAATAGTATGGAATGACCAGTAGTATATACATGTGATGCTAATTTACATGCATTAGGTTTTAATTAGCATCTATTTATTTAAAATCTTGAGGCGAAAGTCGATGATGTTTTCTTGGTCCCGAAGGATGTCATCGGTGTAGGTGTTTTGTACTGTAAATTCTCTATATGTTTGATTATATGATTGTGTGTGTGTATTCGCGAAGTGGTGAAGTGTTACCTGATTCTTTTTATACAAAATTACAGCTGTTCGTATTCCTTTTACTGTTTTGAAGTTTGTGTGCATTTCGCATGTGTAATGTATAAGTGTTATTAATGTTTGTGGGTGTACGTTCAAATCTTGTAAATATTGTGTATGTGTGTTTGAATTTGCTATGTGTGTGTGAATTAACTTACTTCGCATGTCTGTCCATGTGTTGGTGTCTATGCCCCTAAATGTGATCACCTCTTTGTGTGTCTTGCTAATTTTACCCATTTGTGTTATAAGTGTTTGTCGTTTCCAAGAACTTGTATATTTTTCGGCACATGTAAACGTACTTGTTGACTTTCTTGAGGTGTAGAACCAAAAATATCTGTCCTCTTCCTCTTCTGTTAGAAGCGCGTCCAAGTGCGTTCTCAAAATCCTCCTGCTAGAGTCCATGTATTTGGTTTTTGTTTGTGTGAGTATTATTGTGGAGGTTTCCTTGATTTCTTCTGTGACCTTTTCTTTGTTTGGGCCCTTTGGAACATCCTTCTGAACATTTTCTAATGTCTTTCCTTCGGTTGTATGTTGTTCGTTGTTTTCCCACGTTTGTATCTCTACTATTATTTCTTCCTTTTCCTTTTCTTTAATTATTTCTACGGATGCTGTTTCTATTGGTCCTGATTCTACAGCTGTTTTATTTTCCCTTGTGTCCTTCTTATTAAATAATTTTACATAACTTTCCTCCATTTTTAGTACTAGGCTGTCTTCTAGGTCTTTCTTGAAATCTTCCAAGTTTTCCTTGTTCTCTCTTTTATCTTCCTCTCTATCTCGAATTCTGTTCGTTTCCAGTTCTTCTTTAAGTTCTTGCATATTCTTTTTATTATCTTGTTTAGATTCATCTATTTTGTTCTCTAATCCGTTTATCATCAATCTGATCTGTTGTAACATACTATTATCCTCTGGCTTTGGACCACTTCCTTGTCCCATAGTGCTCTCTGTGATTCGAGTGGTATCGCCTTGATTTTGCGGAGATTCGTCTTCGCTTTCGCTGGATGATTCCTGGTGGACATTTGAAACGCGTCTGGATCTTGTATTCATCTTGCAGGTTTATAGTTTTACAAATACACCCAATAATAATAAAAGCAATGTGTCGTTTGGATTCGACCCCTGTACAATATGTTGCAAAAATGTTTGTAATAAAATATTTGACCTGTGTTTTTAATTTTTATGACAGTGAATAAATGATTTCAATTATACCCAGTGTTTATTTATTTAACATTGACCATCAATCCGTGGAAGAGCACATACACAAATACATAAATCAAATACACATTTTTCTTTTTATATTTTTATTATACAATTATCTTATTTTAAAAATGTCCTCCACTTCTTTAAATCCTCGGAGATGAGCTGAAAAAAATGCTGTAAGTGTACTCTGTAGGTTATTCGAATGGCCCCAATACGTTGGTGCGCCAGAATGCTATAGGGGTATAGTAATCACGTTACCGCCCCTTATAGTTAATGTTATTAAAGAGCAATGAGACTAATGAAATTAAAATTGAAAAACTGTTAAAAGTTACGAGAGAAATGTTATCCAAGTTAAGTTTTACAAACACTAAATATTAAGCAAGTGAAAGTCTAAATTGAATTGCTGTTTACTGTATATGTGGGTCTAATTAAATAATTCAATGAAATGTGACTAACACTGTTGTATTAAATTTAAAATGTACTAAATTTCGCGCTTGAAATTTCCTTCCTATCTCTTATAATTTTAGCCAATGATCTATTTCTAAAAGGAGAAGGGGTTGTTTCCGGCATCTATAGTGAATTATTCTCGATTACAGTTAGTCTTGTGAACGGTTTGTGAATATTCTTTCTCAAGGGTCGTTGAGGGGGTTCATATAATACAAACATACACTACTAGAGTCACTCACATTACCTGTACATTTTCTGATTTCCGGGATGCTGTCGGGCGAATTATCGGCTTGATTGGAACACCTGTGGGAATAAAAAAATGCGCTTCCACGTTGTGCAGATAGTGGACTCAAATTTACGAAATTGATGGTGGGAGTTAAGTACGTAAATGACAAACACAAACACAGGTATATATAATAATTCTCTATATTTTACTTTAAACAGGTTACAATTTGAGTATTTATGTTGTAGATGGAGTTTCTTTATTATGAGACAAAATAAAACATTTATAGGAATATTATCTAACAAAGTGAAGAATTACACACAGTTCCACCATAAATTGTACAATTATCCACCGAATGAAAACACAGCGGTTGAGTGCCAATGTGTGAAATGTATATGGACAGAAATGATGTCCCAAAATTATTTAAAAGTGAGATTTTGGAGCTCCAATAAAACTAATTGTGACTGGAGAACCACAAATTTACTGTACGTAAGTTAATTTTAATATTTTGCTTGTTATTGAGCCCTATTTAGTTGCTTGTTTATCAAGATAGGTTAGCTTTGAATACATTAAACGTGACTGACTGTATAATTAAATAATGCCTTTAATATCTAGTGAATTAGAACACCAAACGATTTGTTTCTTAGTAAATTCAATCTTGTTGACTATTAATACTGATCTGACTTTGAACGAATTGATATTGACTTTAATCTTAATAAAAAACTACAAATTTACACCTTAGTTTGATATAAATACTGTGGCTTTGACGTTACACCTCTTTGGATGTCGTAAATACTTGTAAAAACTTTCACAATACCTTCAATTTAACATATCAAAATGTTCGTTAGCTTTATGGAGGGTCCTTATGGTGAACTGGAACGGGCTTTGTAGCTGGTTATCCCTTGGATACTTCGGAACTTTCGGCTGGATGAATCTCGGGATCGAAATTGTGGAAAACGCCTTCGGGTATCTAGGTCATCGGTAGCGGTGTTGGATTTGAGCAGCAGGCAGGATCTTCAGCTCGGAGATGCTATTGCCGCCGGTCTTGGTTCGTAGTCTTAAGTATCGGTAAGTGGATTTTTCTTCCACTGTATTGTAATTTAATTTATGTGTCCGTCTCGATTTATTTGAGGTTATGATCTTTGTTTATATTTTCTTCTCTTTTCAGCTCCAGTGGCGCTTATCTTCGTTCGTTCGTATTGGTAAAGCAGAACTATTTCTAGATGGTCGGCGTGTTTGACCGGCCGAAATGTCGGGATCGTTTGAAAAAGTTGCCGCGCTGGATTTATTTTCAGTGGCGTTCACCTTGACGCTGACCCATTGACTTACTAACCAGATGATGATTCATGATTTCTGTCTGGTGTATGTATACCTTATATATAGGTCAAGGTTGTCTATTGTTTAAAGCCTCGAACCCAAAGTGGTTATCGATTATATTTTGATTGATTATAATAATATTTGATTATTTTACAATGCTAAAGGATGTTATTCTGTAGTTTTTATATTTATAATAATTAAATAAAATATTTTCAGTACGTGAAAATCTCTGAATACTAATTTTAGGAATTTTAATGAGTATGGCATTTTTAGCGTCGCTTTTCGATACATTTGTATAGTCATGTGCAAAAAAATAATGAAATGTTATAATTTTTGGATTTTATCCAAAAATAAGGATATTCATGCCCTAATTCAAATCTGTTCTAAATATAGAAGAGGCTGTAGTTAATTTATGTTTTCACATTAAAATTGGTTTCCTCACCGAGTTAAATTGTATTTGACTTAATAATGGGCGTTCATGATGAACGTCCATTCCTTGCATTAAATGATGCTATTGAATATTTATCGGTCAATAATTCTATTTGTGCTTTTAAAAACAAGAGATATACAATCAAAGAGCTTTGGAGTGTCACTCCTAGTATGTACAATTCATGATTATGTTTTGATTTAGTCATAATTGGCATTTTTATATCGGCCATATTTGTATGCTCTAAATGCATGTGTTGTGTGTGCTAGACAAGATGCTTTGTCAAAACTCAATGTGTAATGATAATGAAAGATTGAAAATAATGTATGCCACATAAGTATAAGACTGTATAATGCGTTTCTGTGTATTTAAATTTGTTCTCACTAATATAGTCATGTTTTTATACTAATTTCTTATATCTTATCTTTTTAAATAAACTTTATGACCAAGATATAATTGTTTGCTAAATCGATTATATGGGATTGATTCTGTGTGCATGGTGGATTTGTTATTTCTCTCCTTTATTTAAGTAACTCAATGGCAACTACAACATTTCAACATGTACCAGGGTTCGTCCCTAATAACAAACTTAAAAGTTAACAAAAATGAGTGTTGTGACTCGTAACTAATTATGTGTATTTGAATAGTCTAGGAACAGATACGAGACTAGTTCAATATATATATACACTTTAATTTAAATATATATATCGCCCTCGAGATTAAGAATTGAGTTTAGCTGGCAAATTAAAACAATCAATTATATTTTATTTTTGAATTCTATATTATTAACCTAAATTTCAAATAACAGTTCTTTTAGCTCGTGGAATAAATTGTACCCCGTTGACGTGGGAAAATCGTAGAGGAAGTAGAAGAATCAGCATCGCAAGAATCATCAGCAGTTTTAAATATTATTCAAGATTTTGACGCCTTTCGAAATATAGATAAAGAAAACATTGAAGAATGGCTATCAAGTGATAAATATCAACCCGGTTACAAAATCAAAGATGATACTATTTTTTACAAAGCTTTGGAAGGTAATCAACTAAGCAACGACAACAAACACATTAGTGATAACGAAGAACCCTTAGAAAAAGCCTTGCCCGATGAAGCATTGAAAAGTGCTGATTGTTTATTAAAATTCTTGGAACAAGAAAACGATTCTAGATACAGTGACTTTCTAGCAATTCGAAAAATAAACGGAAACGTACCCAACTTTTCATACCATTTATTTTAAATCATAAGTCATATGCATACGTATTTATTAAAAATTTGTTTTATGTATTTAGATGTACATATGTAGTAGTATAAATGTAGATGACGTTATAAATATGTGCATAAATGTATTCTTGTTGCTATATTTATGATATGTACGCATGTGGTACATAATAAAGTTTCATTTCAGTTATTCGTTCTTTTCGATTATTCGGCATCCTAATGACCGATGATCGTCACGGATAATCGGGGTTTTACTGTAATTCAATTGATGCTGGTTTACTTGGACTTCGAGAATAAACTTGTTTTCATATATTTTGTTCCTCTTATACTTTTTTCTTCCGAAATTGTGCCATCAACCTGCAGTATTGTAAATTTAAGAGTTCTAGTAATATAACAATCACTTCGCCAGCACAATGACTTTATCAGATTTGTATATGTTCCACAATCGCAATTGTATGATTGCAAAATCAGAATGAACTGTTATTCAAATGCAGTCAGTTGAGTATATTGTATTGTTCTTAACACTTTTGTGGTGTAGGACTGTTCAATTGCCACTAATCTTTTGTCAGAAAATTGAGTAGAAAGCAATTACAGTAAAAACCCGTTTTTAGTTTAAATGCGTTTTTTATAGAAAAACCTAGTTTTTACTGACCGCCTTTGTTACAATTAGTATTTACTAATAATCAAAAAGAAATGTCAGCTAAAACGGGTTTTAACTAGAGAAAACTAGTTTTAACGAAATGACTCAGTTAAAACTGAGAATGAAATTGGCTTCTGATACAATACATACTCCTGTGAAAAGGAAAGTTAACATAATTATATCGGTTTCCCATCTCGACAGAGAAAAGCTGTCTTCCGCAATATTATTGGAGTGGTTCTTCAAAAGGATGAAGAAGGTTTGCACATGATCGGAACGAAATATGGGATACTCGACAAATTGTATTGCAGGTTTGTATTGTTGAATTTGTTTCAATATCGTCAAATGTCAAACAAATGCCAAATGTTACAATCACTTCATTCAAATCGGACTTCGATGTGTCTAAAGAAAAATTCTTGCTGTTTGATAAAATGCCGGAGATAAATTTGTCTTTAAGGGGGGGTTTTACTTGATCGGCGTATGCCACAAAATAGTCAATTTCCACAAAAAAAATATAGCAAAAATTAAGGCATTTGAAAAAGTTGCCGCTACATGAACAAAATAACCAATATTTGTTCTACCGACTGACAATTAAAATTTGCAATTATATTAAAAAATAGTTAAAATACAGCAGTTTGAATTTTTTTCGTTTTATAGCGATATAAAGCTTACTGTGCATAAAAAGTACTTTTTTGAATCATGGGTCCCTAGATATTTTTATTCTGAACACGACAATGTATTTACTTTACTTTCAAAATAACCCTGGTCTACAAAAAAATATTTTGAACCAATGAGAATGATCACATATTCTGCACTCAAAAATGGCAAATAGGCAACACACAATTCAAACTTTTTTTTGTCCAGCGATATGCGATATAGAAGGTGTACCTAGTCAACTGTATTAAGCCGAACGTCAAATAAACAGAGAGTATATTCAATCTTTTTTTATTACCTTAGGCTTAGGTAAACGAATGCTTCATTCAGATATCGGCCTTATTTTGTAATTATTTTAATGATATTTGCCAGACTGTATTAGATATTAATTCTTCGTCTGGAATAAATATATGTTGTTATTATTATTATGAAATTTAACTTGTAACTTAATTTCTCGCGGTGATATGTAAGGGAGAAGGGGGCACATGTGGACAGTGGGTGCATGTGGACACTTTCAATTTGTCGATAACTTCGCCAAAAAGTTTGTAGAAAATAGTACAGGTGGCTCTGATTGTGTTATTGTACATATTCAAATTCAAAGTTAAGGCTGCGTTTGATAAGGTTTTGGCGGGAGAGAAATGTACCCAAAAAATACCATTTTTATTTCCATTTTTACGGGCGTAAAATATCAAAACATGTAAATTTTATGCATTAAGCATGAAGATAAAGGTTAAACGAAGTGAACGGTCGTATTTTTTTTTAAATTAAGTTAATATATAAGCCGTAAATAAAATGGGAAGTTAGTAGTCTTGCAAGTACTAGAAAAAATGGCTACATGTACGAGGTATGTCTCAGAATTAATGAGAATGATCAGTTTTAAAGTGTTTTATTGAATGTATCTATTAATTTATATTGTCCCCTTCAAAGTATACTCCTTGGGAATGCACACAGCGTCTTCAGTGAGTTTTTCATTCCTTGTAACAAGTCTGGAAGTCTTTTTCCGTTAGGCTGTTGAAAACCTACGTGGTGACTCTTTGGGAACCTTTCAATGGTCGCTTAAGCGTTGGAAAAAGAAAAAAATCATATGGAGCCATGCTTGGACTGTAGGACGGGTGTGGGTGTACTGGAATGTTTTCCTCTGCCAAAAATTATCCAACTAACAACGAGCTGTGATTGGGAGCATTATCATGATGCAGGATCCACGAGCTGGCGATGTCAAGTCGCACAGGCAAAACTATTTTCGGCAAACGTTCAAGAACCTCTCCATAAAGGGTTTGATTTGCCTCATGTGCCATCAACCTGAATGACAACCGTCTGCCACGTAATACGCAGAATCCATCTTAGCCACGATTTCATCGGTTTTCGATGTGGAAAGCCATCAGGAGCGATGGTAATCTTCAATGGTTTCGCGGCCATCTTTGAAAGCCTTGTGCCATCTGAAAACTTGTGCTGACTATAACGCAGCATCTCCTTATGCTGTTCTTAACATTTGTAGTGTCTCTGAAGCAGTTCTTTCTAGTTTAACCCAAAATTTAATTGCATATCGCTGCTCGATTTTGTCTGCATTTTACATGTAACGTGGTATTGGAACTTAGCGGTAAATACCTCGTGCTAATACCACTAACACTAGACCTAGTGGCCCGCTCCTATTCTGGTTGAGTTCCTAGCCACTCCACTCACATATAGTCGACTCCAGTCGGCTGCAGTCGTTGCCACATATAGCGTACAAAATTCATTCTCATTAATTCTGAGACATACCTCGTAAACATTACACGGTAAATTTATATGTAATATAGCTAGTACACTCGGTATTTATATTTGGAAGGTAAAAATAGTAACAGTAGCTAAATATATGTGTAATTTTTTAAGTGATCCATGAAATAAAATTTGTTTACATTTTTGGTGGGTCTTTATATACATTACAGATATCTGTTACATTTACGTCGCCTAACAGTGTAGCACATATAATATAGATGGGGTTATTATCTTGCAATTATTTAGAGGTTAGTTGTGTGTTATGCGATACTTTAATTATTCATTATAATTTAAAATTATAATTAACAACAATTTTTGCGGTTACTAATTATAAAATTTAGTATGTTACGAGTTATTTGAAAGTACGTAATAGACAATCAACAGTTGGCATCACTGGTTGGCACCACGAAACCAAAAAGTAACTACATAGTTTAATTTGCGAGTTTAATGAAATTGCAATATTTTAAAATATGGAGTTTTGTATTATCCTTAATTGAAAGATGCCTATGCTTTTACCAATGAGATGAATTATGTAAATCAATTAAACTGGGACTGTTTACGCCGACAAAAGCCTAATAGCTGTTTTATATTTACGAAGTTCGCAAAGAAATTGTCGGCCAAGAACGTTTTACATTTTTCTTCAACATTTTTTAAGGATACCTTCTTTACAATTTTGAGGAAATAATAATTGTGATAAAGATAACACCCCATGAAGGCGATTCGGCGAACTATACGAGATGTCAAGTCACTCAAGTCTATGAAATGCAATATTCCGCTGCCGCTTCCGGATTATAATTTCTACGAAACAGCAAACATCCCAGTAAGCATTTTTCAAATTTCCATCTTTTTTCTTAAAAATATATTCTACTGTATTCTGTATAATATGAACAGTTTCTTTTGTGTATTAATGTGAAATAAATGTGTGAAATGTCAAAGATTGTTTACCAGGATATAAGTAGAATGGCATTTTTGATTAAACGATATTATTGAATAAAGAAATCGATAGCAGTCAATATTATTAAATAAAAAAATATCGATTTTAATCACGATTATCGAAAAGAAAACATCGATACTTTTTTACAAAACAATATATCGTGCGCATCCCTAGTTCAAATCACATATGCCTGCCCACTCTTTCTTCCGAAGGTCAGTTCCCGGTTTTTTAGTTTCGATTAATAACAATAATCTTTATAATAGCCTCATTATTCTCCTTACTAATAGCGAGCGGCCTTCCTTTAAAAACCCCATGGAATAACACGAGATGGACTTATTTACGTAACATTGCCGCATATTTACGGTTCGTACGGGAAACTGGGCAAACGTAGAGGTCCCGAATTGATTTAGCGGGAAAGCCGACACTCCAACCAATATGTCTGCAAAATTTCAGCTTTTCCTTTCGACTCTGACGGAAAATACGGGCCCTCAAAGTTGAGGGTATTTTTTCGGTAGGTGACGGTACGGTTCACGTATCTCCTAAAAATCTGGACCGCCGTCGTGCTTGCCGCGTGCATCATCGAAATCGGGAAAAATTCGTGCTCACCACAAACCGGATTTCGAAATTTAACTCGACGGCATTGCAGAGATATTAATTTGTTAAATTTTAAGTACTGACTCATGACGTGACGCATACGTAACCAAAAAAACAGGACTGGAAACATAATTGACTTTTCGGAAATCTGACAGGTACATCGAGAATTTTGCAAGTGTGACTTTTAAGCGTCAAATTCCGAATTCTGAAGGTTTCAAGGACACAACAAGATTCATTATCGGAAAGTACAGATATTTCTAGACCATTCCCATTCCTATTGCGACTTCATCGTTATCCGATATCGATAGGACGAGTGATTGAAACTCTTGATGCACCCGGGGCATGGTGGAAAAATGTTGCAAATACGACTAGCGTTTGCGGCCATCTTTTTTTTATTAATGTCAGACGAGATCCGTACCAAATAAATACACATAATATATTTATTTTTTGGACAAGGAGAAGACACTAAATTAATTATCGGGACGCAATTAATATGATTTTTAATTTTCTTTTGACGATTACACGTTTATTTTCCCTGGAATTTAAAAAAAAAATTCAGATTCTACCATAAGGCAAACCCACATATAAATACGGCAGCTTAACAAGCCATTTACATGTATCTCGGTGGCCTAATAACAAAATCAAAGCATCTGAATAGAACTCCGTAGATCGACCGGGTTCGAATCCCGGGCGAAGCAATAATTTTTTATTTTCGAATACAATATTGTGTATTTACTTCGTATACATTTCATCGGTCGACCGACTAATCATTCTCATATACAGCATGACTTTTTTTTTATTTATTAGAAATTAGATTTAAAATAATAAATTTCCTTACGGGAAAAATATTGCTTTCAAGATTTATGTTCCCCTACGAAATAATGTCATTTAAACGATTACGCAAACGTGCACAGTGGGCGGAGCTGGCTGAAATCAATTTCTCTCTCTTCTGATTAGAAGTAAAATTAGGCACTTGGGAGTTTTTACGGTCGCCCCTCACTAATCCAAATGTCAAAAAAATATGGCCGAGGGATTTTTTGAAAATTGACGTATGAATATGAAATTTTAGATACGGGGGTGGTTGAGGTTGCCGATCACAAATCCAATGTCAAAAAACCAAAATGGCGGAAGAAGTTTTTGAAAATTGACCTATGAATGTGAAATGTTAGATACGGGGGTGGTTGAGGTCGCCGATCACAAATCCAAAATCAAAATGTCAAAAAAAAAACAAAATGGCGGAAGTTTTTTGAAAATGAACGTATGAATGTGAAATTTTAGATACGGGGTTGTCTTAGGTCGCCGATTACAAATCCAAATTCAGAATGTCAAAAAAAAACAAAATGGCGGAAGGGTTTTTTGAAAATTGACGTATAAATGCGAAATTTTAGATACGGGGGTGTGTGCGGACGCCGATTACAAATCCAAAGTCAAAATGTCAAAAAAAAAATGGCGGACGGATTTTTTGAAAATTGACGTATGAATGTGAAATTTTAGATACGGGGGTGTGTGAGGACGCCGATCATAAATCCAAATTCAAAATGTTAAAGAAAACAAAATGGCGGACGGGTTTTGCGAAAATTGACGTATGAATGTGAAATTTTAGATACGGGGGTGTGTGCGGACGCCGATCACAAATACAAAGTCAAAATGTCAAAAAAAAGAAAATGGCGGAGGAATTTTTAGAAAATTGTCGTATGAATGTGAAATTTTAGATACGGGGATGTGTGTGGACGCCGACTACAAATCCAAAGTAAAAATGTCAAAAAAAAACAAAATGGCGGAAAAGTTTTTTGAAATTGACGTATAAATGCGAAATTTTAGATACGGGGATGTCTGCGGGCGCCGACCACCAATCAATAGTCGAAATGTCAAAAAAAAGAAAATGGCGGCAGAATTTTTTGAAAATTGACGTATAAATGCGAAATTTTAGATACGGGGATGTCTGCGGACGCCGATCACCAATCCATAGTCAAAATGTCAAAAAAAAACAAAATGGCGGACGGGTTTTTTGAAAATTGCCGTATGAATGTGAAATTTTAGATATGGGGGTGTGTGCGGACGCCGATCATAAATACAAAGCCAAATGTCAAAAAAAATAAAATGGCGGAAGGGTTTTTTGAAAATTGACGTATGAATGTGAAAATTGACGTATGTTGTGCTTTTTTCTTAACGAGAGTAGACTTCGAAAAGATTGACATGCTTTTCCACTATGACATCAAAATAGTATTGTAAACTATCTCGATGAAAATGTTGTGCTCTTTGAGCTCATTGTTTCTCTAGATACTTGAACATGACTTATGTTTAACATTAATTTACCTATCTCGCTCTTCAGTGTGTACACCTTTGTGTAAAAAACCATTTGAGGAGAATTTTAAATAAAATATACTATTGGCTCACGAAATATATGTATATACAGGGGTGCGTCAAAAGTTAATAAAACCAGACATTCTAAAAGGCGTCATGACAGTGATTGCTTTCTACAAGAAACTATGAAAAAGCTGTAAGCGGACGCGAAAAAGGCGATTCAAACTAAAAGAGATTGACGGACCCGCTGTAAGCGGACGGACCCGCTGTAAGCGGACGCTATATCTAGTTAGATATACTAAAAGCTGCCGGCTTACCTTTAAAAACCCCATGGAATAGCACGGGATGGACTTATTTACGTAACATTGCCGCATATTTACGCTTCGTACGGGAAACTGGGCAAACATAGACGTTCCGAATTGATTTAGCGGGAAAGCCGACATTCCAACCGATATGTCTGCAAAATTTCAGTTTTTCCTTTCGACTCTGACGGAAAATACGGGCCTTCAAAGTTGAGGGTATTTTTTCGGTAGGTCACGGTACGGTTCACGTATCTCCTAAAAATCTGGACCGCCGTCGTGCTTGCCGCGTGCATCATCGAAATCGGGAAAAATTCGTGCTCACCACAAACCGGATTTCGAAATTTAACTCGACGGCATTGCAGAGATATTAATTTGTTAAATTTTAAGTACTGACTCATGACGTGACGCATACGTAACCAAAAAAACAGGACTGGAAACATAATTGACTTTTCGGAAATCTGACAGGTACATCGAGAATTTTGCAAGTGTGACTTTTAAGCGTCAAATTCCGAATTCTGAAGGTTTCAAGGACACAACAAGATTCATTATCGTAAAGGACAGATATTTCTAGACCATTCCCATTCCTATTGCGACTTCATCGTTATCCGATATCGATAGGACGAGTGATTGAAACTCTTGATGCACCCGGGGCATGGTGGAAAAATGTTGCAAATACGACTAGCGTTTGCGGCCATCTTTTTTTGATTAATGTCAGACGAGATCCGTACCAAATAAATACACATAATATATTTATTTTTTGGACAAGGAGAAGACACTAAATTAATTATGGGGACGCAATTAATACGATTTTTAATTTTCTTTTGAAGATTACACGTTTATTTCCCTAGAATTAAAAAAAAATAATTCAGATTCTACCATAAGACAAACCTACATATAAATACGGCAACTTAACAAGTCATTTACAATTATCTCGGTAGCCTAATGACGAAATCGAAGCAATTGAATACGACGCCGTGGTTCGACCGGGTTCGAATCCCGGGCGAAGCAAATTTTTTTTATTTTCGAATAGAATATTGTGTATTTACTTCATATATATTTCATCGGTCGACCGACTAATCATTCTCATATACAGCATGACTTTTTTTATTTATTATAAATTAGATTTAAAATAATAAATTTCCTTACGGGAAAAATATTGCTTTCAAGATGTATGTGCCCCTACGAAATAATTTTGTTTAAACGATTACGCTGGCTGAAATCAATTTCTCTCTTCTGATTACAAGGCACTTGGGAGTTTTTGCGGTCGCCGATCGCTAATCCAAATGTCAAAAAAAAACAAAATGGAGGAAGAATTTTTTGAAAATTGACGTATGAATGTGAACTTTTAGATACGGGGGTGCCTTAGGTCGCCGATCACGATTCCAAAGTCAAAATGGCGGAAGATTTTTTGAAAATTGACGTATAAATGTGAAATTTTAGATACGTAGGTGTTTGCGATTGCCGATCTCAAATCCAAAGTCAAAATGTCAAAAAAAAACAAAATGGTAGAAGAATTTTTTGAAAATTGACGTATGAATGTGAAATTTTAGATACGGGGGTGTCTTGGGTCGCCGATAACGAATCCATAGTCAAAATGTCAAAAAAAAACAAAATTTAAGAAGAATTTTTTGAAAATTGACGTATGAATGTGAAATTTTAGATACGGGGGTGTCTTAGGTCGCCGATAACGAATCCAAAATCAAAATGTCAAAAAAAAAATGGTGGCAGAATTTTTTGAAAATTGACGTATGAATGTGAAATTCTAGATACGGGGGTGTGTGCGGACGCCGATTACAAATCCAAAGTCAAAATGTCAAAAAACATAAAATGGCGGATGGGTTTTTTGAAAATTGACGTATGAATGTGAAAATTGATGTATGAACGTAAAATTTTAGATACGGGGGTGTGTGCGGACGCCAAATACAAATCCGAAATCAAAATGTCAAAAAAAAACAAATGGCGGACGGGTTTTTTGAAAATTGACGTGTGAATGTGAAATTTTAGATACGGGAGTGTGTGCGGACGCCGATTACAAATTCAAAGTCAAAATGTCAAAAAAAAACAAATGGCGGACGGTTTTTTTGAAAATTGACGTATGAATGTGAAATTTTAGATACGGGGGTTTGTGCGGACGCTGATCATAAATCCAAAGTCAAAATGAAAAAAAAAATGGCGGAAGAGTTTTTTGAAAATTGACGTATAAATGCGAAATTTTAGATACGGGGTTGTATGCGGACGCCGATCACCAATCCATAGTCAAAATGTCAAAAAAAAACAAAATGGCGGCAGAATTTTTTGAAAATTGACGTATGAATGTGAAATTTTAGATACGGGGTGTGTGCAGACGCCGATTATAAATCCAAAGTCAAAATGTCAAGAAAGACAAAATGGCGGACAGGTTTTTTGAAAATTGAAGTATGAATGTGAAATTTTAGATACGGGGGTGTGTACGCACGCCGATCATAAATCCAAATTCAAAATGTAAAAAAAAAATGGCGGAAAGTTTTTTTAAAATTGACGTATAAATGCGAAATTTTAGATACGGGGGTGTCTGTGGACGCCGATCACCAATCCATAGTCAAAATGTCAAAAAAAAATAGCGGCAGATTTTTTTGAAAATTGACGTATGAATGTGAAATTTTAGATACGCGGGTGTGTGCGGACGCCGATCACAAATCCAAAGTCAAAATGTCAAAAAAATAAAATGGCGGACGGGTTTTTTTGAAAATTGACGTATGAATGTGTAATTTTAGATACGGGGGTATGTGCGTACGCCGATCACAAATCCAAAGTCAAAATGTCAAAAAAAAAAATGGAGGGGATTTTTTTGAAAATTGACGTATGAATGTGAAATTTTAGATACGGGGGTGTCTTAGGTCGCCCATCACCAATCCATAGTCAAAATGTCAAAAAAAAAGAAAATGGCGGACGGGTTTTTTGAAAATTGACGTATGAATGTGAAATTTTAGATACGGGGGTGTGTGCGGACGCCGATCACAAATTCAAAGTCAAAATGTCAAAAAAAACAAAATGGCGGAAACGTTTTTTTAAAATTAACGAATAAATGCGAAATTTTAGTTACGGGGGTGTCTGCGGGCGCCGATCACCAATCCATAGTCAAAATGTCAGAACAAAGAAAATGGCGGCAGAATTTTTTGAAAATTGACGTATAAAGCCGAAATTTTAGATACGGGGGTGTATGCGGACGCCGATCACTAATCCATAGTCAAAATATCAAAAAAAAACAAAATGGCGGACGGGCTTTTTGAAAATTGACGTATGAATGTGAAATTTTAGATACGGGGGTGTGTGCGGACGCCGATCATAAATACAAAGCCAATGTCAAAAAAAAATGGCGGACGGTTTTTTTGGAAATTGATGTATGAATGTGAAAATTGACGTATGAATGTGAAATTTTAGATACGGGGGTGTGTGCGGACGCCGATCACAAATCCAAAGTCATAATGTCAAAAAAAATAAAATGGCGAACGGGTTCTTTTGAAAATTGACGTATGAATGTGTAATTTTAGATACGGGGGTATGTGCGGACACTGATTACAGATCCAAAGTCAAAATGTCAAAAAAAAACAAATGGCGGACGCGTTTTTTGAAAATTGACGTATGAATGTGAAATTTTAGATACGGGGTGTGTGCGGACGCCGATCACAAATCCAAAGTCAAAATGTCAAAAAAAACAAAATGGCCTAGGATTTTTTGAAAATTGACGTATAAATGCGAAATTTTAGATACGGGGGTGTCTGCGGACGCCGATCACCAATCCATAGTCAAAATGTAAAAAAAAACAAAATGGCGGCAGAATTTTTTGAAAATTGACGTATGAATGTGAAATATTAGATACCGGGGTATATGCGGACGCCGATCACCAATCCATAGTCAAAATGTCAAAGAAAAAACATGGCGGACGGGTTTTTTGAAAATTGACGTCTGAATGTGTAATTTTAGATACGGGGGTGTGCGGACGCCGATCATAAATCAAAATTCAAAATGTCAAAAAGAAAATGGCGGAAGGGTTTTTTGAAAATTGACGTATAAATGCAAAATTTTAGATACGGGGGTGTCTACGGACGCCCATCACCAATTCATAGTCAAAATGTAAAAAAAACAAAATGGCGGAAAAGTTTTTTGAAAACACGTATAAATGCGAAATTTTAGATACGGGGGTGTCTGTGGGCGCCGATCACCAATCCATAGTCAAAATGTCAAAAACAAAGAAAGTGGCGGCAGAATTTTTTGAAAATTGACGTATAAATGCGATATTTTAGATACCGGGGTATATGCGGATGCCGATCACAAATACAAAGTCAAAATGTCAAAAAAACAAAATGGCGGAGGAATTTTTTGAAAATTGTCGTATGAATGTAAAATTTTAGATACGGGGGTGTGTGTGGACGCCGATTACAAATCCAAAGTAAAAATGTCAAAAAAAATAATATTGGCTTCACGAAATATATGTATATACAGGGGTGCGTCAAAAGTTAATAAAACCATACATTCTAAAAGGCGTCATGACAGTGACTGCTCTTTACACGAAACCATGAAAAAGCTGTAAGCGGACGCGAAAAAGGCGATTTATACTAAAAGAGATTGACGGACCCGCTGTAAGCGGACAGACAGCTGTAAGCGGACGAACAGCTGTAAGCGGACGGACCCGCTGTAAGCGGACGTTATAGCTAGTTATATATAATAATAGCTGAGTAGTCAATGGCAACCAAACGCCCGAAAAATCGTCTAAAAACGGCAAAACTGTGCAAAGAACTCCTCTCTGGATACGCGAAATTAAGGGCTGTCTTTTGGCATGTTGGTAGGGGCGACATTGAATTTCCGGTCGACGGAGAGTTTTTCTTCCCAAGTGGAGCGTGTGCAGAGATATCGCCCGTTGAAGAGGAGCGTGCACTCGGTGTTTTAACAGAAAAATGGCTTACGTCATCATGACGATTTACATGACAATCAAAATAAATCTCGGGAAACGTCAAACTGGCAGACAAACTGAGTTGTATCCACAGATTCACTTTTAAGCGTGAAATACGAAATTTTGAAGGCTGCGAGCGCTCAACTGGGACCGGGGTGTTATAGAACGGACTTCTCTAGATCTTCCACATGCTTATTTCGAGTCGACAGACGCACGCAAACAAGGGCACGAGCACTTTCAAATTCGTTTGCAGAAGGATTTGGTCAGCAAAATGGCCGATTCAATGTGCAGTGATATCAATGTATTTCGGACGGGCGAAAAATATAATCAGATTCTCATGTGCACTGCCGATGAATGTATTACGGTCCGGTGGATGTTCGGCATTTCCATATCTCCACACAATACATAACGGTCCCGCTTGATTTAATAATTTCAACTATACAGGAGCTGTAGATTAATATATTAATAATGATTTGAATTAAAATACGTTATCTCCAGAACGCGTATGCGTATGGGGAAAAGGATTGCTTTTAACATCGATGTGCCCTTATGTAATAATGTTATTTAATCGATTACGCATACATGCAGGGTGGGCGGAGCTAGCTGAAATTAACTTCTCTCTTCTGATTAAAGTAAAATTCGGCACTTGGGAGTTTTTGTGGTCTCATTGATCACGTATCCAAAGTCGAAATGTCAAAAAAAAACAAAATGGCCGAAGGATTTTTTGAAAATTTTGACGTATAAATGTGAAATTTTATATACGAGGGTGTCTTAGGTCACCGATCACGAATACATACTCAAAATGTCAAAAAAAAACAAAATGGCGGAAGATTTTTTGAAAATTGACGTATGAATGTGAAATTTTAGATACGAGGGTTTTGGGGGTCGCCGATCACGATTCCAAAGCCAAAATGTCAAAAAAAACAAAATGGCGGAAGATTTTTTTGAAAATTGACGTACGAACGTGAAATTTTAGATACGGGGGTTTTGGGGGTCGCCGATCACGATTCCAAAGTTAAAATGTCAAAAAAAAACAAAATGGCGGAAGATTTTTTGAAAATTGAGGTATGAACGTGAAATTTTAGATACGGAGGTTTTGGGGGTCGCCAATCACGATTCCAAAGTCAAAATGTCAAAAAAAAACAAAATGGCGGAAGATTTTTTTTTAAATTGACGTACGAACGTGAAATTTTAGATACGGGGGTTTTGGGGGTCGCCGATCACAATTCCAAAGTTAAAATTTCAAAAAAAAAAAAATGGCGGAAGATTTTTTGAAAATTGACATATGAACGTGAAATTTTAGATACGGGGGTTTTGGGGATCACCGATCACGATTCCAAAGTCAAAATGTCAAAAAAAACAAAATGGCGGAAGATTTTTTTGAAAATTGATGTATGAATGTGGAATTTTAGATACGGGGGTGTTTGTGGTCGCTTATTACGTCTTCAATTTGGTGATTCTTCGAAACGTGATTAACCAGGGCTTAAATTTAATACTCCATTTTTTCTTAACGATAGTAGATTCGCAAACATCAGAATCTTATTGTACACTGTCTCAATGGAAATGTTGCGCTCATTGAGCTCATTGTTTCTTTCAATACTTTAATATGACTTATGTTTAACATTAAATTACCTTTCTCGCTCTTGAGTGTGTACCAGTTTGTCTAAAAAGCAGTTCGAGAAGAATTTTAAATATAATAACAAAATATACTATTGGCTTAACAAAATATATGTAGGGGTGCTTCAAAAGTTTATAAAGGTGGACATTCTAAAAAGCCATGACAGTGATTGCTTTTTACAGGACAGGCGCTTCAATAGGACTTAAATTTAAAACTTGGGCTTTTTACTTTTATTATTATTTTGTGCTTTTTCTTAACGAGAGTAGACTTCGAAAAGGTTGACAGGCTTTTACACTTTCACATCAAAATAGTATTGTATACTGTCTTAATAAAAATGTTGCGCTTCTTGATCTCATTGTGTATTTGCATACTTTAACACGACTTACGGTTAACATTACATTACCTTTCTCGCTCTTGAGTGTGTACAGATTTGTGTAAAAAACAGTTCGAGAAGCATTTTAAATAAAACATACTATTCGCTTCACAAGATATATGTATATATATACAGGAGTGCTTCAAAAATTAATAATAACGGACATTCTAAAAAGCCATGACAGTGATTGCTTTTTGCAGGAAACTGTGAAGAAACTGTAAGCGGACGCGAAAAAAGCCATTCAATAGGGCTAAAATTTAAAACTTGGGCTTTTTTTTGGATTCTTGAGTAAAATGAATTTTAAGTTCATTTTTATTATTCCTTTGTGTTTCTTCATTAATGATAGTAGAATTCAAAAAGGTTGACATGATTTTTTCACTGTTACATCAAAATAATACTGGAAACTGTCTTAATGGAAATGTTGCGCTCTGAGCTCATTGTTTCTTTGGATACTTTAACATGAATTATGATTATTATTAAATTACCTTTTTCGCTCTTGAGTGTGTACCGGTTTGTGTCGAAAACAGTTCGACAAGAATTTTAAATAAAATATCCTATTGGCTTAACAAAATATATGTATATACAGGGGTGTTTCAAAAGTTTATAAAAGTGGATATTCTAAAAACCGTCATTCCAGTGATCGCCTTTTACAGGAAAGTCGCTTTAATAGGGCTTAAATTTAAAACTTGGGCTTTTTACTTTTATTATTATTTCCTGCTCCTTTATTAACGATAGTGGATTTCGAAAAGGATGACGGGCTTTTACACTTTCACATCAAAATAGTATTGTAAACTGCCTTAATGAACAAATTGGGCTTTTTGATCTCATTGTGTCTTTGGATACCTTAACATAGCTTATGGTTAAAATTAAATTATCTTTCTCGCTCTTGAGTGTGTACCGGTTTGTGTTAAAAACACTTCGAGAAGAATTTTAAATAAAATCTCCTATTGGCTTCACAAAATATATCTATATACAGGAGTGCTTCTTACTTTTATTATTATTTTGTGCTTTTTTCTTAACGAGAGTAGACTTCGAAAAGATTGACAGGCTTTTACACTTTCACATCAAAATAGTATTATAAACTGTCTTAATGAAAATGTTGCGCTTTTTGAGAGCTCATTGTTTCTTTGGATATTTTAACATTCCCTATGTTTAAGATTAAATTACCTTTCTCACTCTTGAGTGTGTACCGCTTTGTGTAAAAAACAATTCGAGAAAATTTTTAAATAAAATATACTATTGGCTTCACAAAATATATGTATATACTGGGATGCTTTAAAAGTTTATATAACCGGACATTCTAAAAAGCATCATGCCAGTACTCGCTTTTTACAGGAAAGGCGCTTCAATTTAAAGCTTGGGCTTTTTACTTTTACTTTTATTTTGTGCTCCTTTATTAACGATAGTGGATTTCAAAAAGTTCACACTTTACATCAAAATAGTATTGTACACTGTCTTAATAAAAATGTTGCGCTTTTTGATCTCATTGTGTCTTTGGATACTTTAACACGACTTATGTTTAACATTAAATTGCCTTTATCGCTCTTGAGTGTGTACAGGTTTATGTCAAAAACAGTTCGAGAAGAATTTTAAATAAAATATCCTATTGGCTTAACAAAATATATGTATATACAGGGGTGTTTCAAAAGTTTATAAAAGTGGATATTCTAAAAAGCGTCATTCCAGTGATCGCCTTTTACAGGAAAGGCGCTTTAATAGGGCTTAAATTTAAAACTTGGGCTTTTTACTTTTATTATTATTTCCTGCTCCTTTATTAACGATAGTGGATTTCGAAAAGGATGACGGGCTTTTACACTTTCACATCAAAATAGTATTGTAAACTGCCTTAATGAACAAATTGGGCTTTTTGATCTCATTGTGTCTTTGGATACCTTAACATAGCTTATGGTTAAAATTAAATTATCTTTCTCGCTCTTGAGTGTGTACCGGTTTGTGTTAAAAACACTTCGAGAAGAATTTTAAATAAAACCTCCTATTGGCTTCACAAAATATATCTATATACAGGAGTGCTTCTTACTTTTATTATTATTTTGTGCTTTTTTCTTAACGAGAGTAGACTTCGAAAAGATTGACAGGCTTTTACACTTTCACATTAAAATAGTATTATAAACTGTCTTAATGAAAATGTTGCGCTTTTTGAGAGCTCATTGTTTCTTTGGATATTTTAACATGCCCTATGTTTAAGATTAAATTACCTTTCTCACTCTTGAGTGTGTACCGGTTTGTGTAAAAAACAATTCGAGAAAATTTTGAAATAAAATATACTATTGGCTTCACAAAATATATGTATATACTGGGATGCTTTAAAAGTTTATTTAACCGGACATTCTAAAAAGCATCATGCCAGTACTCGCTTTTTACAGGAAAGGCGCTTCAATTTAAAGCTTGGGCTTTTTACTTTTACTTTTATTTTGTGCTCCTTTATTAACGATAGTGGATTTCAAAAAGTTCACACTTTACATCAAAATAGTATTGTACACTGTCTTAATAAAAATGTTGCGCTTTTTGATCTCATTGTGTCTTTGGATACTTTAACACGACTTATGTTTAACATTAAATTACCTTTATCGCTCTTGAGTGTGTACAGGTTTATGTCAAAAACAGTTCGAGAAGAATTTTAAATAAAATATCCTATTGGCTTAACAAAATATATGTATATACAGGGGTGTTTCAAAAGTTTATAAAAGCGGATATTCTAAAAAGCGTCATTCCAGTGATCGCCTTTTACAGGAAAGGCGCTTTAATAGGGCTTAAATTTAAAACTTGGGCTTTTTACTTTTATTATTATTTCCTGCTCCTTTATTAACGATAGTGGATTTCGAAAAGGTTGACGGGCTTTTACACTTTCACATCAAAATAGTATTGTAAACTGCCTTAATGAACAAGTTGGGCTTTTTGATCTCATTGTGTCTTTGGATACCTTAACATAACTTATGCTTAAAATTAAATTATCTTTCTCGCTCTTGAGTGTGTACCGGTTTGTGTTAAAAACACTTCGACAAGAATTTTAAATAAAACGTCCTATTGGCTTAACAAAATATATGTATATACAGGAGTGCTTCTTACTTTTATTATTATTTTGTGCTTTTTTCTTAACGAGAGTAGACTTCGAAAAGATTGACAGGCTTTTACACTTTCACATCAAAATAGTATTATAAACAGTCTTAATGAAAATGTTGCGCTTTTTGAGAGCTCATTGTTTCTTTGGATATTTTAACATGACTTATGTTTAACATTAAATTACCTTTCTCGCTCTTGAGTGTGTACCGGTTTATGTCAAAAACAGTTCGAGAAGAATTTTAAATAAAATATCCTATTGGCTTAACAAAATATATGTATATACAGGAGTGCTTCCAACGGTTATAAAAGTGGACATTCTAAAAAGCGTTTTTTACAGGAAAGGCGCTTTAATAGGGCTTCAATTTAAAATTTGGGCTTTTTACTTTTATTATTATTTCGTGCTCCTTCATTAACGAGAGTAGACTTCGAAAAGATTGACAGGCACACTTACACATCAAAATAGTATTGTAAACTGTCTTAATGAAAATGTTGCGCTTTTTGAAAGCTCATTCTTTCTTTGGATATTTTAACATGACATGTTTAACATTAAATTGCCTTTCTCGCTCTTGAGTGTGCACCGGTTTATGTCAAAAACAGTTCGAGAAGAATTTTAAATAAAATATCCTATTGGCTTAACAAAATATATGTATATACAGGAGTGCTTCAAAAGTTTATAAAAGTGGACATTCTAAAAAGCGTTTTTTTTACAGGAAAGGCGCTTCAATAGGGCTTAAATTTAAAACTTGGGCTTTTTACTTTTATTATTATTTCGTGCACCTTTATTAACGATAGTCGATTTTGAAAAGGTTTGACAGGGTTTTACACTTTCACATCAAAATAGTATTGTAAACAGTCTTAATGAACATGTTGGGCTTTTTGATCTCATTGTGTCTTTGGATACCTTAACATGACTTATGTATAACATTAAATTACCTTTCTCGCTTTTGAGTGTGTACCGGTTTTGTGTTAGAAACAGTTCGAGAAGAATTTTAAATAAAACGTCCTATTGGTTTAACAAAATTATGTATATACAGGGGTGCTTCAAAGGTGTATAAATGTAGACATTCTAAAAAGCGTCATACCGGTGATCTCTTTTTACAGGAAAGGCGCTTCAATTTAAAACTTGGCCTTTTTACTTTTATTATTTTGTGCTCCTTTATTAACGATAGTCGATTTCTAAAAGGTTGGCAGGCTTTTACACTTTCACATCAAAATAGTATTGTACACTGCCTTAATAAAAATGTTGCGCTTTTTGATCTCATTGTGTCTTTGCATACTTTAACACGACATATGTTTAACATTAAATTACCTTTCTCGCTCTCGAGTGTGTACCGGTTTGTGTTAAAAACAGTTCGAGAAGAATTTTAAATAAAATATACTCTGCTCTTTTATTAACGATAGTGGACTTCGAAAAGGTAATAAGAAAGTAATATACTTTATAAATTAGATTTACTTTACCCATTCACATACGTATGTTTGCGAGCTATATATTTGAAGTTCATCAGCATTCATTAGCATTCTATAAGAATGTTTGAAAGCGACGCCCATTTACCAAACAAAATTTGTTGTAAACATGTTAAACACTATGGAGATACTACGTATATTTGAGCATGTCAATTAAAATGACGAGCCCGCGACAGCGGGCGAGTAGTATATATGTAATTCATTGAAAATTTAAAATGTTCTTCAATACAAGTCCTTCATTTTTAATTGACGTGCGAACTAATTTTGAGTATGTGACAGACGAATATTTCAATTATGCTGACCAAAATTTCATAATGAAAGCGCTGTTCCACTTCAAATAATTTGGGTGAAAATATCTCAGTGTCAAACTGATTATTAGGTTCTTTTTTATTAATATTGTGCATGCCTATCTTAAATTGTTTCTGAGCAATTGACATACTTTTTGTTAATATATTAAATTTTTCCACTGTTATTTCAATAGCGTATTATCCCGATTGTCTCAATGAAAATGATGCACTTATTGAGCATATTGTTTCTTCGGATACTTTAATATCATTCTTATGTTTAACTTTAAATTATCTTTCTCGCTCTTCATTGTGTAACAGTTTGTGTAAAAAAAAATTCTAGAAGAATTCTAAATGAAATATACAATTGGCTTTACAAAATATATGTATATACAGAGTGTGCCACAAGTCTATAAAATCTTACATTCTAAAAACCACCACGAGAGTGATCGCGTTTTACAGGAAACTGTAAACAGCTGTAAGCGGACGCGAAAAAGGCGAATTCAAGCTCGAAAAGATTGAAGCATTAGCTCACAAACTTTCAGCACAATAAATATTGCAATATATAATTATTGGCCCAATGATAATAGTGTATAGGTAAGAAATTCATAAATTCGATTCCTTATTTGTTTATAAATACTTTCTACTCATTTTTAGCAATTATCAATACATGACTGGAGTCATTTCGTCCATGAATTAAGTTGTAAAAATACTTCAAAATATTATAAGATATTGTAAATAGAAAAAAGAAACTAAAATATATTCCTACCAGATTAAACAAGCACTTAATCATGTTGTTACTGTGCCAGGTAAATTGAGAAGTAATATCATACGTATTCAAAAAAGATTGTTTAATTATCATTGATGAAAATGAACTTCAATTACAATCATTGAAAATAGAAATTCTATAAGGATGTTTTACAGTATTTTCGAATATAACAATAAGTAAGCAATATTACCATAATACATATATTATATCTGTTGTGTAAGGGTTTTTATTATTTAAGATTGGTAGCGATTGGTAGTTTTAGACTAGAATAGGAGTTTTGTCAACGAACTTGATATAGAGATGATGGCTTCTAGTAGCGCCATACACATGTATAAGATTTAATATCTGTTACTGTAGCCTTGTTAATAAAGTGTTTTAAAATGAAAAGTGTGTTAACGTTTAATTAAAACGAACCCACATAAGAAACAACAAAACATGGTGTCAGAAGTATTAATTAAAACGTGATAACAATCCTGATAACATACTAGTTCCCGCCAATAGATAGGTAACGAAAACAAAATGGAGTGCAAACCACCAGAACAATTTTCCATGGAAGATTCAATTAGTAAATGGCCGAAATGGAAACAAAGGTTCGAGATTTTTATGCTAGCATCAGGAAAAAGTAAAGAACAGGAAGATGTAAAAATTGCCTTACTGTTACATACAATAGGAGAAACAGGTCTGGATATATACAATACCTTTCCTAAGGATAATATAAAAACACTAGAAAATGTCCTACACTGTTTTGACCAGTATTTTCTACCCAAGAAAAATATAACAATGGAAACATTTAAATTCAATAATATTATTCAAAAGGAAGATCAAACCATTGATTCGTTTATAACTGAATTAAAAAAGCAAGCTGCTAACTGCGAATTCATGTGCTCAAAGGACAACTGTAAACAGTCATATATTGACAGAATGTTAAAAGACAGAGTAATTCTAGGAATTAATGACAAACAAATACAACAAAGATTAATTAGAGAACCTGACATGAGCCTTGAAAAAATACAAGAATACTGTAAATCTGTAGAATTATCCGAGCAGCATATAAAATTATTAACTCCAGAAGAGCGAGTCAATGCAGTTTCACTAGCACTAATTAAATGCAAAAGATGTGGCTTTGAACACACGAGAGGGAAATGCCCTGCATACAACAAAACTTGTGCTGTATGTCAGAAGAAAGGACATTTTGCAAAAATGTGTCGCTCGAAAGATAAAAATCAACTATCCACATCAGATTTCAAAAATTCTAGAAAGGATGCAAAAGATAAAAAAGAGAAAAATGAAAACCCAAGATACGAAGAAAAAATAGAAGAAATCCAGACATCGAATGAAGACAATTCAAATATTCTACAAAGAAAAACCGAACTAAATCAAGACAACTATGTTGAAATTTATGAACATAAAGAAAATTCTTTGAATGTATCATGTTGGTATGAATATGTTTTAATTAATAATCATAATATTAGATTTAAATTAGATTCAGGTGCAGAATCAAGTGTATTACCACTAAAAATTCTCAGCAAATTAAATATTCAGAAATCCTCTATTATTCCAACTAAAAGTATTATTCTTTCTTATGGAAATTTCAAAACTAATGTACTAGGTGAATTAATTTTAAAATGTAGCTATAAAGATAAATCTTGCAATTTGAAATTTCTAATTGTAGATCTTGATTCTGAACCGATATTAGGATTAACAGACTGTATAAAATTCAAATTAATATGTCGCTTAAATGCAATTGAGAATAATTTACTTGATAAGTTTACGTTATTACCAAATAACAAAAATGACCTTTATGAACAATTTATGGAAATATTTAATGGTCTTGGCTGTATACCAGGATTCGTAGATATAAAATTAAAAGAAAATGCAATTCCAGTCATTCAGACTCAGAGAAAAGTACCATTATCACTACATAAAAAACTTAAAGAAACTCTAGATGAATTAGAAGAAAAAAGTATAATTTCAAAAGTAAATTATCCTACTGAATGGGTAAATTCTTTAATGATAGTAGAAAAACCCAATGGTTCCCTTCGCTTATGTCTTGATCCCAAACCACTAAATAAATTTATTTGCAGAGAACATTTTATAATACCCAAATGTGATGATATTTTAAACAATTTGGTAGGTAAGACCATGTTTTCGGTCATAGATATGAAAGATGGGTTTTGGCAGATCCAACTTAATGAAAGCAGTTCTAACTTATGTACTTTTAATTCCCCCTTTGGTAGATATAAATTTAATCGAGTACCCTTTGGCTTAAATTCAATACCTGAAATATTCCAAAGAAAAAATATGGAAATATTTGGTGATATACCTGGTGTAAGTATATATTTTGACGATTTAATCGTTACAGGTTCTAATGAAATAGAACATGATAAAGCATTCAAAACTGTCCTAGAAAGAGCTTTAAAATACGGAATTAAATTTAACTTTAGTAAATTACAATATAAACTAGAAGAAGTAAATTTTTTGGGCCAAGATATCTCAAAAAAAGGTGTTCAACCCTCAAATAAAAATATTAATGCTGTCTTAGCTCTAGAAATACCAGAAAATAAGAAAGATTTACTTAGAATTTTAGGACTATTTAAATTTTTTTCTAAGTTTATACCGAACTTAACGCAATTAACTTTTCATATGAGAAATTTAAGTAGAAATGATATCAAATTTATTTGGACAGATGCTCATCAATCCGAATTAGATACTTTAAAAACTTTGATCACAAACAAACCAATATTAAAGTTATTTGATGAAAATAAAAAAATTACTATTCAAACTGATGCTTCTAGTAAGGGCATGGGTTGTGTTCTGTTACAAGACGGATATCCCGTATCATTTACATCTCGATCTTTGAATCACGCAGAAGTCAAATACGCTCAAATTGAAAAAGAACTCCTCAGCATAACATTTGCTTGTGAAAAATTTAAATTTCTAATTTATGGCAGAGAGATAACTATACAGACTGACCATAAACCATTAATCCCGATATTTAATAAGAGTTTGGATAATGTTAGTGCTCGTTTACAACGAATGTTATTAAAGTTATTAAAATATAAGTTAAATGTTGAATATCTCCCCGGATCGAAAATGTACGTAGCTGATACTTTAAGTAGATCCTACATTAAGACAAATACACCAGTAGATGAAGAATTGGAGTATATGGTGCATTCACTTTCCTTAAATGTCCCTATGACTCCAGAAAAGAAAGTAACTTTTCAAAATGCTATTGATAAGGACATAATTCTGTCAAGAGTTAAACATTTTTGTTCTACAGGCTGGCCTAAGTCCAATAGAGCTCTAGATGGAGAATTAAAATATTATTTTGCTTTAAGGGATGATATATTTCTCTCAGATAATCTATTGTTTTATAATACTAAAATTATTGTACCTTCACAATTAAGAAAGGAAATGTTAAAATTAATTCATGAGGCCCACTTTGGAATACAAAAATCTAAATTACGCGCTAGACTAGTAATGTTTTGGCCAAAAATGTCAGCTGATATTGAAAATTTTATAAATGAATGTGAAATATGTCAAGTAAATAAACCAGCTAATAAAAGAGAGAATCTTATAACACACGAAATTCCAAATCGACCCTGGCAATACTTGTATTCTGATTTTTTTGAGTATAAAAATCAAAACTATTTATTAATCGTAGATTCTTATTCACATTGGATGGAAGTGGTTCCTACTTCTAGCAAAACGGCAGAAACTGTTGTTAAAGTTTGTAAAGAAATATTTTCAAAATTTGGTGTACCGGATAAATTCTTTGGAGATAACAATCCGTACAATAGCATATGTTTCCGGGATTTTGCGAGAAACTGGAACTTTGAAGTTGAATTTTCTAGTCCGCATCACCACCAATCAAATGGTTTAGCCGAAAAATACGTGGACATAGCAAAAAGAATGTTAAAGAAAATGAAAAATTATGATGATTTACCTAACTTTTTATTAGAGTATAGAAATACCCCATTACCAAACATAGGTTATTCTCCTTCTCAACTACTTTTAAATAAATTGGTAAAAACAAAAATTCCTACAGCTATAGAAAATTTAATGCCTAAAATTATAGAAAGCCCTACTGTTACAGATAAATTAAGGAGTAATTCTAAAAAACAAAAAAAACACTATGACAAATCAGCAAAAGATTTACCTCCTTTGAATATAAACGAAAATATTTTATTTCAAAAAAATAAAAGATGGGAAAAAGGTAAAGTGGTGGAAAAGTATAATGATCGTTCCTATATTGTTAAAGATTTAAATAATAATAAATTTAGGCGTAATCGGAAACTAATTAACAAAACAAAAATAAGCTTCAATAAAAGTGATTTTTATCCTAACTTGCATTATGTTTACGAAGACCTTCTGGTTAGTGAAACAGATATTAACGATGTTAACCCTGATAATGTTGTAGTGCCTGTTGAAACTATTATTAATCTTGATGATACTATAATAAATAGTGTAATTGATAATGATGTAAATCCTAATCGTAGTGACAATGATGTATCTATAGATAATGATATTATGAATGTAAATGATAATGACTTATTTATAAGAAAGCAAAATAAACCTGTAAATACAAGAAGTATGAGAACTTCTCGGCCGCCTCAAACTTTAAGTGACTATGTCTTATATTAATGTATTAACTTAAAAAAAAAAAAAAAAAGAAAAAGCGTGTTGTGTAAGGGTTTTTATTATTTAAGATTGGTAGCGATTGGTAGTTTTAGACTAGAATAGGAGTTTTGTCAACGAACTTGATATAGAGATGATGGCTTCTAGTAGCGCCATACACATGTATAAGATTTAATATCTGTTACTGTAGCCTTGTTAATAAAGTGTTTTAAAATGAAAAGTGTGTTAACGTTTAATTAAAACGAACCCACATAAGAAACAACAAAACAATATCTATATATTCCGTAAATTGTAGGTGTACAATGCAAAACAAAATAATTATGTACAATGTGAACAAGGCTTTACCAACATTATTAAGCATCATACATAACTGACAGTTGTAATACAATTTACCACAAAGAAACACTGCAAATTATAAAAGTATAGGAATGGAAATCATTATAAAAAATGCCAATGAAATAAATATTATTTGTTATAGAACAATGATTAAATGAATTATTTAAAAGTATACATTCGCGTCGACAAAACATAATTCTAATAAAGCTATCTACAAGTTTATATAAAATAAAATGTTTTTTTTAAATTCTAATGAATTTTCATTTAAACCAAAAAGACCATTGGAATCGACATATGTATATAGACTGAAACACTATTAACAAAAACTATCAAACCACATTTTCCAACTGATGCAAAAAACACAGATTTCGAGATTATTCTAATTTTATACCCACAAACAAAATTCAAACTATAGATAAATTAGGCAAACGTGAAATAAATCATCGGCAAGTCAAGGCACAAAAACCAATAATAGTAGAAAAATTATAAATAGAGTGAAAACTACCGTCTGTCAGGCACAGGAAAAGTATGTGAAAAATGTCAATATAACATTAAACGATAAAATACATCTTATTTCATGGACAGCCGTTAAACATGTTCAATTTAAAAACTGCTATTATCACTAAATCTATTATTAATCATTTCATCCTATAAGCATTCTGAATAAAATATTGCATAGTTGTAAACTATATACAGGGGTGTATAAAAACAACTAAGCAATATTGAACATCTAAAACACAATTATATTTAGTTATTCGCTATATATCGGAATTATATAGTGTTTCAAAACTGAAACGCAATAAAGACAAAATCCGCAATAAATTTAGAAGAATAAAGGGGAGCGGTACCTCAACTGTAAGCGGAATAAGAGGCGATAGCGGGCCTTTCAGGCCTGCCGTATTAGCTAGTTTATAATATATTAACACTAAAATAATACCTTTACCTTACTTAGTTTTGAAGATTTTTATTACAATTACTGTTCTTTTCATTTTTGGTGTTTGCAGAGTTAAATCCTTGTACATATTTAAAACTGTTTTTATCATCTTTATTGTAAAAATACTTGACGCTGTTTGGGTGGTGAATTTCACGGTTTGGTTAGAAGTGCCTTATCTAATGTTCGTGACGTACTTAAACGTACAGATAGTGTATAATAACACAGTAAAATATAATAAGAGAATGTTCACAGCTTCACAAATTATGGCTAGGTTATGTTATAAAATATAAAGCATATCGCATATAATTCCTTGTTAAATTTACTTACATAGGAACCAATACATTCTGTTAAAAATGGTACCGTTTTGGCGCGATATTTGAATTGAAAAGTAATATAAAGTAACAACGTACCTATGACCAAATTTGCCATAAAATATGTATATAGAATTTCTCTTATTCGAACTTAGTAATCTCACAAAAATAAATCCATTCTGAAAACTGACCAGAAGCCAAAATACAAAATAGAAAAAAATAAAAACATGAAAAAAACTGATCAACGTATTTTTAGCAGGTGAAACATATTTATTAGAATGT
This sequence comes from Amphimallon solstitiale, assembly GCA_963170755.1. Lineage (NCBI taxonomy): Eukaryota > Metazoa > Arthropoda > Insecta > Coleoptera > Scarabaeidae > Amphimallon > Amphimallon solstitiale. The sequence goes on along the minus strand of OY720682.1, from coordinate 118,454,581 downwards.
TGAACTAATGGGTACGTTATGAAGACAATAATATGACTATATTTCAGTTTTGCATATTATTATTATTATTATTATTATTATTATTAGACAGGATCAACAAAGATGCAGGCTACGTACGAAATGTATCAAGTAACAGAAAGTGTTTTATTTTGCATAACACAAACACACTGCTGTTTATTTATTGTGTAGTTTTATATAATAATAATAATAATAGTTTATTTCCAAAATAAGAGAACAACATTGTATTAATATAAATTACAAAATATAAATATATATGAAATAAGAAAATAAGAAAGTCGAATGTATGAGTATCACCTACCTTTAGCGAATATGTTTAAGAATAACTTAATTTATAAATAAAGGAAACGTAATTTAATTTAAATTTTTACAAATAAATTCAAATGAATGCTTAAAGTTCGCGCGTCTTTCTCCCTTCAGCATGAAAGTTTATAAGTATCGATTAGATTCATACGTATAAAATCAAATTGCAAAGAAAGTCTGCCAGACCAAATCTACGTTTGTAGGTAGAAATTCAATAAGCAGGTAAAATGACCTTGAAATGTTTTTAGATCTTTTTTTCAGAATTAGTTTAGTTTGTGGTTTAGAATTAACATAGTGGCGCCATCCAACTATTACTAGTAGTACTTAAGAAACGCTAAAATCTTAGATACGAACCGAAATGGATTTGTCAAGATTGAAACGCACCCTTAACGGCGTTAGTATTAAAATACTTACGAGCATAAGTGGGTTTGGCCAAGAGCAAACAAATATTTAATAACGTTGGAAATCAGTTATTAAGGTAAGTACAATGTATATTATAAGTTGTTATTGTGTGTGCCTTAACTGTTGTTACTATTTTAAGATACCGTACTATTGTTTTATCGATAAGATTCACTGCTTTCTTTACAAATCTGTTTTAACCTCAAACTACGACACGGGTCACATGTGGACACATAAACACGGGGCGCATGTGGACTGTCCACATGCGCCCCGTACAGAAAGTATTTGTACTCACAAAAGTATCTTTGGTTTTAGAATGGTGCGAACATATAAGCGCAAGACTGAACGAGCGGATATTAATGAAAATAATGTTTCTGAAGCAATTGGCGAAGTACATAATAGGATGTCAATTCGTGTCGCAGCAGCGAAGTTTAATTTAAAGAAATCTACGCAACACAAACGATTGAAAAAATTTAATAGAGTTGAAGGTGATTTAATTGTAGAAACTGAAGCAGAGAACTTACCGAAAAAATCGAAATATGCTAGTAATCAAGTTTTTTCAATGCAAGAAGAAAAACAATTAAACGATTATTTACTTAAATGTTCTTCTATTCACTATGGACTAACATTACGCCAAACAAGAGCACTGGCATATGAATACGCATCCAAATTAGGAAAAAAATATCCTGCTTAATGGAATCGTTGATTGAAGGAATACATAAAGATGCGCAACGCTATTGCAAAAGAGCGTGTCTTACCGCTAAATACCCCCGCACACCCCTTGCCCTGAAACACAGTCGCTGTCTTGTGGCGACACCAAACGACCATACCTATAACTGCTAGAAATTGACGAAAAAGCGATGGTTTTGCCGTTTGCAGTAATTACATATAATAGCTCTGGGCGAATTTACATGCTTTAAAGTCTCCTGGACATATTGCTGTGACTCTTTCAAATATATATATAAATAAAATGAATTTAGTTTACTTAATTAATGCGTAACCAAGAGTCATGCACGCATCCTAGTGCTAGGCCTTATGCTAGACTACGATACGGTGAACTTTCTGCTGAAAAGTAGGTTAAGCAAAGCATTCTACATGTAACTAGCTCAGTTTGAAAATATATATTTCTCTCAGGGGCAGAAAATATGACTTGATTCTCCTTCTCTTTAATCATCACCAGGTCAGGTAAAGAAATAAAATACAAAATAAATCTTAATATCTAATTTATTAAAATAAAATAATTCTAAATAAATTCAAAAGTTTTAATCTACAAATATTTACACATCTAAAATCAATATTCGGTCATAATTCAGATTTATACATCATAAACAATAAAATATTACAAGAAATAAAGAATAAATAGAATCATCATGTCGTGCAAGCATATATCTAAAAATGTGAACGTGATTATTATTATTAATATTTGTCATAGATACATGTAAACAATCAAAATAAAAATAAATTAATTAAGCGTGATGAATTATACTGGAATTTAAAATAAAATAAAAATTTGTGCGGTTTATAATTTGATAACAAAATATAGACATTAAGGAAGTGGCTTTGCCCTAATTAGTCCTGTCCGGCGCCTTTTCTCGCTCCCAACACAGTACCATCAGTAACAAATTCACACAGAAGAGTATCCCAAAGTTCCACCCTACGAGCATGTCATTCTCAGCTCGTCGGACGCAACCCGAACATACATCATCATGTGCACACCCCTTAAGGAATATATATATTTTAATTAAATAAATAAAGTGAAACAAAACAATATATCTGCGTATTCAATTAATTAACTCAGCCCTGATTAGTTCTGTCCGGTGCCTTTTCTCGCTCCCAACACAGTACCACCAAGACCAATTCGTGTATATCAAATTTACCAGGACTCCATGCTATGAATTAAATAATGACATAATTCATTTCACACATCCCTGATGTATTATCCAACACGTTAATATTGAACACCCAAATACAACAAAACATACTTAATTCTCATGTCAAAAGAAATAATATATATATATTAAAAGAAAATAAACTTTACCTTTTTCACGAAATTCCAATACAAAAACACCACTACAAATAAAGAATTTTGTGACGCCACTATACACACATTTATAACAAATATTGTTTAATCACCTTAATTCTTCATACATCGTATTAAACTCTTCCATAATTCTCAACGAAAAACTTTATTCACTTAATATATAACCTATATACAGATAAACAAAATTATTAATTTCAAATATCCTTTGTAGGATGAATAAATTTAAAAGAAAATAAATTATACGGAAAAGAAAATGATTATCCTATTCAAAATTATCATACAAATGCTAGAGGGTTTTGTCGTAATGTATGGCATAGTGCCCCTACATGCAAAACAAAACTCTCTAGGAAAAAGAAAAATAAAAATGAAATTAAATAAATTCAAAACCGAGTTCATAAATAAAAGTATTTTATACATAGGTAGTTATTTGAATACATCTAAACATTTTAATGAAATGCGCGCAGCATGTTAAAATAAAATTATTATAAGTGTAGAATCTTGTAAAAATTTTATAAGTATTGAAAATCTCAAAAATTATTCTAAGTCCGGATTTTTAAAATAATCCTATTAGAGAGGAGGGAGGAAGTGGTTTTCACCTACTTTTTGATTTGCTAAAATTGCGGTTTTCACCAAGCAATTCCCGGAAATTTTATCTGTCCGCTCTTTTATTCGTAAATTTCTTCATAAAAACATACGGCAACTTTCGTTAAACACGAATCCACTTCCAAAAATTTTGTATCGACGGTGCTGCCCTTATCGGTTGCATGAGGAAACAGTGTATTAATAATCCTTGCGAGAGGTAAACAAACATGTGATCATAAGTCCGTCTATACATTATGACTCAGCCGAGCACCTGATAAACAATACTTTTTACGCCGGTTGGTCCTTGTCAATGCCAGACGTGTTTGTGCGAGAAAACACCTGCTTGATCCTTTTTACGTAGCATTTAATACGTCTTTAAAATTATAACCTTATAAAAATTTTATTAAGATTCTTTTATGTTTTACTTAAATAAAAATAAAGTTTTCATAAATTATTAATACAGTAAAAATTAATACAGTAAATATTTATACACATCATGGTGAAAATGAATAAAGTGAAAATTAATTTAAATAAAACTTGGAATGATACGTCTGCATTTGTTATTTGTATAAAGTTAAAATTGATATTAATGTGAGCAATAGTGAAATACAGATATAATACACAGGATGCTACATATCAAACATTGGCCTGGTAAGTAAATAACATTATTTACAACTTTTAAATATAACTCAAGGTTCATTGCCACATCCTTATTATGTTATAAATTTCTTGATTGTTGTTTACTTCATTCTTGAACCATCTCTTTGTATTATTGGGAAGTTTTATTCGTATTTTCTTTGTCTTGCTTACATTCGGAAATAAAGGGAAAACATTCATGATCGTCGGTATGCGTTGGTTAAATTTATCATGAACCCCTTTTACCTTTCCAATTTCTAACGATGATGTATTGTTGACAGGTGGATTATCATACGCGTTCACCCAGCTTATCGTTCCTGGTGATTGACATCTTAAATTGAAGTATAAATATTGTATCAGTTATTTGATCATCATACAGATTATACGAGGACAATCAAGAAATACACATATAGACGAGTACAGACATAGACATCCAAGAGTACAAAGTGAAATTAAGTGAAGCATTACTTGAACTCAAAGTTATTATATACTGCTATCCTCTTTGGCCTCGACGGAGGCCCCTTAACACTGCTTGACAGGCCGGATCATGCCTTCCGCAGCCATCCTGCACGCTGTTTCATTCGATACGCGAATTACGGACCCATCTAACAGCATGACCCGCTGCCTCCGTCGAGCCTTGCGACAGGGTACCCCGAGCGTCAAACTATCCCGGCCCAAGATAGAAAAGGCCCGACGCACCGAGGCACAGAAGTCGGGCGAATCCCTCGCATCCGGGAATACATTCCTCTGCTCTTCTGGCCTATAACAGATTCCATTCTCTACATAACCTGGTTACCAATTACATGTACTCCAAGTTATCCCTATTGATTGCTTACTTGTGTAAAATTTATTTATTCAGTTACTTAATTTATACAGATCACGTTTACATTACCTAATTTATTATTGTTCATGAGGAATTTGTAAACTTAAATAAATAAATACCAATGTACATATAGATATAAATATAAATAAATATAAATCAAGAAAAATTCTTACCTTTATTAAGCACTTATGTATATAATATGAACGCACACAATAAGAAATCCTTACCTAACTAAACATAAAATTGCAAGTGATCTAAAATTCATTTATTTACACATTATTATTTATTCAAGATCACTGCATAAATATCCCTATGGGAATATCTGTAATTTATAAGCGAAAATCGCTAATGTCTATGGTATAAATTCAAGATTTCCCATAAATACCAATTAATATACTTATAGATAGCTTATTATATATTTTACATTAAACATAAATATCTGTGAATAAATTTAATTTATTCCTGCATTATCTTCGAGATCGTAATCATATAATTTTGAGACATGAAGTCTGCCTTTGACACGCTCATTATCCACTTCTGTTACCTCATAAGTCGTGTCATTTATCGCTCTACCTACACGATAAGGTCCATCAAAAAGAAGGTCTAATTTTGCGCATTTATTATGGTCTCTCCGACCTAATCGATAATTTCTTATTACTATCATATCTTCCCTATTAAAGACTTTACGATTTTTAATCTTCGCATTCTCTTCTCCGGTATATTTTCGAGCTCTTGCACGTTGTCGCTCTCGTCCACGGTCTATTACCTCTTCTAAATTTTCCACAGGAGGAGTTTCTTGTCTCCATGGACGTGGTGGATATCTACCGAACATCAGTAGATATGGGCTAAGATTAGTGGTCACACTGGGTAAAAAGTTCATTGTATTTTCAACTTCCGTCAAATGCCTCACCCAGCCCACATGATTCTCATGAGTTCGCATTCTCAAGTGTTTTATAACTTCTTGTATGTATCTCTCACAGGGGTTCCCTTCAGGATGTCTCACTGAAGAAAAATTTACTTGCACATTCATATAATTTAATTCTTGAATGAAGCGATCATTATTGAAATAACTAGCATTATCTACTAAAAGTCTTTGAAATTGACCTATTTCTTCTATAAATTGATTAATGCAAATTACCGCTATGTCGGTATTATATTTTCTGGTAGGATAAAGTTTCACATACTTCGTAAAAATATCTACCATCACAAATACATTCCTATATCCTAAATGTCCAGGTATTAAATTACCTAGGAAATCTGCCGCAACTAAATCTAACTTATTTTCTACCCTAATACTATGTACAACATTTTTATTTACACGATTTTTATATTTACCTAGTAAACATAGTTCACATTGTTTATTCCATCTTTCAACTAGACGTTTGTCTTGTTTAGCATAAAATTGCTCCCTAAAGACTAAGAATGTCTTTCTATTTCCAGGATGTCCCAACCTCCTATGAATATCTAACATAACATTCTTTGCCAATTCACTTCCCAATACTAACAAATCATTGTCCCCTATTCTTTTATATAAAATATTATTTACTACTCTAAATCCTCTGTAATTGGGTTCTTGAAGTGCCTTTCTTTTTATGTCTTGCACATCATCTTCTCCTTGACTACGTTCTATGTTTTCTCTACTGTATAACTCAGGAGCTACTTCAAAATTATAAGCATTGATCTGATATGATCCTGATTGCTTACTATGACCAAAGGCTCTGCTAAATGCATCTGCAACAATATTATCTTTCCCTTTTCTATGTCTAATTTTGAAATTATATTCACTTAAAAATAAAGACCATCTATATAGTCGTGCATTAGAAAACCTGGTTTTCATTAAGAAAATCAACGATAAATGATCAGTTTCTATTGTAAAGAAATTTCCCATCAAATAGTACTTGAGCTTAGAGACCCCATGCACCACTGACAATAGTTCTTTCTCTGAAACCGTATAATGACTCTCGTACCCCTTTAATATCCTTGAAATAAAGCAGATTGGTATCTCTTTACCATCTCTGACTTGGAAAAGTTCAGCAGCAATGGCATGATCTGAAGCATCACACCGTAAAATAAATTCTTCCTCAAATCGAGGCAGATTTAAAACTAACGCCCTATAAAATTCCTGCTTGATTCCCTCAAAAGCTTCTATTCTTTCTGGAGTCCATTTAAATTTTACACCCTTCTTTATCATTTTAAAAAGAGTTACAGTCTTATCTGATACCTTAGGAATAAAATGCTTATAATAATTCACTATACCTAAAAATCTCCTTAACATCTTTATATTTTTAGGTCTTGGGTAATTTCTTACTGCTTCCAACTTCTTTTCCTCTATTGATACAGTTTTACCATCTATCATATACCCTAAATAACTAACCCTATTCTTAACAAATTCACATTTCTCTAAATTAATTTTTAGACCATTACTTTCTAATGTACTTAAAATAATTTTAACAGCTTTTAAATGACTCTCTAAATCTACATTAAATATTAAAATATCATCTACATAATGCGATACATATTCCTCATATGGATCCAGTATTTGTTGCATGGCCCTTACTAGTGCAGCTGTGGCCGTTGATAAACCGAAAGGTACAACCTTAAAGGAATATACTAGAGAATTCATTAAAAATGAGCAATATTTTCTAGAATCCTTGTGTAAAGGTACCAACCAGAAAGAGCTCTTTAAATCCAATTTTGTAAACCACTTAGCATTCGTACATTTTGCCAATAAAGTTTCTATGCTCTGTGGGGCTTCAAACTGTGCTTTGGTGCGACTATTGAGCATTCTAGCGTCAAGGCATAAACGTAGTTTCATCTCTTTTTGGTCATCTTCACTTTTTTTAACTACTACCACAATGGGATTAATGAAACTGGACTCTGATCGTTCTATTACACCATCCCTTAACATGTTCCTAATTTCTATTTTTACCTGTTGTTGATACTTATACGGAATTGGATAATTTCTTACTTTAAACGGCTGACTCTCATCAACTTCTAATTTATGTTCATAACCTTTCGCTAGACCTGGGCTATTATCAAATAATTTTGTATGTACTGCAAGAAGATTTTTTACCTCACTTACATATAGCTCATTACAATTCAGGTTAATGTCACCCATATTTATTTCCCGGTGTGAACATTTATTTATTATGTCACCCATATATTTCGTGGCGTCTTTCTTTTGAAGACCCTCCACATGGTGTGTACATTTATTATCTATGTCACCCGTGGCAAATGTGGCCTCTCCTTTTTGAAGAGTATCCACCTGGCGTGCATTCCTTTCCTCGTTTTTTAAACTAATATTTTCAGGATGTAAATCGAAATCCTCATCATACATTTTACTACTTAAATTATTAACTACAATTTCATCTTCCTGCAGATCTTTATTCCATGATATAATTGCCCTCTTTATGTGAAAAGTTTTATCTTCCATGTTTAATTTTGTACTATACTGAGTCAAAAAATCCATTCCAAGTATACAATTATAATTTAAATTAGGTACAATAACAAATTCAGTTAAAAATTCTAAATTACCTATTCTTACATTTACGTAAAATATCTTATCTATAGCTATTACTAATTTTTTTGTGGCAGTAAATAAATTTATTTTTTTAATGGACCTATAATGACCTGAATTTTCTAGTTGCTTATCTACTAAACTACTATCTAAAAGAGACAATTGCGCACCTGTATCAATTAATGCATCTACCTCTATTTGGCCTATGTTTATTTTTATTACTGGTAGCTCTGTGGTTATTTTTTTAATATTCTCAAAGTCGGTCACCCTTTGAGAATCCTCTTCCTTTCTGATTGGTTCTATTAAAAATCCAGAGATGTGGCACCTCCTACTGAGTTGTGTAACCATCCGTTTTCTACCGGAGTTGCACCTCTTATCTCCTTCTTTATCGCTCCTTTTGATACATCTTTCGTTACAGCTTCTGTTTTATTTTCTTTATTTTCTATAATTATATTATTAAATCCTCGGGTATCTTCTGTTTCATTTCTTCCATATTTTCTTGTTACATGACCCTCCTGTCTCCAATTATTATTATTACTACTACTGCTGCTATTATTATTACCCATGTTCTTGTTGTTACCATTCTCCACCCTTCCTCCCTGATAACTGTTATTCTGATACCGATTACCACTGTATCTTTGTTGGTTATGGTGGTTATTACTATTATATCTTTGCTGAGGATTATGATAGTTACCATTGTTACCTGCTTTGTACCCATTTTTATTCTGAGGTCCACTCCTATCTTCCACGTCGTCCAGACGCTTTACCAATTCCAAGAGTTGCTCAACGGTGTCTATACCCTGTAAAGCAACTGCTTGTACTACCTCATGCTCGAAGTGATTAGCCAATTGGGTAACAATGTCACACTCCTGGATCACAGGTTGTATATGTTTCAAGAAAGAATATTTCCGAATAACGTAGTTCTCTCTAGATGTAATGGAACGATATTTTCCAAAAGTAAGGTCATGTCTAATGCGTCTTTGTTGGGTTTGTCCCCAGTACTGCCTAATAAACATGTTTTCTAATTCTTCGTACGTCTGTACCTCATCGATTACCATGTCATACCATAATAACGCATAGTCTCTAAGACACCCTCTCATGAAATGTAACTTTGACATATCATCATTTATACCACGAATATACGTCTTAATGGTTTTAAGAAATGCCATAGGATTGTCTTTGTTATACCCAGAGAATTTTGGTATATTTTCTGTACCAATTGATATCTGTTGCGGTACAACACAAGGTGTAATTGTACCTTGTTCAACTCTCGTTTTCAAATTCTTAATTGTATCTTGACAATTTAATGTCATATCCTGTAGCTTTAAAAGTGAATCTGTGCATGCACCATATTTAACCCTACAGTCTTCGAATTTATTTGTTAAGTTTTGCACATCCTTCTGAACTGACATGGCACTACTGTCCACCTTCAGTTCCAAGAATTGTATTTTCTCATCCTGTCCTCCAATCCTTTCTTCTATCTGTCTAAAATTTTCTCTTGCTACACCAGCCCTCTTATTCATTTCATCTATCAGAAAATTACTGCTATCCTTGCACTTCTTTTCATTTGCTTCAATTTTTTCATTGATCTGTGTAACACTTTGTTTCACATCTTCATTTATTTTATTGTTCATTGCGGACATTTCCATTCTACAAGCTTTTATCCTTTCATCAATCTTCTCATTCATCGACTTTACTACAGTTTGTATCTCTATTTTATTTCTATTCATTTCTTCTTTCATTTCAGCTTTATTTTCATCTAACTTTTTATTTATATCTTCTTTCATTTCTATCTTGTCACATTCCAACTTACAGAAAAGTTTTTCAAATAGAAAGTCAAATCTATCTCTGCCTGGCATTTCTTTCGTTTCAATTTTTACATTTTCAGTTACATTTTCGTCCTCATCAAGAGGCAACGTCTCTTCTGAATCTGTCACAGAGGAAATGCCTTGTGGTTCTCTGTACGTTTCAAATAAATATTTGGTATCTGTACCACTTTCAGGATTTTCACCCTCGCCTTTATACTCAGACATATTTACTTTATCTGTCCTGGCACTTAAAGAGACTTATTTGTGGAGAAAAATAAATCAAAACTTGACAAAATTTTACTTGTGAATTATATTTATTAATTATCCAAATGCACTTAAAGGTGAAAATACCTCCCTTTAATTACACAGCTATCTGAATATTAAATAATCAATTAATTTTTATCTAAACAGTTTAAAATGTAGAAGCTTTGCCCCACGTTGGGCGCCATATATATATGCTGTGACTCTTTCAAATATATATATAAATAAAATGAATTTAGTTTACTTAATTAATGCGTAACCAAGAGTCATGCACGCATCCTAGTGCTAGGCCTTATGCTAGACTACGATACGGTGAACTTTCTGCTGAAAAGTAGGTTAAGCAAAGCATTCTACATGTAACTAGCTCAGTTTGAAAATATATATTTCTCTCAGGGGCAGAAAATATGACTTGATTCTCCTTCTCTTTAATCATCACCAGGTCAGGTAAAGAAATAAAATACAAAATAAATCTTAATATCTAATTTATTAAAATAAAATAATTCTAAATAAATTCAAAAGTTTTAATCTACAAATATTTACACATCTAAAATCAATATTCGGTCATAATTCAGATTTATACATCATAAACAATAAAATATTACAAGAAATAAAGAATAAATAGAATCATCATGTCGTGCAAGCATATATCTAAAAATGTGAACGTGATTATTATTATTAATATTTGTCATAGATACATGTAAACAATCAAAATAAAAATAAATTAATTAAGCGTGATGAATTATACTGGAATTTAAAATAAAATAAAAATTTGTGCGGTTTATAATTTGATAACAAAATATAGACATTAAGGAAGTGGCTTTGCCCTAATTAGTCCTGTCCGGCGCCTTTTCTCGCTCCCAACACAGTACCATCAGTAACAAATTCACACAGAAGAGTATCCCAAAGTTCCACCCTACGAGCATGTCATTCTCAGCTCGTCGGACGCAACCCGAACATACATCATCATGTGCACACCCCTTAAGGAATATATATATTTTAATTAAATAAATAAAGTGAAACAAAACAATATATCTGCGTATTCAATTAATTAACTCAGCCCTGATTAGTTCTGTCCGGTGCCTTTTCTCGCTCCCAACACAGTACCACCAAGACCAATTCGTGTATATCAAATTTACCAGGACTCCATGCTATGAATTAAATAATGACATAATTCATTTCACACATCCCTGATGTATTATCCAACACGTTAATATTGAACACCCAAATACAACAAAACATACTTAATTCTCATGTCAAAAGAAATAATATATATATATTAAAAGAAAATAAACTTTACCTTTTTCACGAAATTCCAATACAAAAACACCACTACAAATAAAGAATTTTGTGACGCCACTATACACACATTTATAACAAATATTGTTTAATCACCTTAATTCTTCATACATCGTATTAAACTCTTCCATAATTCTCAACGAAAAACTTTATTCACTTAATATATAACCTATATACAGATAAACAAAATTATTAATTTCAAATATCCTTTGTAGGATGAATAAATTTAAAAGAAAATAAATTATACGGAAAAGAAAATGATTATCCTATTCAAAATTATCATACAAATGCTAGAGGGTTTTGTCGTAATGTATGGCATAGTGCCCCTACATGCAAAACAAAACTCTCTAGGAAAAAGAAAAATAAAAATGAAATTAAATAAATTCAAAACCGAGTTCATAAATAAAAGTATTTTATACATAGGTAGTTATTTGAATACATCTAAACATTTTAATGAAATGCGCGCAGCATGTTAAAATAAAATTATTATAAGTGTAGAATCTTGTAAAAATTTTATAAGTATTGAAAATCTCAAAAATTATTCTAAGTCCGGATTTTTAAAATAATCCTATTAGAGAGGAGGGAGGAAGTGGTTTTCACCTACTTTTTGATTTGCTAAAATTGCGGTTTTCACCAAGCAATTCCCGGAAATTTTATCTGTCCGCTCTTTTATTCGTAAATTTCTTCATAAAAACATACGGCAACTTTCGTTAAACACGAATCCACTTCCAAAAATTTTGTATCGACGGTGCTGCCCTTATCGGTTGCATGAGGAAACAGTGTATTAATAATCCTTGCGAGAGGTAAACAAACATGTGATCATAAGTCCGTCTATACATTATGACTCAGCCGAGCACCTGATAAACAATACTTTTTACGCCGGTTGGTCCTTGTCAATGCCAGACGTGTTTGTGCGAGAAAACACCTGCTTGATCCTTTTTACGTAGCATTTAATACGTCTTTAAAATTATAACCTTATAAAAATTTTATTAAGATTCTTTTATGTTTTACTTAAATAAAAATAAAGTTTTCATAAATTATTAATACAGTAAAAATTAATACAGTAAATATTTATACACATCATGGTGAAAATGAATAAAGTGAAAATTAATTTAAATAAAACTTGGAATGATACGTCTGCATTTGTTATTTGTATAAAGTTAAAATTGATATTAATGTGAGCAATAGTGAAATACAGATATAATACACAGGATGCTACATATCAAACATTGGCCTGGTAAGTAAATAACATTATTTACAACTTTTAAATATAACTCAAGGTTCATTGCCACATCCTTATTATGTTATAAATTTCTTGATTGTTGTTTACTTCATTCTTGAACCATCTCTTTGTATTATTGGGAAGTTTTATTCGTATTTTCTTTGTCTTGCTTACATTCGGAAATAAAGGGAAAACATTCATGATCGTCGGTATGCGTTGGTTAAATTTATCATGAACCCCTTTTACCTTTCCAATTTCTAACGATGATGTATTGTTGACAGGTGGATTATCATACGCGTTCACCCAGCTTATCGTTCCTGGTGATTGACATCTTAAATTGAAGTATAAATATTGTATCAGTTATTTGATCATCATACAGATTATACGAGGACAATCAAGAAATACACATATAGACGAGTACAGACATAGACATCCAAGAGTACAAAGTGAAATTAAGTGAAGCATTACTTGAACTCAAAGTTATTATATACTGCTATCCTCTTTGGCCTCGACGGAGGCCCCTTAACACTGCTTGACAGGCCGGATCATGCCTTCCGCAGCCATCCTGCACGCTGTTTCATTCGATACGCGAATTACGGACCCATCTAACAGCATGACCCGCTGCCTCCGTCGAGCCTTGCGACAGGGTACCCCGAGCGTCAAACTATCCCGGCCCAAGATAGAAAAGGCCCGACGCACCGAGGCACAGAAGTCGGGCGAATCCCTCGCATCCGGGAATACATTCCTCTGCTCTTCTGGCCTATAACAGATTCCATTCTCTACATAACCTGGTTACCAATTACATGTACTCCAAGTTATCCCTATTGATTGCTTACTTGTGTAAAATTTATTTATTCAGTTACTTAATTTATACAGATCACGTTTACATTACCTAATTTATTATTGTTCATGAGGAATTTGTAAACTTAAATAAATAAATACCAATGTACATATAGATATAAATATAAATAAATATAAATCAAGAAAAATTCTTACCTTTATTAAGCACTTATGTATATAATATGAACGCACACAATAAGAAATCCTTACCTAACTAAACATAAAATTGCAAGTGATCTAAAATTCATTTATTTACACATTATTATTTATTCAAGATCACTGCAATATGAACCTATATATTTGTTCAATATACATTAAACATGCATATTTATGTATTGCAATAATATGTGTTTCATTTCCGCTTCTTGTAGGTATTTAATTTATTCATTGAAATAGATGTTCATTTTAAATATTATCGGATATGTATACAAAAAATCGTATTGTTAGATGTTTGTATATTCTAAGAAACACAGGTGTGCGATTTTGTGTCTTGGTTTTATTTCTTAATGTTTAATAAAAGTCGGTTTTCCCTAATACCTATATTTCGCAATTGTACCTGGCGGTAATAAATATCTTGTTTGCCTAGTGAGTGCGTACCTGTAAAGATAGTTCTAGGAAAATAATCCGATCATAAACCGTTACCTATATGTGCATAATTACATCTGGGAATATGAAATACTTTCTGGATAATTTAAACTTAAAAATTAACTATTGACATTGTTTTATGTGTAAACTATGTAGGTATTGGTGTAATATGGAAATATACGTAAAATAAGAAGTAAATAAACAAATATCTGAATATGACAGTTATTTATTATTTACCAAAAAGATGCTTGACTTAGAGAAATATTACTTACCTACCTACCTCAGCTTTTATAATAAAATTTCATATTATAAAATAAGAGTATTGCTAGTATACCTACTCACCTTTTTATTAAGACAAAGATGCTTATTAATAATGTATTTTTTCATTAGATGGGTGAATAAAATAAAACTATTATTGTTAAAAATAATATATTGTAATAAAACCTTACAGAAATATTGTCACATTGTTTTTACTAACATATATATATATATATATATATATATATATATATATATATAATCAATAAAGGAATTATCGCGGATACATAAAATAAAACAAGAAAAAGAGAATATTGGGTAAAATCCGCTGTAGTGCAACCGTAGACACGTGTTTCTGACTAATTGGTCGTCATCAGTACGGTGTAGCCAAGGAATAAGGTGGGATATCCTTGGAGATAGAAGCATATACGGAAGACCATCAGGTGACAGACCACCATTTGCAGCTTCAGTTAGAAGATCTTCGGTTTTGAAGACAACAACTAACATCGCCACGAGGAAGACATTGTCAACCTGCGTGCCATCCGAACCCAGGAAAGATAATCAATAAAGGAATTATCGCGGATACATAAAATAAAACAAGAAAAAGAGAATATTGGGTAAAATCCGCTGTAGTGCAACCGTAGACACGTGTTCTGACTAATTGGTCGTCATCAGTACGGTGTAGCCAAGGAATAAGGTGGGATATCCTTGGAGATAGACGCATATACGGAAGACCATCAGGTGACAGACCACCATTTGCAGCTTCAGTTAGAAGATCTTCGGTTTTGAAGACAACAACTAACATCGCCACGAGGAAGACATTGTCAACCTGCGTGCCATCCGAACCCAGGAAAGATAATAAATAGAGGAATTATCGCGGATACATAAAATTAAACAAGAAAAAGAGAATATTGGGTAAAATCCGCTGTAGTGCAACCGTAGACACGTGTTTCTGACTAATTGGTCGTCATCAGTACGGTGTAGCCAAGGTGTCTACGGTTGCACTACAGCGGATTTTACCCAATATTCTCTTTTTCTTGTTTAATTTTATGTATCCGCGATAATTCCTCTATTTATTATCTTTCCTGGGTTCGGATGGCACGCAGGTTGACAATGTCTTCCTCGTGGCGATGTTAGTTGTTGTCTTCAAAACCGAAGATCTTCTAACTCAAGCTGCAAATGGCGGTCTGTCACCTGATGGTCTTCCGTGTATGCTTACATCTCCAAGGTTATCCCACCTTATCTTTGGCTACACCGTACTGATGACGACCAATTAGTCAGAAACACGTGTCTACGGTTGCACTACAGCGGGTTTTACCCAATATTCTCTTTTTCTTGTTTAATTTTATGTACTAACATCGCCACGAGGAAGACATTGCACGCAGGTTGACAATGTCTTCCTATAACTTTTACATTTCCTCTTTGTTGTTGATGGCATTTCAAGGATACGATCGCTCAACACAGAATAGGAACTTCCACTACTACAAAAGCTTGACGTCCTTGGCAGATCATTTCGAATAAACATCTCTGTCAGTTCATCTTCTTCACACGAAGTCGATGAAGATGTTGTCCGTTTTCTTGAATATGTGATACTATGTTCACCAATACTTGATTCCTCCATGGCAGCATTTTCTGTAAAAAGTTATTGCTTTTTTACTTTTACTCACAAATTCTCTCTTATGCGAATCCCTTCTCTGATCACCCACCCAGTAAATAGATTTAAGTTCTAATACTAAAAACAAATTAGTGTACCTACATGAGTAAAAAATGTTTCTTACCTATTTCGTTATACTTCACAGGAATTGCATTTTTCGTTAACAACTTTCGTTGATTATTTGCAATAACATGTGTCGACAAAAAATGTTCCTCACAAATTAATTTATTGTGTAAATTATCGATATCCATAAGTACGATATCAATATTGCCACAATTTTTTTCCATTCCTCTACTCTTTTAATGTCTTTCACAGGAAACTTAAAAAAACTAATTTTATCTTTTCTGTTATTTTTTAAACAGTTTTTATAAACACAGTTATGACTAGTCGTGTTATTCATTTTGACTTAAATACGTAACAAGTCGACAATCTAACCACAATGAACTTAAACCACAGCTTAAACGTATAACGTGGTATGACTGTTAGACGCTAGACCTGTGGGTATATGCGAGAGGCGCGAGAGCTCGATATTGTAAACGCAACGCGTATCACTCAACGGTCAACGCAAAACTAAAAATCTCGAAACCAAATGACTAGTGCTGCCGCTCTAGATGTCGAAACCAGTTTGGGTACGCTCAGTGCTATGTGGTGGCGCATCTTTATGTATTCCTTCAATCAACGATGGAATGTTGAAAAACAAGCAGCTATTGACTGGATAAAGGGGTATATAAAAAGAAATAGAAATATTTACCTCTGAGAAAACCTGAGAATACAAGCTTAGCACGAGCTACATCTTTTAATAAAGAAAACGTTAGTGTATTTTTCCAAAATTTGAATCATGTTTTAAGATCATATAATTTTGAACCAAGCCGAATATTAAATTTGGATGAAACGGGTATTACTACGATGCTACCTTCTCCAAGGGTATTAGCAACTAAAGGGAAAAAGCAAGTTGGGTAGATTGTATCAGCGGAACGTGGTCAACTAGTAACCTTCATTGGTATAGTTACTGCAACCGGGAATGCTCTCCCCCCATTATATGTTTTTCCTACAGTTCACTCTAAGGATCATTTTGTAAACGGAGGACCGATTGGGGCAGTTGCTTTAGCTCATAAAAGCGGTTGGATGACCGTACAATTATTTGTGATTGTTTTACAACATATCAAGCAACATACATTACCAACAAAGGAAAATCCAATTTTAATACTTCTTGACAATCATGAGTCACACATCTCGCTTGAATCAATTAGTTTTTGTAAAGAGAATGCCATAACTTTGCTCTCTTTCCCCCCACACTGTTCGCACAAACTCCAACCGTTAGACGTTGGGGTTTATGCGCCTTTCAAATCTATGATGAGAGTATCGTTCAATAACCACATGATTACACACCCAGGCAAACAAATAACAATTTACGACATCCCAACTTTATCTAAACAACCATTTCTGGCAGCTTTTACGCCAAATAATATAACAAAATCATTTGAGAAGTGCGGTATATGGCCCCTGAATGAGTTAACTTTTAATGAGGCTGATTTCCAATGCTCCTATGTAACGGATAGACCTCCACCAGTATCAGATATTAATAAAGATCTCGCAGTGGCAAGTACATCAGCCGTTACTATCGACAATACACCAATTAAATTACTAGTAACCGTAACACCACAAAATGTTAGACCATTACCAAAAGCTCCTTCTCGAAAAAAATGTGGTAGAAAACAAGGCAAGTCCTACATTTTTACTAGCACACCTGAATTTGAGCAGATCAAAGAAAAGAAATCGTTCAAATCAGGAAAAAGAAAACAAGACACTGTTAAGAAAACCCTAGTTCAAAGAAATGATCCGTCTAGTTCATAAGGAAGATATGTTGGAACCGACAGATGAAGTAATGAACGTGGGTGAAATTATCGAAGCTTTACTGAAAAAGATTAAGGAATGTAAGGTATAAATAAAAAAAATGATAATATCAATAACAATCGATTGTAAGTTGTGATATTTATTAACATTGGCTTCTTCTAAATGATTAGTTCGGAGTCCGCAAAGTCCTTATCTTACCCACGGTGAAATTTTTATAATTTGTTTTCGCTAACTAACAATACCAGTGTCGACTGTAAAGAATATAATTTTCAATAATTTAAAACATGTGCTACTTAGAGAATATAAATTTTTACATTTTGTAAGAAACACCGGCACTGTTTTTTTTATCAGATTTCAGTTTTCTCCAAAACATTACTTATATTATTACAAAACCTCAACATGTAAAGTAAATACAAATCAAGAAGTACAACTTAAATAATTGATAATCATACATAAAAATAATAAAGTTATATGTGAAATAAAACAAACAAATGTTTATAATTTACACTGTATTTAATATTTAATAAAAACGACGGCTGTTTCGCTACACTGTTTGTTTGTTTTATTTCACATGAAATAGATTTACATCAAGTAAAGACCAACTCAATCCAAGATATAAAGTTATATATTTATTGCAGAATAAAACTAAATATCTAATTAATTTTGGTAAATATCACTAAAATAATTACAAATTACATAAAACGGGAATCTTAATAAAACTAAATAAATACAGGCCAGGGGAATAATCAGAAAGAGCAAAAACAAATTTCGAATAAAGTAGATGCACCAATATTTCCATGCAATAAATGCAGGAGACAAATATACCACATTTAATTGCTTTCCAGTTGACCAGGCATCCTTGGCCGGTACCTGCATCGTATAAAAGATACAGGCATTTCAAACTCAGTAAATATATTCAATATATTTCAGGAAACCCGACGTACGCCGTTCGGGAAATTTTCTTAAGGAAAGCCCACCCTTAAGAACTGTTCCCAAGAAAGCGGCTTTACGAACAGGCCAAGGATATCTTCATTGTGCATGTAAGCCAAATATTTGCTTTTGTAAGAAGCAAGGCAATATGTGTATTCAAAATGCCACGACTGCTTGTCTTGCAATAACAAGTAACTTTACTTAGTATTTCCTTATATTTGTCTTAGCTAACTTTGTTGACCGTAGAGACTGACTAATTTGTTTTTATTTTATGATTACTTTTGTACTACATTTAATTAATATTAATGACAATTGGTTGACATATTTGCTCAAATAATTTTAGAATGTGCTTTACTGTAGGTATAATTATTTTTGTAATAGGTACCTTTGAATAGCAAATATTAATTATATGTCTGTGTGACTTGTCAAAAGAATGTTATAATATGTCTTTAAAAGTATCCTATTAGGTTATACCAAATATTATATGATGTATCCTCAACTAGATAATATACATACTTTTAATTCACAATCAAAATCATGGATTGCTTTTAACTAATAAATTTCACACAAACAGTTTTTCCTAGTAAAAACGCGTCCAAACTAAAAACGAGATTTTACTGTAAAATATATAATTATATGGCCATATACACAAATGGGTACTAATCTTTTACAATATGTTTAAAAAAATTTCTGGCTTCGTTTTAATGCACAAATCCGTACAAAATAATTTTATGACTCTAATATTGTCATTATATCGCTTTGCAATATCAATATTTTCACATTCTGGATATAACAGACATTAACATTTCTTTTATAACAACTTGATACCACATTTGATTTGTACAATTCACTTAAAATAATATGTACTACACTAGACAACTAATTGATTAGATAATATAAGCTTCTGGATATAAAAATATGACTGAGAATTGAGTAGTGAACGCATTATAATGAATAATTTTTATGCCTGCTTATGACCTACATGTCGACATACGGCCATACTTGCAAGCAGAAGGCACGTGTTGTAAATAACCCCATTTGTATATTTTTTCTATTTTTATCTTAGCGATTTAAAAATATCTTTTTGAATATTTTAGTGCTTTATAGTAAAAATAATGTACAGTTCACAGACTATGCAAAACGCATTTTAATATTTTTTTAATGCAAATTAAAATTAAATTAACACACACAGCTGCGATATTGCAAATTAAATGTTCGAAGCGAAATGCATTTCATTTCTCGATCTGCATTTGTATTACAGTAATTATTTTAATTATTTCAGAGAATATTTTTCTATACTCATATATACATGTGTAGGTATATAGAAATGGAATACATATACATACGCATCTACATGTATAAAATTCAAAACAGCAATTATTTCTCTTTGAGATATTCAATTTTCTTATCTTGACTTCCGCCAACTACAAAAACTCGCATTAACATGGCATAATTAATACCTATCACTGACAATTGTTGAAACATTTGGATAATACGCCTTTAATTAACTGAAAAGACTTCTCCTTACAGACGGACTTAAATTAATTATAGCGATTTCTTTCCTATAGGCTCGTCTGGTAAGAATCTTATCATTTCATTTAATTGAGGAGGCTCGTGCAAGAAGCAAAATATAATATTTTTTAGTTCCAGACCATTAGACATGCATGCTAAATACTGCATCACTAGTCTGACAATATACATATCTTTATATTCACGTATACATAAAAATTGTTACGTTTCAGGAGAAAATAATAATAGTAATAATTCTATGCCTTAAATGTTATTTTAAATAATTGTTGTGGAAGAATTAATTAAATTTGTGCCCCATAAATTGCTCAAGACAATATAATACGGTATGATACCGGTGAATTAATTAAATAAATGAATAAGTAATAAATATTTATATAATTAGGTTAACAATGTATGAAATGATAATTTCCTTATTTCTTAAAATGTATATTGTGCATGATATAATATAATATTACAGATGTTCAGGTGTGACCAACACTTGTTGATCATGTAACGGTACGTCCAAATTAACAGATTTTATAATATTAAAAATGAATATTAATTATTTCTCAAAGCATATGTTTTAGAAAACGACGATAATGTTTTTTAAACTATTTATTCTAAATGTATATCTATGTATAAGTTAAGTACTAGTTAGATATAAAATGTTTATAAGACTCATGGCATCAAGTGTTTCTGTTATCGCCTAAGTTGTGCTTAGCATCGTCTAGTACGTGCTAATAGACGTGTGGAACTATAACTAGTGATGGGAGTTCTCGAGAACAAAAAATCGAAAGTATTCGATTCTTGAAAGTACTCGTTGTTCTCGAGAACTTGATGCAAAGTACTCGAGCATTTTTAGTTCTCGGATAAACCGCAGAGAATCAATTAGAGAAAAATTAAAAATTAGGAAAAAGGAAGGTGGGTGGTAGTCTACAATTAATAATTATAATGTATCGTGAAAAGTTTGTAAAATTATAAAATGAATCGAGTTTGAAAGGTGTGGGTGAATAATATAAATCTATATTTGTATATCTATTATATTATGTATTATTATTAACAACGAAAAATAACAACTATTTTCAACAAAATGAAAACACATTTGTCAGGGATTCTTTACTGTTAAGATTTGATTGTTTATACTATCAATTCTTCCAAATAATAATATGTATTGCGCTTTCACATGTATTTTCAGGCAGTGCCGATCACTTATGTTTATTTCTGAAATTTATTAATATATGTCGTTTTAAATGGTCTTAATATGCGTGACAAGCATATCGGATTACAAAATAAAATTTTAGACATTAAATAATATCCAGAGCGATGTTTTTTCTTTATTATTATTATTAATCTTTCGCAACTTTGTTTTGGTCTCGGGCAGTATCGGTTCTCGGATAAGTACTCGATTCCGAAATGTTCTCGAGAACAAAGTACTCGATTCTCAAAAGTTCTCGATTCTGCCCATCACTAACTATAACTACTATAAATGTGAAAGATAAAGAGAGATTTGCATGTACGGGCGCAGAGAGTGGAGCCCGATGGGAAGACGAAGTCGACAAGGGACCTTGTACGTTAATTCAAACGTATCGTATAAATTGCCGCTTTGAACCTCATAAGTAAGATAATAGGTTTTGGATTTATATAAAAAGATCGACCGACAAAGAAGTGTTATATGTATAAAGTTTACCGTATAAAAGGTGTAAACAATGCAAGGTCACATATATCCAAAGTAACTGGTGACTGATAAAGGGCCTAAAGCATTTCAAGAGGCTCCGAATATCCCTGCTATTGGAAGAGAATTTTTACGAGGTAAGCCGGCAACAAGGAAATCGTTCCTTCAGTGAAAAAATGAGGTGTGGCCACCACACGACTTTCTTATACGTATGAGCGTCTCAAACTATACAATTTTAAGATTTTTTTTATACAAAACTTATTCAAAATCCTATTATAAGTACTTTCATTCTCTTAATAAATCGTTATAGAATGCATACTTTGCAAGATATTCGAAGAAAAGTGCTACTCGCTAAGAATAAAAGTGCTACTTCCGGTCCGAATTTTGAAATTTGATGTGTACAAAAAATATTGAAAATCCAATTCTAAATACTTTTGTACTCTTAATAAATATATATAGAATGCATAATTAACGACATATTTGCAAAAAATCGTTATTCGGTAAGAGTAAAAGTGATACTTCCGGTCCGAATTTTGAAATTTTGTTATACAAAAGATATTGGAAATCAAGTTCTAAATACTCTTATATTCGTAGCGTACCTGTCTAAAAAGCATGACTTGCAAAATATTGGCAAAACACTGATTTTTGATAAGAGTAAAAGACCTACTTCCGGTAGTAATTTCGAAAAACTTTTTAAATAAAATGGTTCTCAATTTTAATTCTAAGTACATATGAATTCTTTATAAATTTGTTTAAACTTAGTAGTTGACGAAATATTTGCAAAATTCGATTTTTTCACTGAAGTAAAGTACTACTTCCGGTCAACCGATTTTACTGAAAAACTAATCAGATCTCAAGAGGCAGATTATACACGTAAATATAAAATTTGGAATTGATATCTACAGCGGTTTGACTGCTATCGTGGTCACACACACACAGACAGACAGACACACAGACACACAGACATTTTTTAAAAACCACTTTTTTGGTATCAGGGGACTTCAAAACGTGGATATCTGCAAAAATCTCGAGGTCGAAAATTTTCATCATCACAATACTTCCTTATACTACGTATAAGAAAGTAAAAAATGAGGTGTGGCCACCACACGACTTTCTTATACGTATGAGCGTTTCAAACTATACAAGTTTAAGAATTTTTTTATACAAAACTTATTCAAAATCCTATTCTAGGTACTTTCATTCGCTTAATAAATCGCTATAGAATGCATACTTTGCAAGATATTATCAAAAAAGTGCTCCTCGCTAAGAGTAAAAGTGCTACTTCCGGTCCGAATTTTGAAATTTCATATATACAAAAAATATTGCAAATCCAGTTCTAAATACTTTTGTACTCTTGATAAATATATATAACTTATGACATATTTGCAAAATCATATCAGGGGACTTCAAAACGTGGACATCTGCAAAAATCTCGAGGTCGAAAATTTTCATCATCACAATACTTCCTTATACTACGTATAAGAAAGTAAAAAAATGAGGTGTGGCCACCACACGACTTTCTTATACGTATGAGCGTTTCAAACTATACAATCTTAAGAATTTTTTTATACAAAACTTATTCAAAATCCTATTCTAAGTACTTTTATTCTCTTAATAAATCGCTATAGAATGCATACTTTGCAAGATATTCGAAAAAAAGAGCTACTCGCTAATAGTAAAAGTGCTACTTCCTGTCCGAATTTTGAAATTTCATGTATACAAAAAATATTGCAAATATAACTCTAAATACTTTTGTACTCTTAATAAATATATATAGAATGCATAATTTACGACATATTTGCCAAAAATCGCTATTCGGTAAGAGTAAAACTGTTACTTCCGGTCCGAATTTTGAAATCTTTTTTATACAAAAGATATTGAAAACTATGTTTTAAATACTTTTATACACGTAACGTACCTGTCTAAACAGCTTGACTTGCGAAATATTCGCAAAAAACCGATTTTCGATAAGAGTAAAAGACCTACTTCCGGTAGGAATTTAGAATAACTTTTTAAATAAAATTGTTCTCAATTTTAATTTTAAGTAGATATGAATTCTTTATAAATTTGTATAAACTCAGTATTTGACGAAATATTGGCAAAATTCGATTTTGTCACTGAAGTAAACTGCTACTTCCAGTCTACCGATTTTAATGAAAAACTAATCAGATCTCAAGAGGGAGATTATACACGTAAATACAAAATTTGGAATTAATATCTACAGCGGTTTGGCCGCTATCGTGGTTACACACACACACACACACAGACAGACAGACACACAGACACACAGACATTTTTTAAAAACCACTTTTTCGGTATCAGGGGACTTCAAAACGTGGACATCTGCAAAAATCTCGAGGTCGAAAATTTTCATCATCACAATACTTCCTTATACTACGTATAAGAAAGTAAAAGAAGACAAAAAGCAAAAAAGGTTAAGGAACAAGTTATAATTGTGCAAGTGTTAGACAAACTAAAATGTTAAAATTTGTCTTAATATAGAGACGTAATTAAATGATATAATAATCTAAGATTGAAAGACCTATTTAATAGTACATTTTAGATACGGCAAAGCGTCAACATTTGTAAATTGCTTGTCGGTAACGTTCGTAAAATATTATTGGCGTTGTTTGTATATATAAATCCAAGCATAGTTTGTTTTCTATCAAGGCCTACGTTGTTTGTGTTCAAGTAAATTCTGAAGTTCACTGGAAAAAAAATAATATTTAATGTCTTATAATAACATTTTATGTAGTTGCAACTGAAATTTCAATATTAAATAACTGCTGAAATTACTTTAATAGTGTCCTTACTTTAGATAAAGTTGGTTTTATTTTGTCTCTGTTTTTTGTGTTTGTATTAATACATGCAAAATCTTAGTTTCTAATACAAATCTTATTTAAATTAAAATAACTTTGTTTTATTTAATTATACCAATTAATGCCGAAAGATTATTTTTTGATATCTCCTGACCCGGATCATCCTGGGATAAAAATATGAGCTAGCCAGGTAAAACAATTCAATTTCTTATTTTTTTTATTTAAGAATATTTGAAATAACGGGCAATAATTTAAGGGTTTTTTTCAATCACTATAGGATCATTTCTAAATATTCATATTCGTTCGTAGATTTGTGCCGTTCTCCTACGCATAATTTCAGTTTAGACCGAAATTCTAAAGAAATACTGCTATTGGATTAGAGTGGAAGTGCTACTTCCGGCCCGAATTATACTTTTTTTACTAAAAAAATTATTCAAAATTCAACCTTAAAAGATTTTTAAACTCTTAATATATCTGAGCAGAAGACCTAGTTCCGGTGGAAATTTTTAAAAACCTTTTGTATAAAAGCTTTGCTAAACTTACTGTTAAGTATATTTGTATTTCTTCGAAATTTGTTTAAACTTAGTAGTTGATGAAATATCGGTAAAATTTGATTTTCTCAATGATGTAAACTGATTCCGGTCTACCGATTTCTAACTCATGACATGTAATCTTAACGATGGAGTATAATTTGATATGTTATTTGTGCTATTTCCATCGTTTGGATTCTTAACACCCGACGTTGGTGGACATTACGTCTGTCGTCTTCAGGGTAGTTTCTTGCCAAAACACAATTTTTATGGTAAAAATTTGTGTAAACGCTTATGAACTGTTTCGTGCTATCTTGGCATTACAAAATTGTCGGTATATATTTTTTTAAATAATATGTTAGGAATCGCTAAATTATATTCCAAACAATTTTCTTGATAGTTAAAATTTTAAATTAAAGTATATTTGTGTATGTTTAAGAGAAGATATTGTAACGTTTTCGGGTTCGCGATAAACAACTCGTGCAATTTATTTATTTAAAACAGTCTGTATATTCATACACTTCAAACTACTACGATTTAAATTAACACATGTATTTATTTCTATTACTAATATTTATGTCCGTATATTTAAATCACTTCTATTTATATAACACTCTAATATTTATGTATTTTCTTCGGCTACCACTAACAGAATTATTTATTTATTTCTTTTATTTATCTTACTTTATTATTCCGGAATTACGCATCCATCGGTGACCCAGCCGCCTCATATACACATACGAAACATCTCGAAGCATTCGCGTAAACTCCATCTCCCTCTCGATGTTTGTAGAACATTCGCCAGACATTCTGTCTCTTTGCAGTACAACGCAAGTGGATGATTTATTGCTTTATAATGTTTACCAGTCGCGTCGACATGATTTACAACCTCTTTTTTTATTGTC
Source organism: Amphimallon solstitiale (assembly GCA_963170755.1). Lineage (NCBI taxonomy): Eukaryota > Metazoa > Arthropoda > Insecta > Coleoptera > Scarabaeidae > Amphimallon > Amphimallon solstitiale. The sequence goes on along the minus strand of OY720682.1, from coordinate 118,428,119 downwards.
GCTCGGATGTCTGCTGGTTTCGTTATAATATGTTGTTTGCATGTTAAACATAAAGGTTACGTACAAAAATCGCAAATTGCTATTTTAGTTGCTAAGTTACATTTGTAACGGTACATACCAATTCAGTTATTAATTTTATAATTTTACTTTTTTAGGATTTAATTAAGTATATTCTGTTATTAATATTTTGAAGAGAAATAATATTTAAAATCAAGGAATATGTTATGGTATTATTAAGTAAATATTAGTCATAAGCTTAGTGTGTATTTAGTTCTAAGAACCGTGGCGCCGAATGTTTACAACAGTGAAATAAACGCTACAGTTGTGATAAACATTCGCCTACGTAAAAGAGTGTGTATGGGAAACTTAAGTGGAAATCACCGAACTATATAGAGACAGGGGAACCACAGACACTTTTATATAAAATAGAAACACGCGCTAAAAACAAGAAGAGTCGACCGCTAGACTTGATTCGAGTCGGCAAGTTAACTCCAACGTCGGAGGGATTTGACTGGCTGGCTTCATAAAGAAGTCGTCAAACCCCGACTAGCAAAAAGTTCAAGTAATATACATTAAATGTTCTATAAAAAGGAGGACCTAAAACTCCTATAATAAATTACATAACAATCATAAGAATTGTTATTTGAAAAATAGTGATTAAGGTAGCACTTAGAGAGTAAATGTGCTCAGTGTTAAAAGTTTATAATAAATATATTGTGCTCCAGTAAGCAGAGCAAGTAGATTCGTCACGTCAGGATCGTGACTACTAAGGAAATTCCGTTGATGACAACGCCAAGCAAAGAAGAGTTTGCTGAAGATAGACATCGCCGAAGGGCGAAGAAAGAAACTTTATTATAAGGTATTTTTAAAAGATTATTGGAAATAAAAATATTTTTGATATTGAAGAATTAAAGATTATGAAATAAATTTTAAATTGAAATTAACATAATAAAGTTGATAAATATATATCATCTCCGTTGTTTATGTTAGACTACGTCGAATAATATACATAAAAATCTATGGCCATTAATTATTTGTAAAAATGTATTAAAATTGTTGTTAAATATATTTTATTTCTTTTGTTATATGCAAAATATGGTTTTTTATATATATAATTCATTGATTTTGCATATACGAATTGTTTAAAGTTTTACAATGGTATTTTTTTTATTAAATATAATTAATGTTTAGGAACACCGTTTACTTAATCATTTCTTATTAATCCGAATTGCCCTGAGATCATCTGATTTGAGTTTAGCCGGCAAAGCAAGTTATTTAAATTTTATTTAGATTTAAACTCTACAATTTTATTAAATTAAATATAAGGGGGTTCCTTTACATCATGTCGCCCAACCTTGGGTCAGTTTTATTCATTTTAATTCCATGTAATGCCTGTACCATTACACATTGCTGACGTATTTCTCGTAGCTTACGATAATCGTAAGCCTTCCGATAGCCGCACAGAATCTCACCCTTAGTTTATGGAAATTTATGCATATCAGTATAAATTTCTATAAAAATATTTTAAACCATACCAAAACTTATATAATTAAATAACAAACCACAGTGAAATCTTTGATTAAGATGATCACATCACAAACCAATTCCTTTTGTTGCTGGTTTCCACATTTTTACAATTTTAGCCATGGTCAAAATGTGGAAACCAGCAACAAAAGAAATAGTCTAAAACTAAGCAATTATTTAATGAAATGTATTGTAAACGGCATATGTCATCCAGATGTTTATATATTTGAGCCTAAGACTGGGAACAATATTTTAAGGAAAAAGTATATCAAAGAACTAGCAATTTGATTTATAATTTGTAATAATTAAAGACTGTTATCAATGATATAATTTTGGTAATTACTTCTTCACTAGTTGAACCAGTATTACATGTTTATCTTGTACGAAACTGGAATTATACATCAACATACATATATAATAAATAATAAAATGCAACAAAGTAATTCTTGCAGAATATGCTCTCAAGTTATTGAATCACTCAAAGTATGCATATACGAATTAATTCGTATATGCAAATGTATGAATGCACATCTACATCAAGCTGGTATTGTAATAGGTACGCCACCTTTAGGCGAGTTTATTGAATGCACGTATATCTACAGTTGCCCGATATAGTAGTTGTACTGCTGAGGTTTCACCATTATCTTGCGTTGTCGCGCTTGGATCACAGACGCCGACGGGAATCTCTCATTGGCTTTTGGTACGTAAGTCGACTATATTTGTAAGTAGTCCAAGCTTGTACGGCATTGTGAATAGCACGCTTGTACACTGATGAGATCTATGTAAGATCGAAGCAGCTGCCTGTATGTTATTGTTTGCAATGCCAGCTTTGTGTAGATGTGCATTCATACATTTGCAAATACGAATTAATTCGTGTATGCATACTTTGAGTGATACATAATAAATAATAGTAGATTTTTGTCTCAAAACAGATCCATGTGATACATCAGTTTCGTTATTAACAATTTTAGATTTATCTCGTTAAATATACATTTTCCCATATTTAGTAGTAGATGAGATATTCGTAAACTCTGACCTTTTGATTTCAGTTTTACAGATTTAATTTAACTGGTAATCAGATCGTGAGGAGGAGATTATACTTTTCACCATTAAATTTGGTACTGACAGCTGTAGGCATGAATAATGAAAAGCAACTTTTTCGTTATCAGAGGACTAAAACATCTACAAAAATCAAATCGTCGACAATTTTCATCGCAATACTTACTTAAACTACGTATTAGATTGTAAAGAGACAATTCGATGGCGCCTCGTGAAACGATTTGGTTGTCATCCGGCATATATTAATACGGACCCGTAAATTTGTCTAGAAAACGGATGAAACGTAATATTTTTATAAATATAGGATACAATTTCTCTTAAAAAAAGAAGATAAAACACCTAAAATGATAATTGTGTCCTAATTTGATCCATTCGGCATCTTCTACTAACACACCCGAAATTTCTTTAGGCCACAACGTTCCGCTATAATTTGGTTACTTTTCGGAAAGTGGTAACAAAGAATCGAAGGCAGATGAGAGCCAAAAATGAAGGAAAACCGAAAGAAGACAGAATATCCAAGTACATATTATCGACCCCAGTGAATATGTATTCGTTTGAGTATGCGTATGTGAAAGTTTAATACGTATGCAAGGTAAATTGTCCTGGCTAGCCGCTTTATCCGGCTTGTTTCCAGTTTAAATTATAGGGGGTCGCTTGACGAACCCGTGACAGCTAAATGAGAGCGGTGAATACGATCGTACCGACCGATGCCGCGAACCCTGTACGTCTCCCCCATTGCACTGCGCGCTGTCAGTCCTATTGGGAAAACGAACGGAAAAATTTATACCACAACTCTAACATTGGTCACCTGTAATATGATCGATATCAAAATATTTCGCAGTAATAATAGCTCTTTGTACGCTAAATTACACATAAATAATCACATAATAATAACGATTAACTCATTGCAGTCGTTTTATAAATAACATTAACTAGTGAGATGGTGCAAGCGTAATAACAGACATAATCAAAATATTTGGTTATTACCAGAAAGGTCATAAATTTTTCTTATTTAAATTTAGTTGGAATTATGAATGAGTTAAGTGACAACGTCTGCAGATCGTATTGCTTTATTTTGGTAAATAACTACAGTCATTGCCACAATATTTTAAAATCACTCCAATAAATGATAATCATTATCAGATTATTAGGTTTATCTGAATAGGCGCAAAAAATTTTCTGCTTGGGACAAGAATCCCTGGAAGATGCTGATCGGTCGGGTCGACCAATTGACGTGACAACGCCTCAACAAATTTTAATAATTGAACATTTAGTGCTAGAAGATTTCCGTTTGAAAGTGAAGGAATTGGCAGTGATGACAAACATTTCCGAAGCAAGTTTTCGTCGAATTCTCCATGACTATTTGGGTATGAATAAAATTAGTGCTAGATGGGTGCAACTTCTTTCTGCTCTCCAAAGTGAACGTCGAGTCGAACGACCCAAAACCGATTTTGGAGTCCATTGTCACAGGGGATGAAACAATGGTTCGGTTTTACGATCCTCTATCGAAAAGGGAGTCCGTGGAATGGCGGCGAACTGATGAACCTCGTCCCAGAAAGGCGAAAGTCTACAATCAACAAAGGTGATGGTCACAATATTCTGGGATTGTGAGGGCATTTTGTTGGTTGACTTTAAAGAGCGCAATACAACTGTGAACGGCACATATTATGCGTCTTTTTTGCATGAATTAAGGGACAGTATTCGTGCAAAACGTCGTGGAAAATTGACAAAAGGCGTGCGATTATTGCACGACAATGCTTCCCGTCCATACTGCCGCCATTTCACAAGCTGTCATCCGCGAATGCGGCTTTCAAGAATTGGAACATCCACCGTATAGTCCGGATATGGCTCCTTGTTATTCTTTTTGTTTTCTAATTTAAAAAGAAGACCTTAGGGGACGTAGTTTTAAGGACGACAGTGAGTTGCAAGCAGCTGTTATAGAACATTTTGACGGAAAAACTTCAGATTATTTTTACAAGGGTATTGAATTATTAATTAATCATTGTAAAAATGTATAGAAGCTAGGGGAGATTACATTAAAAAAGAAAAATTCTTATATTGTTCCAAGTTTCTTTTTTGTATGTCAGGTCGAGAATTTATGGGGCCTCCCTCGTACATGTTATTTATAACAGATATGATACAATATAGGCTAGATTGTGATAGTCTTGACAAATCATTCTGCCTGGAAAAGCGTGACTTATCTGGGATACTGTAAATTTGAAAAGTTTTTGATATAATTTATCATGATAATATCTCATCCTCTTATACCCGTAGGTGTCGAGGTTCTAGTTATTATATTAAGTTGTCTACGAAATTACGTCAGTTCTTTCTGTTTCTGGCAAACTCTTCAGTTTTACTTTTTATCTTAATAATTGCAGCAACACTATCATTCTAACTTAATCAAAATTTTTCAATATCTCTATTAAGAGCCTACAGGACATCAGTTTAAATAGAGTTTAAATTTCACTCGCACCTTTGTGTTTATAATAGGATATCATTTACTGTGATATTAAATTAAATTACTATTATATTCAATTTATCGCATGATAGGCATGGCGTTCTGTGAAATCTCATATTTACAGAAGCCCAGTTCTGCAAGTTAAAGTCAGATTTGTTGAATATTTGCAGACAAAATGCGATACTTCAATAAGCAGTGGAGGTCTTTGATTCTAGAAAGCGGCCAGAGAATCTCCACTAAACGTTTTAGTTCTAGTGTATTTCGACACAAGTAGCCATGAAACAGTAGAGATTTTGAGAAAGGACTTTGTTTTTTCACTAAAGAGATAATAATTCGAACATAAGGTCGAAATACGTACCCACTGATGGGTGAAATTTAATTATTATGTATATACCGTGAGATTGCTTATTGTACTTAGCGAAGGCTTTAGACTTGTGTAATTAAGAGTTTTTGTATAGTTTCTATGAATTCATCTTTTAAAGTGTTGTACTACTCTATAAATAGTATGGACTGCACATTTCTAAAGTAAACATTTAAAATAATTTTTCTTATGTTATATACTTGTTAAGTCCACTACGCCGGCATTACCGCAATTTTCTGAACTTTAAAATAAACTGTCGACAATCTTTTCTTCTTTAATTAAATCTAAAGTGCTTTACACAAATCTTGATACTGTTATTTTGGGGCAATTAATATCATCACCTTCAATTTATCCTGTTTTCACACGTATTTTTTCAATATAATAATAATATTTTTATTGTCCAACAAAAACAATTTTCCACTTACAGGATTTATATCTCATATATGTATAACGCACAGCCTTTAACAAATAAAAATAAGAAATATGTAACAAAGTAACAACATAAATTAATTATCTATAATTTTAGATATGAATATGGCACGCTCTCTTAAGGCCTGCACACCGTCTCAACGAAGTAGTTTATGTTAATTAGTAATTAGTATCTCTTGAGCTATTTCACCTACACCTTTGAACCATTTCCATAGTAATTCGCTGATGCACTTCAGCACAAATCTGTAATATAAGAATATAAAGCGGATTCAAATCATAGTTTTTAGCAAAAGATGTCTTCTTTTAATTTTCTTATCCATTGTTTTGTTAAGTTTTCCGCTTACTAAAGTTAGATATGAAAAAAAATTAGTTTAATTAAAAAGATCGCGAAGTACAATGGTTTCGATTCAGAAATAGTAACTAAGCTTGTTTAAGAAACAAATTCAGAATACTACATGTTTGGTACCTCAAAAATCTCTTACTAATAAGTTTGTTTCGTTGCCGTAGCATTCAGCCACAGGAAATTTGAACAGCATTTTTAAAGAACAGGATCTTCAAATCGTGTTTAAATTGGGCAATTCATTAAAATCACTCTTAGGGAACGCTAAAGATAAAATTGAGGTAGATCAAAAATCTGGTACATATGAAATAACCTATAAAGCATGTAGTCAAAAATTTGTTGGGCAATCTAGGCGTTCAATTTCAACTCGTTACAAAGAACACATTGCACATTTCAGATACACCAGACCGGAAAAATCAAGTGTTGCCCGACATATTTTCGACGCAGGCCACGGTATGCCCACAGATAAGTCTTAGATTAGTTAAAATTCTAAATAATTTTAGAGAATTAGACAGTTACGAAAGTATTTATATACATAGAAATAGATGTAAGTTAATGAATTCTGACAATGGGCCGATACCAGAGTCCAGATTGTACGGATTATTGTAATTTTAGGTCTGTCACGCTTCACGGTTCTGTTATTGTCCCACTGGATTTAGGTAGTATACAAAGGGATGATGTTTGTTAATAAATCTGTGTTATCCCACTGGTGATTTGGTGAAGCGCATATCTTCACCAAACCTATTGTTTTTCTACAGATTTTTACTGAAGATGGTAACTTAGTTGCCGAAATACGTATATAGATCTTTTATATCTTTTTAATGTGTGTGGTAAGGGATTATTCCTTTTGCATTTTGTTTCAATATAAGGATTTGACTGGAAAGACTATGACCTTATAAGGAAGTACACGGACGTGATTGTATCACTGCATACGTATATGTATGTAAATTGCAGTTGAGAATAGAAACGTAAACATGTGTCCTCAGTTTGTCATTCATTAACGATATTATGCAAAAAGTAGTGGTGTGTTACTGAATTTAGCTGTTTAGTATAAGTAGTAATCCTGTCATCATAACACAAATCTTAATTCTAAACTGGATTGGGGATGAAAATAATTTTCGATGTTGGATTTTTATTCAAAAATAAGCCAATACATGACATGTCAGAAAAATTAATTCATGTAAGCATTCAATAGCAGTGCGACGACTAAAGCTTCGATAAGATTGAAAAAACCAATCCATTCAGTTTTATCAAAGTCAGACTGTAGTTTATTGATTCAATGGTTTTTGTAAAACCTGTATAAATTATATCCAACTGCTGGCGTTCGTCAAACGCTTCACAAATATACTGAGTTACTTTAAGCAGGCTATATTTTTTTGTTCACCTATCAACCACGAATCCATTATGTCGCACTGCTAATATATAGGCCAGTGTAAATATATAAAATTGTTGTATGTTTGTGTGTATGAGATATTTCGTAAATTCGAAAATCCGTAATTACACACATTCATGTCGATTTATTTTCACTTCTTTTTTACAGACATGTACAAGTCAAAAAATACTAATTTATCTGCAGATAAAGTGGTTTTTTCGACTACCGACTACTGCCTTTAAATTAATTAGTTTGAAAAACATATTACCATAGCTAATTAGCGAGACTTTGACGCGTTTCGATTTCCTTGAATCTCATCAGCTTAATGCGCGTTTCGCAATGACAATTTCATATTTTATCGTATATATACGAAGTGATGGTATGTTTGTGTGTCACCTCGATATGTCAGAACGATATGTTTTCGCAAAACTCGAAAAGTAGTCAGTCGATTGACTTGGTATTGTGACACAACGTTACCCATGTTGGCCATGCCATCAGCATAGATGAACTTTCTATAACTGAAATATTACACTTTTGGCGCTAAACCATAAAGGATATCTGTAATTGAGTTACGCATTGCGATTTAGATAGTTTTATGTTATTAAATCTGCAACGCATTCATTTATTTTACCGCCAGAGTTGTACCTAAATATTTAATTTACAAAATAAACATAATTTTATAACCACACGATCACGCTTACGTGCAACTATAACATTGCCAATATGATGAAATAGCACTAAGAACCTGTAATTTTGAATTGACTTGTGTTAAAGTTGAATCAGTTACAAACAAATTTTGTGTTTTTGGAGATAGTGTTTATTTTAAAGCTACTTTATAATTAACGCAGAAAATCGGCAGAGTCAAGTAGTCTCTAATTTACTCCTTCAGTTTACTTAAATGACTATTTTGGATTTAGATTCAACTGTTTGTTTTTCACTTTCACAGACAAAGGAGGGTTCAACATCAAAAATTTTTTTGCGCCTATTCAGATAAACCTAATAATCTGATAATGATTATCATATTATTAGGTTTATCTGAATAGGCGCAAAAAATTTTTTGATGTTGAACCCTCCTTTGTCTGTGAAAGTGAAAAACAAACAGTTGAATCTAAATCCAAAATAGTCATTTAAGTAAACTGAAGGAGTAAATTAGAGACTACTTGACTCTGCCGATTTTCTGCGTTAATTATAAAGTAGCTTTAAAATAAACACTATCTCCAAAAACATGAAATTTGTTTGTAACTGATTCAACTTTAACACAAGTCAATTCAAAATTACAGGTTCTTAGTGCTATTTCATCATATTGGCAATGTTATAGTTGCACGTAAGCGTGATCGTGTGGTTATAAAATTATGTTTATTTTGTAAATTAAATATTTAGGTACAACTCTGGCGGTAAAATAAATGAATGCGTTGCAGATTTAATAACATAAAACTATCTAAATCGCAATGCGTAACTCAATTACAGATATCCTTTATGGTTTAGCGCCAAAAGTGTAATATTTCAGTTATAGAAAGTTCATCTATGCTGATGGCATGGCCAACATGGGTAACGTTGTGTCACAATACCAAGTCAATCGACTGACTACTTTTCGAGTTTTGCGAAAACATATCGTTCTGACATATCGAGGTGACACACAAACATACCATCACTTCGTATATATACGATAAAATATGAAATTGTCATTGCGAAACGCGCATTAAACTGATGAGATTCAAGGAAATCGAAACGCGTCAAAGTCTCGCTAATTAGCTATGGTAATATGTTTTTCAAACTAATTAATTTAAAGGCAGTAGTCGGTAGTCGAAAAAACCACTTTATCTGCAGATAAATTAGTATTTTTTGACTTGTACATGTCTGTAAAAAAGAAGTGAAAATAAATCGACATGAATGTGTGTAATTACGGATTTTCGAATTTACGAAATATCTCATACACACAAACATACAACAATTTTATATATTTACACTGGCCTATATATTAGCAGTGCGACATAATGGATTCGTGGTTGATAGGTGAACAAAAAAATATAGCCTGCTTAAAGTAACTCAGTATATTTGTGAAGCGTTTGACGAACGCCAGCAGTTGGATATAATTTATACAGGTTTTACAAAAACCATTGAATCAATAAACTACAGTCTGACTTTGATAAAACTGAATGGATTGGTTTTTTCAATCTTATCGAAGCTTTAGTCGTCGCACTGCTATTGAATGCTTACATGAATTAATTTTTCTGACATGTCATGTATTGGCTTATTTTTGAATAAAAATCCAACATCGAAAATTATTTTCATCCCCAATCCAGTTTAGAATTAAGATTTGTGTTATGATGACAGGATTACTACTTATACTAAACAGCTAAATTCAGTAACACACCACTACTTTTTGCATAATATCGTTAATGAATGACAAACTGAGGACACATGTTTACGTTTCTATTCTCAACTGCAATTTACATACATATACGTATGCAGTGATACAATCACGTCCGTGTACTTCCTTATAAGGTCATAGTCTTTCCAGTCAAATCCTTATATTGAAACAAAATGCAAAAGGAATAATCCCTCACCACAAACATTAAAAAGATATAAAAGATCTATATACGTATTTCGGCAACTAAGTTACCATCTTCAGTAAAAATCTGTAGAAAAACAATAGGTTTGGTGAAGATATGCGCTTCACCAAATCACCAGTGGGATAACACAGATTTATTAACAAACATCATCCCTTTGTATACTACCTAAATCCAGTGGGACAATAACAGAACCGTGAAGCGTGACAGACCTAAAATTACAATAATCCGTACAATCTGGACTCTGGTATCGGCCCATTGTCAGAATTCATTAACTTACATCTATTTCTATGTATATAAATACTTTCGTAACTGTCTAATTCTCTAAAATTATTTAGAATTTTAACTAATCTAAGACTTATCTGTGGGCATACCGTGGCCTGCGTCGAAAATATGTCGGGCAACACTTGATTTTTCCGGTCTGGTGTATCTGAAATGTGCAATGTGTTCTTTGTAACGAGTTGAAATTGAACGCCTAGATTGCCCAACAAATTTTTGACTACATGCTTTATAGGTTATTTCATATGTACCAGATTTTTGATCTACCTCAATTTTATCTTTAGCGTTCCCTAAGAGTGATTTTAATGAATTGCCCAATTTAAACACGATTTGAAGATCCTGTTCTTTAAAAATGCTGTTCAAATTTCCTGTGGCTGAATGCTACGGCAACGAAACAAACTTATTAGTAAGAGATTTTTGAGGTACCAAACATGTAGTATTCTGAATTTGTTTCTTAAACAAGCTTAGTTACTATTTCTGAATCGAAACCATTGTACTTCGCGATCTTTTTAATTAAACTAATTTTTTTTTCATATCTAACTTTAGTAAGCGGAAAACTTAACAAAACAATGGATAAGAAAATTAAAAGAAGACATCTTTTGCTAAAAACTATGATTTGAATCCGCTTTATATTCTTATATTACAGATTTGTGCTGAAGTGCATCAGCGAATTACTATGGAAATGGTTCAAAGGTGTAGGTGAAATAGCTCAAGAGATACTAATTACTAATTAACATAAACTACTTCGTTGAGACGGTGTGCAGTAGCGTGGAGCGAAAAAACGAAAATTGGAAATTTTAATTTTAATAGTGCGGAAATTATGCCTATGTTAGATTAAATCATTTTGACATATTATTTTTTCTAATTCGATTTTTTCTTCTGCCTCCCCAACAGCCCTAACTTTTTTAAAAAATTTAATTTTTGGGAATAGTTAAGCCTCCATCGGTATTTTAAAAAATATATAATATAAAATTCTAATAGGACTCAAAGCTATAACAAAGGAATGCTTTACCATGCACCATAAATAATTTTAACAAAAAAGTGCGCCTTTTGCCTCCCCAAAGGCCTTAAAATATAAGAAAAATTAGTTTTTCCGCACAGTAAATTTTGACCGCCAATAACATCAATAAATTGCTTTAGTTATAATAAAACGGTTAAGAAGCAAATTTTCGCACCTGTAAACTGTCCGGACTCGTCTAAATGAATAATTTGCGCATGCGTCGACAAGATCTAACGCGCAAAGGTGCGTTATTGTGCCGGCGCGGCGTTTCCCCCACCGTCGCACCCTCCTACTGGCTTTGTTTTTAGTCTACATGAGAACTTAGTCGCGAACGTTTAGCGTTTTGTTAGTGCGTGTTTTGTTTTTTACGTGTAGTTCTGTTTTTTAAAAATGGCCAAATCAGGGCCATCCGGATTAACAAGATGTGCTGTAAACTGCCCCGTGTTTGGACAACCGTCGAAATTGCCTGAAAATGTTCTACCAACCTACGAACAAGTTATGAAGTTTTGTGCCTGGATTAGGTTCAATAAAAAAGTAAGTAAAAAAGAACCCGTATTCTCTGAAATATCCCAAGAGGTTGCGGTAAAATTGGGAGAACTTTGGCATAAAGCATCTATTGCTACAGTTTCTCATGCCAGGATATTACAGCTTCTGAAATCATATCATGACAAATTTATGAAACTTATGAAGCCGTTTAAAAACAGACAAGTTAGTGAAACTTACAAAGCTAAAATAGAACGTTTTAGAGACGAAAGTAAAACACTTTTTGATATAGCAGCGTGCAAATGCAAAGTCTTTGCTTCTTGTACCTGTGAAAAAACTAAAAAGGTGTCTGTTGATGAGCAAGAATTCCTCTTAGATCAAAGAGGAGCAAGAAAAATGATAATAAGTGCAGTGGATGTAAAGAAAACGACAAAGCTGATAAAAAGAGAAGAAAGGCAAAAAAAGGATGCTTCTCGAACATTAGCTACCTTAGAAGTAACGGATCCGGGAGTGTCAGCTGCCTGTGAGTTATCTTCCAATTCCGAGTCTAACGAATCCTCTGATAGTGAGTTTGAATTGCTTCAAGTACCACCGCCCACGCCTTCAACATTCGAAAATATTAAAAAGAAAGAGCAAATGCGAATTCAGCTCACGACATTTGCAAAAACATGCGACAGACATGGAATATCAGATAGATCAGCCGCTGCTCTTGCGTCTGCCGTTCTAAATGATATTGGAATAGTAACACCAGAAGATCCTTCTAAAATTATCGATCGAAGTAAAGTTAGGAGGGAGAGGCGTAAAACTCGTTCTAATCTCCGGGAGCAAGAAATGGCTCCGAATATGATTAAGTTACGTGGTATCTACTTTGACGGGCGCAAAGATAAGACTCTAGCCCAAGTCAAAAAAGGAAGCAAGTTCTACCGTCAAACGATTATAGAAGAACATATAAGTTTAGTGCAAGAACCAGAATGTAAGTATATCGGTCATGTGTCTCCTACTTCTGGTTCAGCACTAAGTATTAAAACAAGCATCGTTCAAATGTTAGAAGAAAACGACATTGATACTACGGAATTAGAAGCTATTGGCTGTGACGGGACAGTTGGAAACACCGGTGTTAAAGGCGGTGTAATAAGACTCTTAGAAGAACACTATAAAAAACCGCTGCAGTGGTTTGTTTGTATGTTACACGCAAATGAACTTCCACTTCGACATCTTTTTAATCATTTAGATGGAGACACTACCGGGCCTCGTGGGTTTGCAGGTGCTATCGGAAAGCAGCTAGAGAAGTGCGATAATTTGCCAGTAATTCAGTTTAAAACCATTAAAGGCAATTTACCCGAAATACCAAAAAATATTTTGGAAGAGTTAAGTACTGATCAAAAATATTTGTTTGAAATATGTCAGGTAATTGCTAGTGGTCGCAATACGTCTGTTTCAAACCGAAATCCTGGAAAACTGGCTCATTCGCGGTGGGTGACGACTGCGAATCGCATTCTTAGACTTTATATTTCAAGTGTAAATCCAAGCCCAAACTTGACCAAGCTAGCAGAATATGTAATGAAGGTTTATGCCCCGATGTGGTTTACTATAAAGTCAAAGCCAACATGTAAAGATGGTGCAAAACACGTCTTGCAAATGATACAGTTATCTCGATATTTAGATGAAGAGTTGAGACAAATTGTAGACACTGTAATACAACGAAATGGCTTTTTTGGACATCATGAAAATGTACTTCTTAGTATGATTACTGACGAAAGAAAGCATATACGAGAACTTGGACTTCGTCGAATTTTAAAAGCAAGAAGTTCTTCGCCGCAAAATAGTGTTAGAGTATTTAAACTTTCTCCTTTCTGTTTTAATGCAAATGAGTACTATGAACTGATCGACTGGCAAAAGTGTAACCTAACGGAACCTCCCATACTTTCTAGAGTTTCCACAGAAGATCTGAAAGAACTGATTAAAAATCCAGAGTCAATTGATATTGATTTTGGAAAGTACCCTTGTCACACACAGTGTGTTGAACGGTGTGTCAAGCTCGTCACAGAAGCTTCTGCTGCAGTTTGTGGTCCTGATTCTAGAGATGGATTTATAAGGACACGAGCCGATTCTAGAAAAGACATGCCTTCCTTTAACACAAAATCAGAATTTGCATTTAAAAAGTAGCATGTTTTAAAAATTTTTTTTTACTATAACTGTAAAATTGATAATTTTGTTAATAAATATCAAAAGTATGCTTTTGTTGTTAAATTTTTCCTAGAAAAAAAACTTATAAAAAGTATTCGAAATCACTAGAAATTGCGTCTATTTGGGAAGACGGAGAAGGCAGCTAAGGTAAGTATTTTGTGGAATATTTTTTTAAAAGACCCAGGAGACTGTTAACTAGCTTATAATTTGTATAAAATGATTTTTTATGCAACATTATAAAAATTCCAATTTATTTACAGTACTGTAAAAAAAATAATTTTTTTCTAAATTTCACAACAACTGGGGAGGCAGAAGATATTGTTCCATTTTTTCCAAACTCTTACAGATACTTAAAGGTAGTGTTAGGCAACTTTTCTGAGGTATTACATTTCGATATATACATATTTTTTTTTTACCCCCTCTTTCACTCCACCCTAGTGTGCAGGCCTTAAGAGAGCGTGCCATATTCATATCTAAAATTATAGATAATTAATTTATGTTGTTACTTTGTTACATATTTCTTATTTTTATTTGTTAAAGGCTGTGCGTTATACATATATGAAATATAAATCCTGTAAGTGGAAAATTGTTTTTGTTGGACAATAAAAATATTATTATTATATTGAAAAAATACGTGTGAAAACAGGATAAATTGAAGGTGATGATATTAATTGCCCCAAAATAACAGTATCAAGATTTGTGTAAAGCACTTTAGATTTAATTAAAGAAGAAAAGATTGTCGACAGTTTATTTTAAAGTTCAGAAAATTGCGGTAATGCCGGCGTAGTGGACTTAACAAGTATATAACATAAGAAAAATTATTTTAAATGTTTACTTTAGAAATGTGCAGTCCATACTATTTATAGAGTAGTACAACACTTTAAAAGATGAATTCATAGAAACTATACAAAAACTCTTAATTACACAAGTCTAAAGCCTTCGCTAAGTACAATAAGCAATCTCACGGTATATACATAATAATTAAATTTCACCCATCAGTGGGTACGTATTTCGACCTTATGTTCGAATTATTATCTCTTTAGTGAAAAAACAAAGTCCTTTCTCAAAATCTCTACTGTTTCATGGCTACTTGTGTCGAAATACACTAGAACTAAAACGTTTAGTGGAGATTCTCTGGCCGCTTTCTAGAATCAAAGACCTCCACTGCTTATTGAAGTATCGTATTTTGTCTGCAAATATTCAACAAATCTGACTTTAACTTGCAGAACTGGGCTTCTGTAAATATGAGATTTCACAGAACGCCATGCCTATCATGCGATAAATTGAATATAATAGTAATTTAATTTAATATCACAGTAAATGATATCCTATTATAAACACAAAGGTGCGAGTGAAATTTAAACTCTATTTAAACTGATGTCCTGTAGGCTCTTAATAGAGATATTGAAAAATTTTGATTAAGTTAGAATGATAGTGTTGCTGCAATTATTAAGATAAAAAGTAAAACTGAAGAGTTTGCCAGAAACAGAAAGAACTGACGTAATTTCGTAGACAACTTAATATAATAACTAGAACCTCGACACCTACGGGTATAAGAGGATGAGATATTATCATGATAAATTATATCAAAAACTTTTCAAATTTACAGTATCCCAGATAAGTCACGCTTTTCCAGGCAGAAGGATTTGTCAAGACTATCACAATCTAGCCTATATTGTATCATATCTGTTATAAATAACATGTACGAGGGAGGCCCCATAAATTCTCGACCTGACATACAAAAAAGAAACTTGGAACAATATAAGAATTTTTCTTTTTTAATGTAATCTCCCCTAGCTTCTATACATTTTTACAATGATTAATTAATAATTCAATACCCTTGTAAAAATAATCTGAAGTTTTTCCGTCAAAATGTTCTATAACAGCTGCTTGCAACTCACTGTCGTCCTTAAAACTACGTCCCCTAAGGTCTTCTTTTTAAATTAGAAAACAAAAAGAATAACAAGGAGCCATATCCGGACTATACGGTGGATGTTCCAATTCTTGAAAGCCGCATTCGCGGATGACAGCTTGTGAAATGGCGGCAGTATGGACGGGAAGCATTGTCGTGCAATAATCGCACGCCTTTTGTCAATTTTCCACGACGTTTTGCACGAATACTGTCCCTTAATTCATGCAAAAAAGACGCATAATATGTGCCGTTCACAGTTGTATTGCGCTCTTTAAAGTCAACCAACAAAATGCCCTCACAATCCCAGAATATTGTGACCATCACCTTTGTTGATTGTAGACTTTCGCCTTTCTGGGACGAGGTTCATCAGTTCGCCGCCATTCCACGGACTCCCTTTTCGATAGAGGATCGTAAAACCGAACCATTGTTTCATCCCCTGTGACAATGGACTCCAAAATCGGTTTTGGGTCGTTCGACTCGACGTTCACTTTGGAGAGCAGAAAGAAGTTGCACCCATCTAGCACTAATTTTATTCATACCCAAATAGTCATGGAGAATTCGACGAAAACTTGCTTCGGAAATGTTTGTCATCACTGCCAATTCCTTCACTTTCAAACGGAAATCTTCTAGCACTAAATGTTCAATAATTAAAATTTGTTGAGGCGTTGTCACGTCAATTGGTCGACCCGACCGATCAGCATCTTCCAGGGATTCTTGTCCCAAACGGAAACATTTTACCAATTTTTTAGAGTTTAATATGAAGGAGATGAATCACCGTAAACGCCGTCTAAATGTTGTTTAATGAGATAAGGTGACCGCGCGGTACTCAATTTTTGTTAGTTCAGACATTTTCGTGCGCTAGTCACGTTTGTTGGCTGGTTACTAAAAACTACTAGGTTTCGAACGATTGAACTTGTATCAACCTGTCAGACCGAGAATTTATGGCGCCTACCTTGTACGTTATCCCCATATAACATATGCCTGTTAATGAAATCAGAAATCGTATACTGTACCCTATAACGTACATGTTATATAACGTAAACATGTTATGCATATACTTTTTTTTTCACAACAGCTCTCGTATAACATTCAGAAAAAACATGCATGTTAAGTAAATGTTATGAATAACCCGAATGCAGTTTAGCAATAGGTATTCATGTCAAATAATTTGAATTATTTGTTGATTGTTTGTGTCTAGTTTATAGCAATTTATGTGCATGAAGATTGTGATTTAAACTTTATACATTAAAATTATTAGAGGAATATGAAAATCATGTGGGAGATGGAAGAGTAAAAGTAATATTTTTATAATTAAACAATTACAAATTTGCGTAACCTTTGTTTGTTCTCTTCACACACGCATGTAGCTTATAAAATGAATCCCCTTCTTTAATTCTTAGCATTGTTTGTAATTTTGAATGCATGTATCACAGTGTTGACGATTTACAGATAGCGCACTATTATGAAACACAAGAAATTAGATTAATTAATGACCCTTTTACTTTCTTATACGTAGTATAAGGAAGTATTGTGATGATGAAAATTTTCGACCTCGAGATTTTTGCAGATGTCCACGTTTTGAAGTCCCCTGATACCAAAAAAGTGGTTTTTAAAAAATGTCTGTCTCTCTCTCTCTCTCTCTCTCTCTCTCTCTCTCTCTCTCTCTCTCTCTCTCTCTCTCTCTCTCTCTCTCTCTCTCTCTCTCTCTCTCTCTCTCTCTCTCTGTGTGTGTGTGTGTGTGACCACGATAGCGGCCAAACCGCTGTAGATATCAATTCCAAATTTTGCATTTACGTGTATAATCTCCCTCTTGAGATCTGATTAGTTTTTCAGTAAAATCGGTAGACCGGAAGTAGCAGTTTACTTCAGCGAAAAAATCGAATTTTGACAATATTTCGTCAACTATTAAGTTTAAACAAATTTATAAAGAATTCATATATACTTAAAATTGAAATTGAAAATAATTTTATTTAAAAAGTTTTTCGAAATTCCTACCGGAAGTAGGTCTTTTACTCTTATCGAAAATCAGTTTTTTGCGAATATTTCGCAAGTCATGCTTTTTAGACAAGTACGTTACGGGTATAAAAGTATTTACAACATAATTTTCAAAATCTTTTGTATAAAAGAAATTTCAAAATTCAGACCGGAAGTACCACTTTTACTCTTATCGGATAACGATTTTTTGCAAATATGTCGTAATTTATCCATTATATATATATTTATCAAGAGTACAAAAGTATTTGGAACTGAATTTACAATATTTTTTGTATATATGAAATTTCAAAATTCGGACCGGAAGTAGCACGTTTACTCTTACCGAATAACGTGTTTTTGCAAATATGTCGTAAATTATGCATTCTATGTATATTTATGAAGAGTACAAAAGTATTTATAGTTGGATTTGGAATATTTTTTGTATAAATGAAATTTCAAAATTCGGACCGGAAGTAACACTTTCATACGTATAAGAAAGTCGTGTGGTGGCCACACCTCATTTTTTACTTTCTTATACGTAGTATAAAGAAGTATTGTGATGATGAAAATTTTCGACCTCGAGATGTTTGCAGATGTCCACGTTTTGAAGTCCCCTGATACCGAAAAAGTGGTTTTTAAAAAATTTCTCTCTCTCTCTCTCTCTCTCTCTGTGTGTCTGTGTGTGCCTGTGTGTGTGTCTGTATGTGTGTGTGTGTGACCACAATAGCGGTCAAACCGCTGTAGATATCAATTCCAAATTTTGTACTTACGTGTATAATCTCCCTCTTGAGATCTGATTAGTTTTTCAGTAAAATCGGTAGACCGGAAGTAGCAGTTTACTTCAGCGAAAAAATCGAATTTTGCCAATATTTGGTCAACTACTAAGTTTATACAAATTTATAAAGAATTCATATGTACTTAAAATTAAAATTGAGAATAATTTTATTTAAAAAGTTTTTCGAAATTCCTATCGGAAGTAGGTCTTTTTCTCTTATCGAAAAGTTTTTTGCGAATATTTCGCAAGTCATGCTTTTTAGACAAGTACGTTACGGGTATAAAAGTATTTAAAACATAATTTTCAATATCATTTGTATAAAAAAAATTTCAGAATTCTGACCGGAAGTGCCACTGTTACTCTTATCGAATAGCGATTTTTTGCAAATATGTCGTAAGTTATGCATTCTATATATATTTATCAAGAGTATAAAAGTATTTAAAACAGGATTTGCAATTTTTTTGTATATATGAAATTTCAAAATTCGGACCGGAAGTAGCACTTTTACTCTTAGCGAGTAGCACTTTTTTGATAATATCTTGCAGAGTATGCATTCTATAGAGATTTATTAAGAGAATAGAAGTACTTAGAATAGGATTTTGAATAATTTTTGTAAAAGAAATTCTTAAAATTCTATAATTTGAAACGCTCATACGTATAAGAAAGTCGTGTGGTGGCCACACTTCCTTTTTTATAATGTTGTCAACCACTTTGTTCATGTACGCAAGCATTGTTACCTTTCAGCTTATAGGAATTACTCAAAATAATGTTATTCGAATTACCTGAGCTCTTATAGCTGTAGTACTCTAATACGGGGAGACGTGGCGTCCTTCCTTCAGGATGGCACTACACTTATTCACTGGGTGTTCCAGGATAGGGCTTATATTAGTGTCGAAGGTTAATGAAAGAGTTGTATAAAACCACATGAATTTATTACCACAACTCGGTCACTAAAAACAATAGCCACGCAGGACTATAAAGAAATGGCTTAAGGCAACACTAAATATTAAGAGATATTTACATAGATTGATATTATATACACTGTCTACTGAGACACCTTGACCAAAGGGCTAATGATCCCACACACAGGGGGATAAGACAAAGGGGGTGGTCGCTAGATACTGGCAGTTTTAAAATAGAGAGGGATATTTGAGACACTCAGTTGGGGTTCTAGGGGATAAGGCTCCCTTCGGGGTACCTAGTCAATTAACGCCTAGAATGGGTAAGGCTGCCTTCGGGTACCAAACCAACTAACTACTTCTGAGTGACGTGACGGGGCTATCTTGAGATTGCCAACCGTGCAAGCTTAGGAATTAGTTCAGTACTTACGGTTGTAACAATGGGTACGACGTGAGGTCACTTTAGCCACACGTCACAAGTCACTGGGGTGGTGTATCGGCACAGGACCTACACTTGGAAACGATCCGTGGTCTGGATCTTTGTTGAAGCACTAAGTGGCACTCACAACTTCAACAACCTCTCGTATTTGGTTGGGTCACTTTGTTCAACAACCTCTCGTATTTGGTTGGGTCACTTTGTTCACAACCTCTCTTTGGTTGGGTCACTTTGTTCACAACCTCTCTTTGGTTGGGTCACTTTGTTCACAACCTCTCTTTGGTTGGGTCACTTCCTCGTCTTCGGGTATCTTCGGGTCACCTCGGAAACGTTCGGGTTTGCTTCGTCTCGTTCGTGGAAGCCTTCCTACGCCTTCGGGTATCTTCGGGTCACCTCGGAAACGTTCGGGTTTGCTTCGTCTCGTTCGTGGAAGCCTTCCTACGCCTTCGGGTATCTTCGGGTCACCTCGGAAACGTTCGGGTTTGCTTCGTCTCGTTCGTGGAAGCCTTCCTACGCCTTCGGGTATCTTCGGGTCACCTCGGAAACGTTCGGGTTTGCTTCGTCTCGTTCGTGGAAGCCTTCCTACGCCTTCGGGTATCTTCGGGTCACCTCGGAAACGCTCGGGTTTGCTTCGGCTGCGTTCGGCTTGCTCACAGAAGTCGTCCTACGTCTTTAGTTCTCCTCGGGTATGTTCGGCTTTGCCTCGGAAACGCTCGGGATTGCTTCGAGTCGCTTCGGCTTGATCGTCGAAGTCGTCCTACGTCTTTCGTTCTCCTCGGGTATGTTCGGCTTTGCCTCGGAAACGCTCGGGATTGCTTCGAGTCGCTTCGGCTTGCTCGTGGAAGTCGTCCTACGTCTTTCGTTCTCCTCGGGTATGTTCGGCTTTGCCTCGGAAACGCTCGGGATTGCTTCGAGTCGCTTCGGCTTGCTCGTCGAAGTCGTCCTACGTCTTTCGTTCTCCTCGGGTATGTTCGGCTTTGCCTCGGAAACGCTCGGGATTGCTTCGAGTCGCTTCGGCTTGCTCGTAGAAGTCGTCCTACGTCTTTCGTTCTCCTCGGGTATGTTCGGCTTTGCCTCGGAAACGCTCGGGATTGCTTCGAGTCGCTTCGGCTTGCTCGTAGAAATCGTCGTATCTGTTCTGAAGTCACTTGTTGAAAGTTCGGTTCTCTCCAGAGAAGGGGCTGTTGTCGCTTTAAGTCTGTAGAGGCGACTGATTTAATACTAAAATTCTTGGCTTTTATAACCTTTTCAACGACGTAAACAAATGACGCTGATGCAGGTGTTCTTTCAAAGACGCATTCTATTCGTTAGAATAACGGCCTTTTTGATTGGGCAGAAGCCCTTGCTTCTCGTGTAAAATATATTCCACTTGATAATTTTTCGAACAAAACTAGTGGGTGGAGCCTGTGAGATGTATTCAAGTAATTTCCACTTAGTGCATTGGTGAAAAATTGGTAGGTGGAGCCTGTGATCGGTAAGTTCATCATTGGTCACAATAACGACTGTTTTGGTTGGTTAAAGATTTCAGTATTATTATATTTATTAATACTGTTAGAAATATATGGGAATTTATGGGAAATGTGCATCATTTGTTGAAATTGTTTATAACAATTTCATTCACGGATCGAAATGATTTTTAAGTCCGCACAATCTTAGTAAATATTAATAACAACAATATGCAATGTTTATTAGCTCAAATTTATCGCAAGCACGTCGTTTAATTCGTATCCAGGATACGGCAAAGGTAACAATTCGACCGCTCCCGGGGAAGACGTTGCTTGAGGTTGGTTTGAGCACATTAAAATTTAACCTTAAATAAAGTCTCTATGGTCGCTTATATCTACACACGCGAAGGAGGGTTGTTTCGCGATTTGTTCTAAAAGGGGGGGGGAGGTATACGATACACAATGGTTTTGGCTTTAACTCAGCCTTGAACACGTCGCTAGTTCACACCCAGGTAACGGTAGAGTAACAATTCGACCGCTCCCGGGGAAGACGCTGTTCGAAACCTGTTTAAGCACACACTAACATTTAACCTAAATAAAGTCTTTACGGTCGCTTATAACTACACACGCGAAGGAGGGTGTTCGCGATTTGTTCTGGGGGGGGGAGGGGCGTACGGGTGATTCACTGGGCGCTTCCAGTTGCTCCGGGTGGGCGGCCTGGGTCCTGTGTAGGAACCTCTTCAGGGGGTTCATTAGGTGGGGCTATGTCTCGTGGCCCGTGTGTTGGGGGAGCTATGTCTGGTGGCTCCTGGGGTGGGGCTATGTCTTGTGGCCCGTGTGTTGGGGCCACGTTGGGTCGTCGCATGGGCCGTACCTGGTCCAAGTGAAACTTCACTAGGCGTGCGCCTGGACGCTCGACCCAAATAGCTGTAGGGCCGGCGTTTTCGACCACTGGGTACGGTCCTAACCAACGTGGTCCGAAAGGTTGGCCAGGGGGCAAGTGGGCTTTCACCATTACGAACTCGCCTGGCCTCAGTTCAAGTGGCATCGGGGCGTTGGCATTGGCATACCTTCGTTCCCGATACCTCAGTTCATTTGCATGTATTCGACGGGTCCGCTCTGCGGCGGGTTCAGGTGGGTTTACCTGCGAATCTCGCCATTCTCCGGGTCGATGCATTTCGAAACCGAACAGGGCCTTTGCTGGGGAGTACCCTGTTGCGGCGTTTTGTCGGCATCGCAGGTTAAACAGTACCTGGTCCAGCCTGTCATCCCACTGCTCGGGATTCTCGCCTTCCATCAAGACGCGAAGGCCCTTCTTCAGCTCCTGATTCCTCCTCTCGACAGGATTGGCTCGGGGGTGGTAGATAGGGGTGGTCCAGTGTAAGCACTGCCACTTTCTAAGGGCTGCGTCCCATGCCACCGAAGTGAATTGTGGGCCGTTATCGGACAAAATGGCCATTGGGTAACCAAACCTTTGGAACACCTGGGTCAGGAATTCGATGACGGCGGTACTGGAGGCGCTCTTCACTGCGCATGCTTCCGTCCATCGAGAGTACAAGTCCGTGATGACTATCCCGAACTTGTTTTTCCTTCGGGACTCGGTTAGTGGCCCCACAATGTCGACCGACACCACCTCAAACGGTTGTTTCGGTGAGTGTGGTCGCAACGGGGCTGGTGATTGGGGCGGTCCTCTCTTGAAGGCATTACAGATGCGGCAAGTCTTCACATGTTCTGCAACGTGGGTCTGGAGGTTATTCCAAAAGAAGCGCTCTCGGATCGCTCGATGTGTCTCCTCCGCTCCTGGGTGGCCGGCAGTGGGATGATCGTGGTATTGGTGCATCACCCTCTCGCGGGCGGTAGGTGGTACCCAGATCAACCACTTCTCTCCTAATCGGTAGCGCAGTAGACCATCTCTGAAGGTTATGTTCGGGTGCTCCGGGGCGGCGGGGTCTCTGTTTAAGTTGGTCACCATCTCCAAGGCCTGTGGGTCCACTTGTTGTGCATCTCTAATGGTGTGCATCAACGGCTCGTCATCCTCGATGACGAATATTTCGTTCGTGGAGTGGGCTTCGGAATTTCCGGTGGTCTCGTAAGGGAGCATCCTCTCGATGTCACCCAGACCAGCGGGCGTTTCGTCATTTCCAGGGCATCGGGATAGTGCGTCCGGTAACTCGTTCTCCCTACCAGGAATATGTTCTATTCTGTAGGAAAACTCCTGTAGGAGTAAAGACCATCGCATTAGTTTAGACTTGGTCTCCTTGAATTGCTGGAGCCAAGTCAATGCCTTGTTGTCCGTTCGCAAGAGGAACGGCCTATCCTCTAGATAGGGACGGTAACGCTTAATGGCCCAAATAACTGCGAGGCACTCCTGCTCGTTAATGTGGTACCTCTGCTCGGCTTTATTAAATCGTAGGCTAGCATAGCTTACCACGTGTCTACGGTCATCATCCTCCTGGTAGAGGACGGCGGACGCACCTACCGCGCTGGCGTCGGTCTGCAGGCAGAACGGTCTTCCAAAATCTGGGCGGTAAAGTTTCAGAGGCTTTGATGCCGCCTCCTTCACGGCCTGGAAGGCACCCATTGCTTCCTGAGTCCATTTGTAGGGTCGGCTCGTGGATAGTAGGTCCGTGAGCGGGGCCATTATCCTCGAGCAATCTTGGATGTAGTCTCGCAACCAGTTTATCAGCCCGAGGAACTTACGTAGACTTTTCCGGGTACGGGGCGGCTCGGCGGCCTGGATCGCTTCAATATGCCCGGTCTGTGGATGGTTTCCTTCCTCGGTCACTACGTGCCCTAGGTAATCCAGAGTTGGGCTGGCGAAGTGACATTTACCCAGGTTTAGCTTCAAGCCGTGTTGGGCCAATCTCTCAAAGACCAGCCGAAGGTGCCTTTGATGTTGCTCCATGTTTTCGGAATATACAATGATGTCGTCGAGGTAGGCTATGGCAAACTCACGGAGGTATCCCACAAGTACTTCTTGTACCATGAGTTTCTGGAAGGTGGTCGGTGTGCCTTTAAGACCAAACGGCATGACGTTAAACTCGTAAGCTGCTCCATCCGGAGTAGTGAACGCCGTATACCGCTTAGATTTCTCTTCCATTGCGATTTGCCAATAGCCATTCCGCATATCGAGCGTGGAGAACACCTTCGCTGTTCCCAAGTCTTTGAGTGACTCCTGGATGGGAGGCAGGGCACTGGTCTCATCCTTTGTCCTACTGTTCAGCTTGCGGAAATCCACGCAGAATCTCGGCTCCCCAGTTTTCTTACTAACGATGACAATCGGCGAACTGTAATTGCTATGGCTAGCGCGGATTACGTCAGCTGCAAGCATTTTGTCAATCTGTTCGGCGATTACACGTTTCTTGGCTGGTGAGTATCGATATGTGGGTACTCTTACCGGTGTGTCATCGGAGAGCCGGATTTCATGTTTCGTAGTGGCGGTAGTTGTGACAGCCTCTCCTTCCTCGAAAAGTTCCCCGAAATCATTCAAGGTTTGTTGGAAGGTCTGCTTATCCGCTGCCGTCCACGTGGTGGTATCCGTCTCTGTATGTATGGTTCCGGTAGGGCGTTTCCGTGGACCTCTCGCAGTAAAGTGTAAGGTCTGTCTCCCTTCCTTGCCCACATGCATGCACCTCCTTGCCATATCAATGACTGCCTGGTGTTCCATGAGCCAAGGGCTCCCCAGGATGATAGCGGCTCGCATGTTCGGCACCACTGTCGCGGTGCATGTGAACTTATACTGTCGGGAGGAGGCCTTCAGTGTGCCCTCGTGATGAGTCTGGAAGGTGGCTTCTTCGTGGATCCAATTAAATGTAACTGGTCGTGTCTCCCTAGCTCGACCCGTCATATATTCTGGCCTCATGAGGTTCTTGGTGGCAGCTGTGTCTATCAGTGCCACCACCTCTTGGCCGTTGACTTGCAGTCTAATGGATGGCGTGGATCCTTCGCCATCCATTGTGGTGAGGGCCGTCCCCGTTACTGCGGTGGAGCGGCCCCTTTGTCTTCCCCCTGGTTCTGTTGGGGACGTGGGTGGCGTACGGCGAATTCTCTTGGCTGCTTCGGGCAGTCCCGATTCATGTGCCTCTCCGGGCAAAACCAACACCTCGGCAGGGTACGTGCCTCAACTGCACGGGGCTCTTGGTTTCTGGACACTCCCTCGGCTGGGCGACGCGTCGTCGGCTTTGCCTCTGCAACGGCTGTCGCTTGGGACCTTCCTTTCGTCTGTTTGACCCAGATCTTATCCGCCTCATTAAGCCGGGACCAGCGGGTGCATTGTCTCTCCAGTTCACCCATGGTTTTCGGAGCTAGCTGGAATAATTGTAGGTTCATTTCCTTACTCATCCTATCAGTGATGTGTAGAACCAATTCTTCTTCGGGCCAGCTAGGCCTCAGCCGGAGACACAATTGTTTCATTTTATAAATGAATTTCTCTGGGGCCTCACCAGTAGTTTGTCTGGTGGCATACACAGCCGTTTCCAATACAGTTCTCCGTTGATGATTAAGGAATTCATCACGGAAACGCTGTACGAAGTCCTCCGGCGACAGGAAACTGCCCATGTAGTACTCGTACCACGTTGCCGCCTCTCCTGCCAGGTGTGGACGCACTGCTTCGTCCACATCCTCTGGCACTTCCAGCGTGCAGTGCCTTAGGTACTCTTCCATTCTTTGTATGAAGAGCACGGGGTCCTCCGTGATATCTCCCCGATAAGGACGTGATGGAGGTTTGGGTATTGGTGGACCTTCGGGCGACATAACGAGGCGCTTTAGTGCCTCTGTCAATGTCCTTACGGCATCTGATTCCACCTTTGCCTCTGAGGTTGACCTCCTGCTGGGTGTGTCACCCAATATGACGCCTTCCTCTAGCGTCACTTCGGTTACAACCGGTTTGATTGTTGTAAGTCCAGCTGCTTGGCCTAGGTTCAAATCGACGATGACCTCAGGACTGGTGTCTTGTGCAACGGGTTTTCTCCCCTCCAAGACTTCCAGTCGAGTCCCCAGTAATCTGAACTCATTTAGCAAGCTGGCCATTTGACTTGTCGGGTTGTCTGTTTTGGGTGATGATTTTGTAGGGGAAGGTGATCGGTCAGATCCGCTAGACTGATTTCTGCGGGATTCCCTTCTCCTCAGAGATTTAGGGCCTCTTGGAGCCATTGTCTCCCCACGTTCGTCGGTGCTTTCTGCACCGAAAGTTTCCGTTTTTAGGTTACGAAACTTTGCCACTCACGTTGGCGCGCCAAAATGTTACCTTTCAGCTTATAGGAATTACTCAAAATAATGTTATTCGAATTACCTGAGCTCTTATAGCTGTAGTACTCTAATACGGGGAGACGTGGCGTCCTTCCATCAGGATGGCACTACACTTATTCACTGGGTGTTCCAGGATAGGGCTTATATTAGTGTCGAAGGTTAATGAAAGAGTTGTATAAAACCACATGAATTTATTACCACAACTCGGTCACTAAAAACAATAGCCACGCAGGACTATAAAGAAATGGCTTAAGGCAACACTAAATATTAAGAGATATTTACATAGATTGATATTATATACACTGTCTACTGAGACACCTTGACCAAAGGGCTAATGATCCCACACACAGGGGGATAAGACAAAGGGGGTGGTCGCTAGATACTGGCAGTTTTAAAATAGAGAGGGATATTTGAGACACTCAGTTGGGGTTCTAGGGGATAAGGCTCCCTTCGGGGTACCTAGTCAATTAACGCCTAGAATGGGTAAGGCTGCCTTCGGGTACCAAACCAACTAACTACTTCTGAGTGACGTGACGGGGCTATCTTGAGATTGCCAACCGTGCAAGCTTAGGAATTAGTTCAGTACTTACGGTTGTAACAATGGGTACGACGTGAGGTCACTTTAGCCACACGTCACAAGTCACTGGGGTGGTGTATCGGCACAGGACCTACACTTGGAAACGATCCGTGGTCTGGATCTTTGTTGAAGCACTAAGTGGCACTCACAACTTCAACAACCTCTCGTATTTGGTTGGGTCACTTTGTTCAACAACCTCTCGTATTTGGTTGGGTCACTTTGTTCACAACCTCTCTTTGGTTGGGTCACTTTGTTCACAACCTCTCTTTGGTTGGGTCACTTTGTTCACAACCTCTCTTTGGTTGGGTCACTTCCTCGTCTTCGGGTATCTTCGGGTCACCTCGGAAACGTTCGGGTTTGCTTCGTCTCGTTCGTGGAAGCCTTCCTACGCCTTCGGGTATCTTCGGGTCACCTCGGAAACGTTCGGGTTTGCTTCGTCTCGTTCGTGGAAGCCTTCCTACGCCTTCGGGTATCTTCGGGTCACCTCGGAAACGTTCGGGTTTGCTTCGTCTCGTTCGTGGAAGCCTTCCTACGCCTTCGGGTATCTTCGGGTCACCTCGGAAACGTTCGGGTTTGCTTCGTCTCGTTCGTGGAAGCCTTCCTACGCCTTCGGGTATCTTCGGGTCACCTCGGAAACGCTCGGGTTTGCTTCGGCTGCGTTCGGCTTGCTCACAGAAGTCGTCCTACGTCTTTAGTTCTCCTCGGGTATGTTCGGCTTTGCCTCGGAAACGCTCGGGATTGCTTCGAGTCGCTTCGGCTTGATCGTCGAAGTCGTCCTACGTCTTTCGTTCTCCTCGGGTATGTTCGGCTTTGCCTCGGAAACGCTCGGGATTGCTTCGAGTCGCTTCGGCTTGCTCGTGGAAGTCGTCCTACGTCTTTCGTTCTCCTCGGGTATGTTCGGCTTTGCCTCGGAAACGCTCGGGATTGCTTCGAGTCGCTTCGGCTTGCTCGTCGAAGTCGTCCTACGTCTTTCGTTCTCCTCGGGTATGTTCGGCTTTGCCTCGGAAACGCTCGGGATTGCTTCGAGTCGCTTCGGCTTGCTCGTAGAAGTCGTCCTACGTCTTTCGTTCTCCTCGGGTATGTTCGGCTTTGCCTCGGAAACGCTCGGGATTGCTTCGAGTCGCTTCGGCTTGCTCGTAGAAATCGTCGTATCTGTTCTGAAGTCACTTGTTGAAAGTTCGGTTCTCTCCAGAGAAGGGGCTGTTGTCGCTTTAAGTCTGTAGAGGCGACTGATTTAATACTAAAATTCTTGGCTTTTATAACCTTTTCAACGACGTAAACAAATGACGCTGATGCAGGTGTTCTTTCAAAGACGCATTCTATTCGTTAGAATAACGGCCTTTTTGATTGGGCAGAAGCCCTTGCTTCTCGTGTAAAATATATTCCACTTGATAATTTTTCGAACAAAACTAGTGGGTGGAGCCTGTGAGATGTATTCAAGTAATTTCCACTTAGTGCATTGGTGAAAAATTGGTAGGTGGAGCCTGTGATCGGTAAGTTCATCATTGGTCACAATAACGACTGTTTTGGTTGGTTAAAGATTTCAGTATTATTATATTTATTAATACTGTTAGAAATATATGGGAATTTATGGGAAATGTGCATCATTTGTTGAAATTGTTTATAACAATTTCATTCACGGATCGAAATGATTTTTAAGTCCGCACAATCTTAGTAAATATTAATAACAACAATATGCAATGTTTATTAGCTCAAATTTATCGCAAGCACGTCGTTTAATTCGTATCCAGGATACGGCAAAGGTAACAGCATCAATGTTTCGACCACCGTGCGGCAATTCATCTCTGTCATTTAAGCCAATAATAAAATGTGTACATAGCAACCACATAACAACCAAACAAGAATAATTGCTAACCGTTTCTATATTAATTCTTAAAAACCAGATCCACGCGCTACCTTGTAAAAATGAAGCAATTTTTCTATTCTTTTCCTGATTTTCGCATTGTTGGGCATATATAATAAAAAATAGCGTATTATATGCGTGTATAAGAGCCTCTAAAGCAGTTGCTCCATTTAAAAGTAATTCTTAACCGTGTCGCGCGTGCTTAACTCACAAAAAATTAATATAATTAACAATCAAATACTTTATGCCAATTTCTACAAGGAAATTCAAAGTTCTTTAGTTGAAAATCTTTCAAGAACTGAATATTCGAGGTGCTGCTGATATTAGAGAAATATAGAAAAAGAAGATTTAACCATACTACTAGAGCTTTTATAAAATGCCAATAACATGTTAGAGTCCATTTCTTAGACTTAACAGATAGAAATTCAACAACATTTAAAATGATATATTTTGGTAAACAAGTATGTTTAAATATAAAAATCATATAACACGTACAGAGTTAACCTTAAATTCTGAATATTAAACTAACTCACTCTTTCTTTATAAACCTTCTATTACTATCTTTGTCGTGACGTGTATTCTATGTGAAGTAACTGAGATTCCTCACATGAAATTTGTACTATTTGTGAAAGCTTTCGAATAGACTTTTCAGACGAGAGGATATTCGTTCTTCACCAATATCTATAATGACATTCTATTTGAACGCAGATTATCAAAACGGATAATTAAGAGTATTTTTTTCCGTTTTGATGATCTGACACCACTTGCATAACTTCACGATATTTCATAACAAATTCTTTTATTCTTGTTACTGTCATACGTTATTGCTAAATTAGAAAATCCGGGCCTGAAATTCTTCTACAAAGCCTTTGGCCATTCTACATTTTTGTAAGATTTTTAAGATTTATCATAGGAAGGATACATTTTTCTGCATGTATTCAATTGTATAGAAGTTTACGCAAATATATACATACAACATACTATTAACTTTCATTACTAAATAAACAGATTCGTTCGACATATTTTTATAAATATTATAAAAACGTGTTTGTTTAGAATAGGTTTGGAAATCTCACGCATTATTTTCTTCTCAGTATATCAATTTATGCACATATTTTACATATATACATATAACCTACTCCATAATTGTATATGTACTTATTTTTTTTTTCCAATGAACGATGGTTGTATCCTAGTAGTAATCTTTAGATTTTTCACATTCATGGCGATAACCTCGCTACAACATACATGGCATTATGTTATCAAACTTGTATGTGCATAATTATAGCGTGCAAATGTAAAGAAATAAGTGTAAATAACCATACAACGGCGGAGTGAAATAGAATGAGGAAAAACTGAATGAGTATACTTATTAAACGAATCATATTTTACATAAGACTGTAGATTTATGTTTTGTCTTAAATATTTATAATATAAATGAGTTATTCAACAATGAACAGAGAATAAAAAAAACGAGTGTGATGATGTATTTGTTTCAACCATACTTGCTTGCAGTTTATGGGCATCTCGTGAGAATTATATGAATGAATAATGATTGCCTCATAATTTACTGCACTGGGTTACTTTCTTCTTTTTACAGTACCTGGTCAAAATATTAAGGCCAAATAAAAATATCTTCATTTTACTAATATACTAAAACAATAGGAGAGTTTACATGTACAGATTTATTAGAACTACCCACGTTAATAAAATATCGAGGCTTGTATACTACCCCTACAACACAAATGGACAATGATCGCATACAGCTTCCAAGTAATGCGGTAGAATGGTTACTGCATCCAAATTTGCCGCGGAAATGAATCGCGATTAGGAAGAGCAAATTTCTCTTACTACTGTAAGATTAAGGGATGCGAACTCACGTATTAATAATAATAATGATCTTTGTTGTCCAACAGCACAAACCATGGATAGGATATAAAACTAAGAAATATTACAAAGTTAGTTAAATATTAAACATTTAAAACTTATCTCTGTATAATTTGTTATAATTACACGACAGCTCTTGGAGTAGCAATGAAAGTGAAATAGTGAGTATCTCGAGCCGGCATGTTAAAGTTTATTTGACCAAGAAGTGAAGAAGAATCAGTTATATTTGTTAACAAGTTCAAAAGAAATTTCGCACTGTAACAGTCACGGCAACACGACAAAGATTGAATGGTATGATATAATAAACTTATACAAGGTGTCTCTAAAAGGTCTTTAAACAACTCTACCACGTATTTTTCAGACCAAAATAAATCGATTTAGCAAAACTTGGCTTAGTCAAAGTTGCTTAGTTTGTGCGCAATACGGTCCTGAAGTTGCAGTTGGAAAATTGTTTTTTTGTTATAAATTTGAAACGGTTGGAGCGATTGCGCTAAATTTTGTCATGTTTATCAATTCAAAAACGACGTCAAAAGACGTGTACATAGTTTAAAGAGACGTCTAAACGGCCTAAGACACGTGTACACAGCTTAAAGATACATGTACATGGAGCACACAGTATGCGCTGCCGTCCTCTAGTTAATGTTCTCAAATCTTAAAATGCGATTTTTGAGAAAACGATGCGATTTTTCGAGTCTTACCAAGAGTACCTTTTTTCTTGTACTTAAGACACTTAATCTAAATTTTATAGACAAACTCTTTTTTATCCATTGGCGTAGAAAATGGAAATGTTTTAATATTTATAAACGCAGGTTCTCTGCCTATGGATTGATTACTATCACAATTTTGATACAGAATTTCTTGACTCATAAAACTATGTAAACGTGACAAAATTTAGCGCAATCGCTCCAGCCGTTTCAAATTTATAACAAAAAAACAATTTTCCAACTGCAACTTCAGGACCGTATTGCGCACAAACTAAGCAACTTTGACTAAGCCAAGTTTTGCTAAATCGGTTTATTTTGGTCCGAAAAATACGTGGTAGAGTTGTTTAAAGACCTTTTAGAGACAGCTTGTATAATCAACGTCATGACCAAGTGTAACTGTACAGCTTAAGTTAATATTTTTATAAACTTTAAATACGAATATGAATTATATTTCAAGGTTTATATAACTATAAACTAAACGATATATTTCTTAGAACTGTTTATTCTAAATGTATATCTATGTATAAGTTAAATACTATTTAGACAGGAAATGTTTATAACACTTACGGCACCAAATATTTGTGTTAATTATATTATAAGATTTGTGGCGTTGTTTTTGTGTTATCGGTGTGTGAAACTTTAATAACCACGATACATGGGCAGATGAGAAAAGAGAGCATGTTGGTCTCAGAGAAAGCGAGGTCCGACGAAATAAGGAAGTCGACTGGGGACATTCGTAGATATCGGTTACCGGCATATTAGCCCGGTTTGAGTAGACCGACAAAAGTAATATAAGGTCCTCTAATTAATAAGTAAGCACATATAGCGGTCTCTAATATATTAGATTGTTGTTTTGAACCTCAGAAATAATAAACTAGTTTCTTTGTTTACATAATGGTCGACCGCCAACTAAGTGTTAAATGTTTAAAGTTTAACATATCTTCTTATAAAAAGTTATTATTATGCGACTAGCAGTTAAATAACCTACAGGTGTCTCTACCGTCGAAGGAGGACTCGAACTAAGCACACCGACAACAGGAAGATCTTCAGTGCATAGACAAGAAAAATATATGAGAGGTATTTAGAAACTGTTATTCTGCGAGTACCAGATAAACTCAAATATTAAAGTTTGCCTTAGTGTAGAGACGTAATAAAGTAATATACTTTTCTAAGACTGATAAACATATTCAATAGTTGTCTTAGATACGATAATATCTCAGTATTGGTAAATTGTTTGGCAATGTTGTTTTAAAAAATATCATTTGCGTAGTAGATATATATTAAAAATCTAAGCATAGTTTGCTTTTCTATTAAGACCTACGTTGTTAGTATTGATATAAGTACTGAAAGGCGGTGGAAAGCAAACAATGTATGAAATATATTATTTCCTAGTACTGATAATAGGTGCGCTCAAAAATTATTTTATTAGTGTGTTTGTTCTAATTAAAATTAATATTATTTCGTGTATGTTTTTTGTGTTTTGGCTATACCAACGTGGGGCCGTTACTAATTTAAAGGGGTTACTTTACACGAGGTAGGTACCATTAAATTTAATCGACAAATATTTTAAGAAGCACCGTTAAACGCGTTCTATGGACATAGTCGTGTTTCTGTGAAAAAATTATTACCATGCCGAGGTAACCTGAAAAAATACATTCCGTAGGCACAAACAGATAGAAATTGTATGGTGGAGAACTTTAAAAAGGTATTATCGAAGTGTTTGACCAACAAGACGTATTTTCGTTAGAAAATCGACGGGCGAGAGGATGTTGCTTAACTTTGCGTATTGTTAAACAAAGAAAAAGCTCTCTTGTTCTGGTATATAAGACTACTAACAAATTAATGGTACTATGCGAGAAGAAAATTATCTGCAAATATTTCAAGAAAACGCAATTCTCACAAGGATACGTTTAAAGATTCATAAAAGCTAGATAACAGCTCCTACTAACGTATCACACAAAACACTCAAAAGACGTATTAAACAAACGTGAGATTTTTTTCATAGGAAGAAGATTTAATGATGCTGATATAATGTATTGTTAGAAGAACACTATTTTTATCAATATACGTACATACATATAGTCTAATTTACTTAGCAGTCGACCTCTGTCATATAAAATTATGACGTCTCTCTCTAACATTGGTGTCAAATTGCATGCTCTGACAAACAGCTTCGACTAATACCGTTCTAGTGGTTATGTTGGAACGTTTGACATTATCTAGAATATTTATATCTTGAGTGGAAAGGTTAAATCAATCTTAATT
The DNA here is from genome assembly GCA_963170755.1 of Amphimallon solstitiale. Lineage (NCBI taxonomy): Eukaryota > Metazoa > Arthropoda > Insecta > Coleoptera > Scarabaeidae > Amphimallon > Amphimallon solstitiale. The sequence continues at coordinate 118,394,072 of OY720682.1, read as the reverse complement.
TAAAATAAAAAATGATATAACTAATTAGCATTTATACAAATTTATATGAATATGCCACAGAAATGTGCAGTGTATTCCATTTTTTCGTATTTTTTTCCTTTATAAAAATTTTTCTGAATAAAAGGTTAGGTCCTATTGCACTATTTTTATAAACAATATCATAATATAGTTTTAGACATATTATTTATTTGCCATTCATCTAAATATGCAAAAATATAATTTTATACACTCATTACAGTTCTAATTGACGCAATTAAGCGGTATTGCATATTCCTCACCTTCTACGAGGGATGTTCTCTTTCCACTGAGCCTATCTAGCAGGCGATGATATTTTGCGACAAATTTTGAATGACAATTTCAATCAGTTGTTTACAAGTTTAGTTATAATGACAGTTGTCATGTATATTTCAAGCGTCGCTTAAGCAGTAAAGAATGTTTTAAGAAAATCAATCGAGTGTTTGGTGACAAATCGTGTTGCCTCGCTACCTTAAAGCGGTGGTACAATGAATTTCAACACGACCGACTTTCCTGAAATGACAATTTTTGAACTCTTATGCCAATAACGGGAGTTACAGAAAAAATATTGCTCTTGTTCGGAACACGATTGTGGAAGACCGGCATACTACTGTCACATGCATTCAAGCAACTTTAAAGATTGGTGTGAAAGCAAATAACATTATTTTACACAAACATTTTAAGGTCCGTAAGCTTTGTTCTCGGTGGATTCATCACTACTCGAATTCAATTCAAAAAGAAGACCGTGTGAGATGGTGCATATCCACATGAGATCGCTTTAACCGTGGGTCATCTTATTTGGTGTACAACATCATCACAGGTGATGAAACATGGGTATACTGCTATGATCCCAAAAAAAACAACACTCGTTAGTTGGGTCTTGGAGAATGAGTCGGTTCCCACAAAAGTTTTTCGTGAAAAAAGTTGAAACAAGAATGTGGTCGCCACATTTTCTGAAATTACTGGATATGTTTTTACTGTAACTCTGAAGGATAGACGTATTGTTAATTCAGAATGGTGCACTACTGTTTGTTTGCTGCAGGATCGCCAAAATGTTCGCGAAAAACGTCAAGATCATCTTGCATCAAGATAACGCTCGGGCCCACACTGCCGCTCGAACAACTGAATATTTGATTGCCCAGAACATACAAATAATGGATCATTCACCGTATAGTCCAGACCTAGCACCTAATGACATCATCTTATTTCCGCGGGTAAAGAATAAATTAACTACGGCCAGAAGATTGGAGAAAATGTTTCTAAGACTGGTCTTCACGGATGTAAAAATGTATTGACTGTGGAGGAGAATACTAGAAATTTTTAAATACATGTTCTATTTCCTTATACGTACTATAAGGAAGTATTGTGATGATACAAATTTTCGACCTCGAGATTTTTGCAGATGTCCACGTTTTGAGGTCCCCTGATACCAAAAAAGTGGTTTTTAAAAAATGTCTGTGTTTGTGAGTGTGTATGTGTGTGTCAGTGTATCTGTGTGTGACCACGATAGCGGTCAAACCGCTTTAGCTATCAATTCCAAATTTTGCATTTACTAGTATAATTTCCAATAATTTTCAGTAAAATCGGCAGACCGGAAGTAGTAGCTTATTTTAGTGAAAAAATCGAATTTTGCCAATATTTCGTCAACTACTCAGTTTAAACAAATTTATAAAGAATTCATATGTATTTAAAATTAAAATTGAGAACAATTTTATTAAAATTCGACATTCCTACCGGAAGTAGGTCTTTTACTCTTATCGAAAATCAGATTTTTCCAATATTTCACAATGTCCTGTATTTAGAACTTAATTTTCAATAAAAAAAATTAAAACTTTGATCGGAACTAACACTTTTACTCTGATCAAATCGCAATTTTTTGCTAAATGTCGTAAATTGAGCATTCTATTTATATTTATCAAGAATACAAAAGTATTTAGAGTTGCATTTGGAATATTTTTTTAATGAAATTTTAAAATTCGGACCGGAAGAGTCTAGAGTACCAAATAAGCTTTGATTTTTTTATAACCTCCCCACATACTTTCGTTTTATCACGCATGCAGATGTACTTTGGTATTCTGTCAATAAAGCTAATATACAAAACATGTGTTATTAGTTTTGTCGTTAATTAACGTGTGTTTGTTGAGTTTAAAAATATCTTTTATTTATTTACGAAATTATAAGTTATTTTATGATTTGACAGGTACTCAGGAGTCAGTCAGAAAAATGCACGGTTGCACGGTGCCTTCAAAATTAGAATTTTTAAAGAATTGTCTAGGAATTATCTTAATTATCGTAAAACTAGGTAATTATATGGCAAATTATTGGCCCCTAATACCAAGATATTGCCTTCCGTCTTTTCATACTAATAATAGCGACTGTCCAAAGAACGTAAAACATAAGGGAAAACCAAGATTGTCAACAAATATTAATTTAGTGCGCGATTTCTACTGACGTTACTTCTAGGTGAGTAAGTCAACCTTTTCATTTCCAAAGGAAAATGAATTACGTAAAAGGTGGTTATGCGCAATTAATAGAGAAAATTTCGTCGCCACAGAGGAATTCAGTGGTTTGCTGTAAACATGTTGATGGAGGTGAAATACAACGGTTTGAGTCATATAAAGACAAGGAAAATGAAAGTGTAAAAGTGGTTTCAAGTATCGTTATTAATAAATCGTGTATAGTAACAGTTTAAGTTTAAAATACCGAATTAGCATCAAATGATCTTAGGTGGGTGTTGCTTGAAACCCGTAAGTTGACTTGTAGGTCTCAGCTACAAAATTTGTTGATGTAGTTTTTGCAGTGATTTATGTATAAACGTTGAATATTACAAGCATACGAGTACATAATGGTTACGCTGCTCTTCCAATTAAAAAGAAAATTAAGTGAGTGAATTGTAAAAATTGGGCAGTGAAAAATAATGGTGCTGTTTGGTGATGCTTATTGTAGTTATCTGCAGAAAGGCGGACTTTCTGCAGCAACTGATGAAGTCGGTTATGTGTATTTTCACTTATGTGCAATATTTGCTTTTAAAACAAAAAATATAGAAATTTAAAAACAATTCTTGGGCAAAAAGGATCATCAAAAGGTATTAACCACATTAGCAATTAGAAGTATAAAGTCTGATAACTTTTGTGTTGATTTTAGTGTTGTATGTGAATTTGGAACATTATGTGTGAAAATATACGTCCTTGTGGTGTTAATTTTAAAAAATAGGGTGTTAAATAAATATAGTAGAAATAAAAATAGTGCTTGTCAATTAGCGAATATAATAAAAAATAACTATTTTAAATAAAAATAAATATAAAACTCTTGAAAACTTTCCACAATTTTTATTTAGTCTTTGCGACATATGTTTCGGTATTCTTCATACCATTATCGAGCCGAAACTAACAGGTCAGTTTGTGTGCAGGGTTGTTATATATGTCGTTGTATTTATTGCCTATTTGTACATAAGTGTCTATTATGGGTGTGTGTGTGTTTGAAAAATCTTTGTGTGTGTTCGTTACTTTCTCTTTTCTTTGAATTGATTTTTTAATTTCTAATATTTCTAACAGCCGTTTGCACCGGTTGTAATTAACTCATAGTTTAAGTTTAATCTTAGTTAACTTTTAATTTGCATTGCACGGGTACGTTAACTGACGCTTAATGCCTTTAACTCATAATTAAGTTAATCCCAACTAAAAGTGCGGATTACGCATTACGCATGCGTTTTCATGAAGTTATTTGGCGGGTAAGATGAGGTTAATTCATCCATTTGAACACGTGAATGTCGTTTTTCTAATTTATTCTTGAATTATGGATATTGATAATTTAAACATTCTTAATAATATTGAAGAACCAGACCCTGACGACTTAGGTATATTAGAGTTCTTAGAATTCGGTATTCCAAGACAAATATATGAAAGAGCTAATTATTTTCAAACAATGGATGGTAGCACATTCCGAAAGAGATTTCGATTATCAAAAGAAACAGTTCGTAATATTCTTCCCGAAATCGAACATTATTTGGAATTTCCTTTTGATATGTATGTAAGTACCTATAGTTTTAATAATTGGTGAATTAATAAGAATATTTGTGCATTAGCAACCAATGTATATCACCTGTAAACCAGCTGCTGACATGTTTACGTTTGTATTCAACTGGAGGACATCTGGATGCAGTGGCAGATTTTGCTGGAATGCACACTTCTACGGTGTCACGAATAGTTGTTAGAGTGTCTGAAGCAATAGCTCGATTAGGAAGAAATTATATTGTACTTCCAAATAACCAGGATGAAGTTCGAAGGACACAACAAAGGTTCTTTGATATTGCAGCCTTCCCTAGAGTCATCGGAGCGATAGATTGTTCGCACTTTAAAATACTGTCACCTGGTAGAAATTTACCATATATGCAATAAATATTATTATATAATTTATATTTTAGGTGGAAATGATCCTGAAGTTTTTAGGAATAGGAAAGGTTATTTTTCTATTAATGGGCAATTTGTGTGTGATGCAGATTTGAAGATATTAAATGTTGTAGCTAGGTGGCCGGGTAGTACTCACGATTCGACTATATTCAATAATAGCACTCTTAAAAGAAATTTTCAAAATAATGTACATAGAGGCTCTTTACTCGTAGGTAAATTTTGACTTGAAATATCCACATTACAGTATGAATTAATAAATACATATATATACATTTTTAGGTGATAATGGTTATGCAAATAACACCTATTTAATGACTCCATTATTAAATGCTCATACTCCAGGAGAACAATTATATAATCAGAGTCATATAAGAACAAGAAATACAATTGAACGGTTGGTTGGGGTAATAAAGAGACGTTTTCCAATATTGGCATATGGTTGTCGTCTCAAAATAGATACCTTCTTGACCATAATAGTAGCCACATCAGTGTTACACAATATTGCACTCCGCATGGGTGATCATTTACCACCACCTCTGCCAGAAGAATTGGATGAGCATATATTAAATCAGATGATAATAAATGGTCAAATTCCAAATGTGAACAATAATGCTCAAGAAGATATTGCTGCAGCATCAAGGGCACAATTAATTAATGATTATTTTATGCAGCGATTGTAGAATTAAGCATAAGGTGTTTACATGCATGTATATATAATATTGTTAATATCGCTGTAAAGCATGTTTGGGAACTTGTATCTTAAATATATTTATATTACTAAAATGTTTTGTTTCACATGGTAAACTATTGTACTTTCTTAAGCCATTAACACAACCAGTTGTTGTAACCAATCTATTGACTTTGCATGTATAAAAATTTTCAATATTTCTTGTATTATACCCATGTGTGTCATGTATGTAAATTAATTTTTCACAAATATATGTTGGCATTACACCGTGCTTACTTTTGTAAGTTAATTGGCTTTATTACTAAATTAAAACATAAAATTTTTAGATTTAACGGATTTTTATTACATATATTTTATATAATTTTTTTTAACGCCTTTAATTGCTCCTCTTTAATTAAGATGTCCAATTCTAAAGCCCTTTTTCTTAATAAAGACTCTTCTCCATTCTGTTTGAGCTTTAGTATATGTTCTTCCTCTTTTCTTTTTTCGTCTTGTAGCACAGAATATTTCTGTGCATTCAGAAGTTCTAACTGAAGTTGGAGAACATCTTTTTACATATCCGCAACTTGTTCATATTTTAAGGCTACATTTTCCGTTTTTGAAATTTGTGGCCTACGTCTACTAGACCAATCTTTTGAACCTTGTGGATGGACCTTTTCTTTTAATTTCTCATGTACTTGTGTTTTCAACATACTTGATGCGTGGTTGTCCCAAGAGAGTACATTATCCTTATCCTACAAGTAATATTATAAGCTTTATTTTTATAGAGTTATAAAATACATACATAATTATTTTCAGCAATTTCTGAAGCAACTTGAATAAATATAGTCTCTTCTTGCGGATCCTGGAAGTAATAGAAGTTAAATAATGTTTGATAAACTATTATACAGTAGTAAAGATATATAGTTTTAAATGATATTACAAGTATAATACACGTTTTTATATATACATACCTCATGATAACACACTATCGTTCAATATATACTTATTCTTTCAAAAAGGAAAATGTTAAGGTAACTGGAGATAAACCACGCTTCGCAAAATCCCGCCAATATACCTGTAATTACCTGTAAATTCCAGGTATAATATGACAGTGGCTTAAACCGAAATTTTAAAAATTAAAAATCCTCCAACTCTTCAGGTCTACCACTATTACAAACTATGGATTTGTTAATAAAGAGTTAGAAGTTGACCCGTGCAAAGCTTTAGGCATTTAATTATGGATTAAAGTTAATCATTAGTTAGTTAAACTAAAAGTTAATTACGACCGGGGCAAACGGCTGTAACAGATTTAATTTCGGTCCTTTGTTTACATTATGTATAAGTTTACAACTATCTATATCGGGAAAATGGAGCTTATCTATACAATGTTCGACAAGGCCTGTATTTCTAATATTATGCAATATTGATCTTTTATGTTCTTTTAATCTAGTTTCGATTTTTCTGCCACTTTGTCCAATATAGATAGCTTTACAGTCTGTGCAACTAATTTTGTATACACCTGATTTGTCGGTAAGTTTAGTTCTTTGCTTGTTATTGACTAACATAGCACCTAAATTGTTTTTATTTATGTTGGCTGTTTTGATACCTATTTTCTTAAATATTCTGTTAATTTTATAATTAATATGTGGAATGTATTGTATAATGTGCCATTTCGTGTTGTCTTTTTCTATTATTTTAGGATAAAAGTGTATTTTGAGTTTTTCTCTTTGTTTGTGTTTAATAATGTCATCTACTATTTTCTCTTTAAATCCATTATTACTAGCTATGGTTTTAATTAAAAAATAAATAGTAGATGACATTATTAAACACAAACAAAGAGATGGTTTTAATTAAAACCATAGCTAGTAATAATGGATTTAAAGAGAAAATAGTAGATGACATTATTAAACACAAACAAAGAGAAAAACTCAAAATACACTTTCATCCTAAAATAATAGAAAAAGACAACACGAAATGGCACATTATACAATAGATTCCACATATTAATTATAAAATTAACAGAATATTTAAGAAAATAGGTATCAAAACAGTCAACGTAAATAAAAACAATTTAGGTGCTATGTTAGTCAATAACAAAGAAAGAACTAAACTTACCGACAAATCAGGTGTATACAAAATTAGTTGCACAGACTGTAAAGCTATCTATATCGGACAAAGTGGCAGAAAGATCGAAACTAGATTAAAAGAACATAAAATATTATTAATATTAGAAGTTAAACTAGCTGTCCATCAATCTCTTCGAGCTTGAATCGCCTTTTCGCGTCCGATTACAGTTTTATTACAGTTCCCTGTAAAACGCCAAAAAAATCATTTTTGATTTTCTAAACTATTGGCACACCTTGTATAGACGTATATTTTTATCCACGAACTACTGTCACGGTGGCAGGTGGAACGGCAATTTAGAGAATGTTAACGTCAGTCTGACTTTTCGTTGTTAAAGTTTGAAATTTAGATTCTATTTAGCGTAATACTAATACTTGACACTAAAAGATTCATAGTGTTATTAGTTTTACACAATGAAAGGACTAAATCATTATTAAAAAAAAAGAGGTGTGGCCACCACACGACTTTCTTATACGTATGAAAGTCTTACTTCCGGTCCGAATTTTGAAATTTCATTAATACAAAAAAGATTCAAAATCTAACTCTAAATACTTTTGTACTCTTCATAAATATATATAGAATGCATAATTTAAAACATATTTGCAAAAAATCTTTATTCGGTAAAAGTAAAAGTGATACTTCCGATCCGAATTTTGAAATTTTTTTTATACAAAAGATATTGGAAATTAAGTTCTAAATACTTATGAATTCTTTATAAATTAGTCTAAACTCAGTAATTGACGAAATATTTGCAAATTTCGATTTTTTCACTGAAGTAAACTACTACTTCCGGTCTGCCGATTTTGCTCAAAATCTAACTAGCTCTCAAGAGGGAGATTATATTCGTAAATACAAAATTTGGAATTAATATCTGTAGCGGTTTGACCGCTATCGTGGTCACAGACAGACACACAGACAGACAGACAGACACACAGACATTTTTTAAAAACCACTTTTTTGGTATCAGGGGACCTCAAAACGTGGACATCTGCAAAAATCTCGAGGTCGAAAATTTTCATCATCACAATACTTCCTTATACTACGTATAAGAAAGTAAATAATATCAGGTTTATTTTAGTTTTGCATAATTTATCCTGTCAATTATCATGGCCCACAAACGTCATTTCTGGGCTGTAATATTTAATAATAATCATACATCTTTTGACATACCGTTTGAGCTTTGTTATAATGCAAATTTGTGAACAATGCATGCCCATTACACAGAAGAATCAAGTTTTAAATAAAATGTTGATACAGAATAGTATGACTTATTAATTTTATTTATAATAGTGAATTTATAACTGGCTTCCATATTAATAAATTAGTTTCATTTGTCTGCTCTGAAATTGTTCCTGTCAAAGTGAGTTTGCAGTGGCATTGAGTCGTCGCCTGTAGATCGTGCTCTGGCTATGTCGGTTGCAGAGACGATCCTATTATAATTTAAATATTTAGTAGTGACGCTGGTAGTTGAACTAAAAACAATAACCAAAAATAATACAGACCGACGTGGGAATATCTGTGCAAACATTTTGCTTACACACACTGTAAAAAGAATATAATTCGTAATTGTTGGATCATTTAGTGATTCTTATTTAGTATTTAAGGAAAAATAACACAAAAAGGTAGTTCATGATTACAATCAATCTATCGAAATAAGAGCCACCAGCCTGGGACACGATCATCATGAACCATCATCAGAATGTTTGATTAACAATTTGATCTAATGGTGTATTTTCAAACATATCCCATTAAATGATTGAAAGCTGCTCATACTTCAAACTTTCTACTGACAATCAAATTATTTAGTAGTAGTAATTGTTGAATTAGGCTGGAATATTTACTTTAATAAATTGAATAGTTACAAAACAATTGTTATTACATTGGAATTTGATTCGTCTGTCACCTAGTAATAATAATATAAATCATATTTTAAGGTAATTGTCTAATATATAGGCAAAACTACAATGGATCTGATAGCACTTTTCTCATTAATATTTTAGTTATTTCGCTATATAAAATTTGTAATTTCATATCTTTTTGTGTCAAGGTCTACCATAAATATCGATGGAGCCAACCAACATTTCGCGTATGCTCTAGTTAAATATATCGGTGTTAAAATGATAATAGATGATTAAAAATGGCGACATAGATGTGCCCTATATTTTTTATTTTTGCTACACCGTTTAACTGTTACTTAATTTTATTTTAATAATATACTATGTTCACCAATTTTGATCAGCATCTGGGGCGTAATGCTTAAATTATTTTTTCTAAGGAAGGGGTGCTTTTGTGTAATAAAGTAGATCGCGATCTTAAAGTAACTGATAATTAGTGAATTACCATATATGATAAATTTTTAAATCGCATTGTCTTTATATGTAGTAGTTCCATTTTTAAAATAGTAATTACATTACCCTTTAAATCGTTAAATTAAAGGTGATATGTATGCATGATGTATTCGTTTCTTTGAATTACAATACGTTAAATTTTTTTGCAAACTGTTATCGTGGCGACAGTTCCATCTATTGGGAGAATGTATTGTCAAATTGTATGTCACTGTAGACATACCGTGCCTTCAATTAATTTTTTTTGGAATAACCTACGATTTCAATAATAAGTTGAGAACACTGTGGAACTTTTCAGTAAATTGACTTAACTATGACAGTTGTCAAAATGAAAAACATTACTGTAGCAAAGTGTTCCCAAATTAATATTGATATCATAAGCTACTCTAAATGCAAATTAAAGACGCAGTATGTGTATTTGTATGTAGAAAGATGACAGAGATGTGTCCAAGCCATTAAAGATCCGATAAATGACCGATACAATAGTAATAATAATAATAATTGATAATGCAATAAAATGTAAATATTAACGATTATTTCCTTCACCTGTCAAATTTAAATTTTGTCCAATCACAATCAAAACTGAAGTTGAAATTAACCAATGAAAGGTACCGGTTCTTGATATCAGCGACTATTACAAATCGACTATTCAAATGTAGGTAACAAATCAAGTATGTATTTTTTCATTAAGTGGCATACGTGTCAAATAGATGAAAATGTCCGACAAAAAGAGATTTAGCGATGTTTCGGATGAAATTATTGATAATCACATCGATTTGACAACTCATTTTTTATTATGAAACTTGGTTTAGGAAATAATCTTAACAAATATAGCTCGAGCTTGATAAGTAGTCGACTATTACATTGTTTCAATTTTTCTCGTGTGCCTCCTAATTTGACAACCAAAATTGGCATTAATAATTAAAGACTAAAGCCCTCGAGCTAAAGCTCTCGTGCTCTAGTCAAATTATTAATGCCAATTTTGGTCTCGTCAAATTGACCGTAGCGCACACTCGAAAAATTGATCACAATGAAATAGTCGACTATTTGTCAAGCTCTCGTTATATTATCTTTGATTATTTCCTTCACCTGTCAAATTTAAATTTTGTCCAATCGCAATCAAAACTGAAGTTGAAATTAACCAATGAAAGGTACCGGTTCTTGATATCAGCGACTATTACAAATCGACTATTTTAAATGTAGGTAACAAATCAGGTATGTATTTTTTCATTAAGTGGCATACGTGTCAAATAGATGAAAATGTCCGACAAAAAGAGATTTAGCGATGTTTCGGATGAAATTATTGATAATCACATCGATTTGACAACTCATTTTTTATTATGAAACTTGGTTTAGGAAATAATCTTAACAAATATAGCTCGAGCTTGATAAGTAGTCGACTATTACATTGTTTCAATTTTTCTCGTGTGCCTCCCAATTTGACTTAACCAAAATTGGCATTAATAATTAAAGACTAAAGCCCTCGAGCTAAAGCTCTCGTGCTCTAGTCAAATTATTAATGCCAATTTTGGTCTCGTCAAATTGACCGTAGCGCACACTCGAAAAATTGATCACAATGAAATAGTCGACTATTTGTCAAGCTCTCGTTATATTACCTTTGATTATTTCCTTCACCCGTCAAATTTAAATTTTGTCAAATCACAATCAAAACTGAAGTTGAAATTAACCAATGAACGGTACCGGTTCTTGATATCAGCGACTATTACAAATCGACTATTCAAATGTAGGTAACAAATCAAGTATGTATTTTTTCATTAAGTGGCAAACGTGTCAAAAAGAGATTTAGCGATGTTTCGGATGAAATTATTGACAATCACATCGATATGACAACTGGTTTAGGAAATAATCTTAACAAATGTAGCTCGAGCTTGATAAGTAGTCGACTATTACATTGTTTCAATTTTTCTCGTGTGCCTCCTAATTTGACTTAACCAAAATTGGCATTAATAATTAAAGACTAAAGCCCTCGAGCTAAAGCTCTCGTGCTCTAGTCAAATTATTAATGCCAATTTTGGTCTCGTCAAATTGACCGTAGCGCACACTCGAAAAATTGATCACAATGAAATAGTCGACTATTTGTCAAGATCTCGTTATATTATCTTTGATTATAATATTTCTTTCAGTGGCCGTTAAATGTTATTAATTCCGCCTTTGCTTTAATTTATATAACTACGATATTGGACACTGTAACTGAATGACCGACAATGTAGAGTAATTACTACCGCAGTTCAGTTTGTTTTTGTTTATGAATGAAGGTGCATATTAAACAAAATGTCTCTTAGAAATAAATTAAATATTATTATTTATAATTAGTGGCAAATGAATTTATTTATTAAGACTTTGCCCACAAAGCGAACAACATTTCTATATAATTTACTGAGCGCTGATATTTGGAAAAATTTTGTTGACATTCAGGTTTTGTATCAATTGTGTACATCTAGCCCAAGGTGAACGTCGACAGACCAAAAAAAAAACCAAGACGGTTCAGCAATTAAATGTTGTTCTATAAAATTGCTAGTACCTTGCCTCGCTTTGTGTCAAGTTTACGATAAAAATAGTGTATACTTCAAATTTTTTGGCAGGCTACCATCGTGACACATATACGACAATGAAAAGTTGATGCTTAACCAAATTGTCGTTCCACCTGTCATCGTGACAATACTTCGTTGTAGTGTATTCGTTCACACATAAACTTGTGAGAACGATATGTCAGACTGACAGTGCTTAACAAAATTGTCTTTCCAATTGTCAAATGAAATTAACAATATAACATGATGAACTTTAACAAAACATGTTTTAAACTTACAGGTCATTGAGAGAATTAATTAATTTTCATATTACGCTTTAATAGTATACTTTGTAAAACTTAATCGAAAATCTTGCTGGCTCCTAATACCATTTAACCGAAAATGTACTTCTGATTAGTAGGTACCAACCCGCAGTCGCATACTTTAAATGCTTGGTTTTATAACTGAAAAATTGGTAAACGAAATTACATAAATGCTTATGGGAATTTTATTTGATGTATTTATTTTATTTCGAAGTGTTTCGGACACATCTGACAAATAAAGAAAACTCACCCTGTTAATTGTATGTAGAAAGATCGATGAGAAATGTCATTAAATGATCCCATTCGTAAAATGGCTTAAATTTATATAACTACATCTTGAACACTGATATATTTCCAACATTCTGTTGACATTTAGGTTTTGTATAATTCGTGTGCATCTAACGTAATTTGACAGGCCCAAAAGGCAAAACTCAGATGGTTCTTTATTTAGTCTTGCTTCAAGTTCTTCGTTGTATGAAATTGGCCTGACTTTTTTGCGTCCAGTTTTAAGCAACAAATAGCCCGTACTTCTCATCGTGACGACATTTCGATGACATATACCATAAGACCGCGTGAGTCTGCATTATCGCGATACCTGTAGAGTAAGCGAAACAGATAGAGATGTCTGTGTATTAGAACGGTAAACAAGTGGACCCAGTGTTATACTGGATTACAACAGAGCTAGTATTTCGCATATGCCTATGATGCACTCGATTTGTCCAAAAAATCTACATTTATACGGTGTAGTCGGGCAGTCGCATTCGCCGTCGCTTCCACATATGGGCGTCAGTTCGAGTTTTATTATTGCTTAAGAATAACATTTTTTTAGCTAATTACAGGTTAATTGCAATGTTGAATTACAATTCTGTTTTAAGAAGTAAATATTTTATGTTTCAGTATTTTATTATAGTTGAGTTTTTAGATTATAATATTTGTTGAAAAATATTATTTTAGGTAAGAAGTTTTTTTTATTTTAAAGTCTAGGAGTTATTTATTATTTATTTTTGCTCTTTTATGTTGTTTATGAAGCTGTGATGAGTTACTTCACTGACATATTATCAGTGATTATCTGATGCTTCAAACAACTACAAATAATTACATACAACGGGAACGCAATACCTATTACACTGCTTTTCACTTGATTTGCCTACGAATACATTTATACGTATAACTTATACGCCCGCTGTCGGTGTGGCAATTCAAGTTGGCATGCCCATTTATAGTCGACCAGTAGTTACTAATACATGCATCGCGCTATGAACGGCAGCCACACGGTATAATGAATACAGTGTCTTTGTATTTAATATATCTTAATAAAATATAGAAAAATCGTTATATTTATTACTGTACTTACGTGCGATAATACACTTTAAGTTTATTTTATCATATCCGTCGGCATTTTTCATATATTCGTATAGAAAAGAAATAGTAACAACTGATAATAATAGCACTAATACGTATCTGAAAGGTACTAGATTTCAATTAAAAATGCAAGTTTCCTTCGTAATCCCTTTGTTTGTCGGCCTTCTGACATTTAAACTTGACAACCGATCGATGAACGTGAATATGTAGTCATTATGTGTGTATTGCACGACTGGTGCTTTCCGCCAATTTTGACGTTTCTCGGCAAATGCCATATCGCGAACTCAAACTGATTTGACGGTTTTGATAATTTATAACCTGAAATTGAATTTTTCGTGCGTTTAACTTAACCTTACCCGAACTTTTAGGTGTCAGGGTCATCTGTGTCGATCCACCGCCATTTTAAAATCGAACCTATTCCATATTTTATATTTTACACGTAGGCCTTATGGCAAAATGCTATAATGCACACTCTTTTTCTGCACGTACTAAAATTTCCCTCTTCGAGCTTGAATTGCCTTTCGCGTTCGCTTACAATTTTATTACAGTTCCCTGTAAAACGCCTAAAAAATCATTTTTGATTTTCTAAACTTTTGGCACACCATGTAAAGACGTATATTTTTGTCCACGAACTACTGTCACGGTGACAGGTGGAAAGACAATTTAAAGCATCTTAACGTCAGATTGACTTTTCGTTGTTTAAGGCCCGGTTATAGTCGGTAAAAATTTCAATAGGTATAAAATTAGCTAGAGTTCGAAATCTAATGCTATATAGATGTCGCTAAATGTACGGATTACACTAAAATTAAAATTTAGTTCGTTGCCATGGGGATGCAGACGAAAGTAAAGCAAACGATTTATTTACTGAATTGTAGAACGAACTTGATCGCGCAGGTAACATTATGAATGAATATCGGTCTTCTAAAGTAAGAGGGAGAATACGTTGCAAGTCGTATACCTCTCTTTCCGTCCTACACATTATTGTAAGTGAATATAAAGCAGAGGTATGTGCTGAAGGGGTAATATATGTGTGTAAATATTATTTATTCGGTCAGAAGAGAGATTTAAAATAAATAGAAAACACAATCCAATAATGTAAATTTCTTTAACACTCTAATATATTTAAAAAGTGTTTTTTTTTTCTGATAGGCGCATATATTTCTATTTTCAACTACAAATATGTTCTCTACATTGCTTATTAGAAGTTTCCCTATATTTGTTGAGTTAATAAATAGAGGAATTATCGCGGATAATTAAAATTAAACAAGAAAAAGAGAATATTGGGTAAAATCCGCTGTAGTGCAACCGTAGACACGTGTTTCTGACTAATTGGTCGTCATCAGTACGGTGTAGCCAAGGATAAGGTGGGATAACCTTGGAGATGTAAGCATACACGGAAGACCATCAGGTGACAGACCGCCATTTGCAGCTTCAGTTAGAAGATCTTCGGTTTTGAAGACAACAACTAACATCGCCACGAGGAAGACATTGTCAACCTGCGTGCCATCCGAACCCAGGAAAGATAATAAATAGAGGAATTATCGCGGATACATAAAATTAAACAAGAAAAAGAGAATATTGGGTAAAATCCGCTGTAGTGCAACCGTAGACACCTTGGCTACACCGTACTGATGACGACCAATTAGTCAGAAACACGTGTCTACGGTTGCACTACAGCGGATTTTACCCGATATTCTCTTTTTCTTGTTTAATTTTATGTATCCGCGATAATTCCTCTATTTATTATCTTTCCTGGGTTCGGATGGCACGCAGGTTGACAATGTCTTCCTCGTGGCGATGTTAGTTGTTGTCTTCAAAACCGAAGATCTTCTAACTGAAGCTGCAAATGGCGGTCTGTCACCTGATGGTCTTCCGTGTATGCTTACCTCTCCAAGGTTATCCCACCTTATCCTTGGCTACACCGTACTGATGACGACCAATTAGTCAGAAATACGTGTCTACGGTTGCACTACAGCGGATTTTACCCAATATTCTCTTTTTCTTGTTTGTTGAGTTATATTGCCCATGATAAAATTTTATTATTTACCATGTACTTATATATTTTTTAGTTTATAGGTAGTATTTTCTTGCTGTATTTCCTTCATCTAAAAAAATAAATTGTCCTACTTTTGAAATAAAGAATTAAAAAATATATATACGAATGAGCATTTCAAATTATACAAAATTGTTTGAAATAGTGTTATTTCATAGAAAAATTAGCCAAATTTTAAGAATTTTTTATATACAAATTATTCAAAATCCTATTATAAGTACTTCTATTCTCTTAATAAATGTCTATATAATGCATACTTTGCGAGATATTCGAAAGAAAATACAACTCACTGAGAGTAAAAGTGATACTTCCAGTCCAAATTTTGAAATTTTATTTATACAACAAATATTCCAAAATCAGCTCTAAATACTTTTATACTCTTGATAAATTCTCCTTAATATTAGCCGACGGCCGTTTCGTGTTAATTTCTTGAGAAAAGACGGCTTAACCGAATCACCATGGTTACCGCCCGAACCGTCAAAATCGACGAAAATTGGTTGCACGGGGCGCGCTTTGTCACCTTTGAGAGGGAATCGAGGGTGTCGGGCGCGTCGGTTAAGCGTAGAACGCACCTTCCTTTTACAAGTAGGCTATTTTTCGGCCCTCCGGACGGACGGGTTCCCGAGAATCGAGGCCTTCAAGAGGAGCCCGCAAATATTTTGTAACATAAAAATGGCTTACGTACTTAAAAATGCAGTAGTG
Source organism: Amphimallon solstitiale (assembly GCA_963170755.1). NCBI lineage: Eukaryota > Metazoa > Arthropoda > Insecta > Coleoptera > Scarabaeidae > Amphimallon > Amphimallon solstitiale. The sequence goes on along the minus strand of OY720682.1, from coordinate 118,377,541 downwards.
GTCATCAAAAAGAGACATTTCGCAAATCTGACAGTTCCAACGAAAAATTTTGCACGTTTGACTTTTAAGCCTTATATTCCGAATTTTGAAGGTTTTGACGGCCCAACAAGGTACATAATCGTTAAGTCAGACATTTTTGAACCGATCGCATTCCTATTCCAACTTCATCGACATACGATATCGATAGGACGAGTGATTTAAATTCCTCATGCAGACGGACATCGTAGAAAAATGGCCGAAATACGCCAGAAATACATGTACACAATAAATCAAGTGCAATGCTCATAACATGTAATGTACACACACATACATTCATGTGCACTTTCCGTGAATATATTATATATCAGTAGCTTGACTTAACATTTTTACATACAGGCTGATATCTTTTAATTACTATAAATTTGAATTTTAAAATACGATAATTCCAGAACGCGTATGCCCAGTTTCCTTAATGTAATTATTAACGTCAGAATAGGTTCATGGCATATAAACACACATAATATATTTAGTTTTAGGACACGGATAAGGCACTAAATTAATTATCTGGACACAATTAAAACGTTTTTTATAGCCTTTTAAAGATTACAGGTCTATTTTCTCTGAGATTTAAAAAAAAATTGCAGATTTCAACATAGAGTCAAGCCTACATATAAATATGGCAGTTGAACAAACTATTTACATTAGGTCGATAGCCCAATGGCAAGATTGACGGCTTCTTAATACAATGACTTTGCCGGGTCGGGTTCGAACCCAGGCCGGGGCAAAACATTTTTTTTTCGAATGCGATATTGTGTATTTATTTCGTGTATTTTACCGGCAATTTATAAGAGAAGACGCCGGACTTCTCGACATAATTTTCCCGGTCGATGAAATAATCATTCACATATACAGCATGATTTTTTCTTATAATTTTTATAAATTCCATTTAAAATACAATAATTCTAAAACGGGTATGCCGTTTTATTAAGGGAAAAAATAATGCTTCTAACATTTATGTGCCCCTACGAAATAATTATTTAAATAATTACGCACTGCGCAGTGGGTGGAGCCAAATCAACTTTTTCTTCTGATTAAGGTAAAACTCGGTACTCGGGGGCTCTTGGTGTCGGTGATCTCAAGCCCAGTGTCAAAATTTCAAAAAAAAAATGGTGCATCTAATATGGCGGAAGAGTTTTTTGAAAACTGACGTATGAATGTGAAATTTTAGATACGGGGGTGTCTTAGGACGCCGATCACGAATCGAAAGTCAAAATGTCAAAAAAAAAACAAAATGGCCGAAGTTTTTTGAAAATTGACGTATGAATGTGAAATTTTAGATACGGGGGTGTCTTAGGTCGCCGATCACGAATCCAAAGTCAAAATGTCAAAAAAAACAAAATGGCGGAAGTTTTTTGAAAATTGACGTATGAATGTGAAATTTTAGGTACGGGGGTGTCTTAGATCGCCGATCACAAATCGAAAGTCAAAATGTCAAAAAAAACAAAATGGCGGAAGTTTTTTGAAAATTGACGTATGAATGTGAAATTTTAGGTACGGGGGTGTCTTAGGTCGCCGATCACGAATCGAAAGTCAAAATGTCAAAAAAAAACAAAATGGCGGAAGTTCTTTGAAAATTGACGTATGAATGTGAAATTTTAGATACAGGGGTGTCTTAGGTCGCCGATCACGAATCCAAAGTCAAAATGTCAAAAAAAAAAAATGGCGGACGAGTTTTTTGAAAATTGACGTATGAATGTGAAATTTTAGATGCGGGGGTGTCTGCGGACGCCGATCACCAATCCATAGTCAAAATGTCAAAAAATAGAAAATGGCGGAAAAGTTTTTTGAAAATTGACGTATAAATGCGAAATTTTAGATACGGGGGTGTCTGCGGACGCCGATCACCAATCCATAGTCAAAATGTCAAAAAAAAAACAAAATGGCGGCAGAATTTTTGAAAATTGACGTATGAATGTAAAATTTTAGATACGGGGGTGTGTGCGGACGCCGATTACAAATCCAAAGTCAAAATGTCAAAGAACAAAATGGCAGACGGGTTTTTTGAAAATTGACGTATGAATGTGAAATTTTAGATACGGGGGTGTGTGCGGACGCCGATTATAAATCCAAAGTCAAAATGTCAAATAAAACACAATGGCGCAAGAGTTTTTTGAAAATTGATGAATGTGAAATTCTGGATACGGGGGTGCTTGTAGTCGTTTATTACGTCTTCAATTTTGCGATTCTTCGAAACGTGATTGAACAGGGCTTAAATTTAATACTTCATTTTTTCTTAACGACAGTAGATTCGAAAACATCAGAATGGTATTGTACACTGTCTCAATGAAAATGTTGCGCTCTTTGAGCTCATTGTTTCTTTCGATACTTTAACATGACATGTTTAACAATAAATTACCTTTCTCGCTCTTGAGTGGGTACCAGTTTGTGTCAAAATAGTTTTTAATATACCATTGGCTTCACAAAATTTATGTATGTACAGGGATGTTTCAAAAGTTTATAAAAGTGGACATTCTAAAAAGCGTCATGCCAGTGATCGCTTTTTACAGGAAAGGCGCTTCAATAGGGCTTCACTTTAAAACTTGGGCCTTTTCCTTTTATTATTATTTCGTGCTCCTTTATTAACGATAGTTGATTTTGAAAAGGTTAACAGGCTTTTACACTTTCACATCAAAGTAGTATTGTAAACTGTCTTAATCAACATGTTGGACTTTTTGATGTCATTGTGCTTTTGGATACCTTAACATGACATGTTAAACATTAATTTACCTTTCTCGCTCTTGAGTGTGTACCGCTTTGTGTAAAAAACCAATCGAGGAGAATTTTAAATAAAATATACTATTAGCTTCACGTAATATATGTATATACAGGGATGCGTCAAAAGTTAATAAAATCAGACATTCAAAAAAAAAACAAAATGGCCGAAGAAACAGTGATTGCTTTTTACACGAAACTATGGAAAAGCTCTAAGCGGACGCGAAAAAGGCGATTCAAACTAAAAGAAATTGACGAACCCGCTGTAAGCGGACGGACCCGCTGTAAGCGGACGATCAGCTGTAAGCGAACGGACCCGCTGTAAGCGGACGTTATAGCTAGTTATATATACTAATAGCTGAGTAGTCATGGCAACCAACCGACCCGAAAAATCGACGAAAATTGGGTGCACGGGGCGGGCAACTCCTTTCTGGATACGCCAAATTAAGGGCTGTCTTTTGGCATGTTGGTAGGGGCGACATTGAATTTCCGGACGTCGAAGAGATTTTCTTCCCAAGTGGAACGTGTGCAGAGATATCGCCCGTTGAAGAGGAGCGTGCACTCGGTGTTTTAACAGAAAAATGGCTTACGTCATCATGACGATTCACGTGACAATCAAAATAAATCTCGGGAAACGTCAAACTCAGTTGTAGCTACAGATTCACTTTTAAGACTGAAATACGAAATTTTGAAGGTTGCGAGCGCCCAACAAGACCCGAGGTCTTAAAGAACGGCCTACTCGGGGTCTCTTACATGCTTATTTCGAGTCGACAAACGCACGCAATGTAGGGCACGAGCACTTTCAAATTCGTTTGCAGACAGATTTCGTAAGAAAAATGGCCGAAAACGTCACAGATTCAATGTGCATATGATTCAATGTACTACGATCGGGCTAAAAATATCAGTCCATCCGGTCCGACAAGTTCGGCATCTCAATCTCGACATAATACACCCGCTTGACTTAACATTTTTATATAGATATACAGCTTGATTGTTCTTTTAATGATTATATATTATTAAAATACGTTAATTCCAAAACGCGTACGCCCAGTTTCCTTAATGAGGAAAAGGATTGCTTTTAACATTTATGTGCCCTTATGACAACGATTACGCATACATGCAGAGTGGGCGGAGCTACCTGAAATTAATTTCTCTCTTCTAATTGAAGTAAAATTCGGCATTTGGGAGTCTTTGTGGTATCATTGATCACGTATCCAAGTCGAAATGTCAAAAAAAAAACCAAAATGGCCGAAGGATTTTTTGAAAATTGACGTATAAATGTCAAATTTTAGATACGAGGGTGTCTTAAGTCGCCAATCACAAATCCAAAATCAAAATGTCATAAAAAAACAAAATGGCGGGTGAATTTTTTGAAAATTGACGTATGAATGTAAAATTTTAGATACGGGGGTTTTGGGGGTCGCCGATCACGAATCCATAATCAAAATGTCAAAAAAAACAAAATGGCGGAAGATTTTTTGAAAATTGACGTATGATTGTAAAATTTTAGATACGGGGGTTTTGGGGGTCGCCGATCACGATTCCAAAGTCAAAATGTCAAAAAAAACAAAATGGCGGAAGATTTTTTGAAAATTGACTTATGAGTGTGAAATTTTAGATCCGGGGGTTTTGGGGGTCGCCGATCACGATTCCAAAGTCAAAATGTCAAAAAAAACAAAATGGCGGAAGATTTTTTGAAAATTGACGTATGAATGTAAAATTTTAGATACGGGGGTTTTGGGGGTCGCCGATCACGATTCCAAAGTCAAAATGTCAAAAAAAAACAAAATGGCGGAAGATTTTTTGAAAATTGACGTATGAATGTAAAATTTTAGATATGGGGGTTTTAGGGGTCGCCGATCACGATTCCAAAGTCAAAATGTCAAAAAAAAACAAAAAGGCGGAAGATTTTTTTGAAAATTAACGTACCAATGTGAAATTTTAGATACGGGGGTTTTGGGGATCGCCGATCACGATTCCAAAGTCAAAATGTCAAAAAAAACAAAATGGCGGAAGATGTTTTTGAAAATTGACATATGAGTGTGAAATTTTACATACGGGGGTGTCTTAGGTCACCGATCACGAATCCAAAGTCAAAATGTCAAAAAAAACATAATGGCGGAAAAGTTTTTTGAAAACTGACGTATGAATGTGAAATTTTGGATACGGGAGTGTTTGTGGTCGCTTATTACGTCTTCAATTTGGCGATTCTTCGAAGCGTGATTGAACAGGTCTTAAATTTAATACTTCATTTTTTCTTAACGATAGTAGATTCGAAAACATCAGAATTTCTCGCTCTTGAGTGCGTACCAGTTTGTGTAAAAAAACAGTTCGAGAAGAATTTTAAATAAGATTGGCTAAATAAAATATATGTAGGGGTGCTTCGAAAGTTTATAAAAGTGGACATTCTAAAAAGCGTTATGCCAGTGATCGCTTTTGACAGGAAAGGCGCTTCGATACGGCTTCAATTTAAAACTTGGGCTATTTACATTTATCATTATTTCGTGCTCATTTCTTAACGATAGTGGATTTCGAAAAGGTTGACAAGCTTTTACACTTTCACATCAAAATAGTAATGTAAACTGTCTTAATGAACATGTGGGGCTTTTTGATCTCATTGTGTCTTTGGATAGATAGATAGATAGATAGATAGATAGATTTTATTCGTGCGAGACAAAACAAATGTATGCACATGTCAATAAATATGTCTATATAATAAATGTACAATGCAAACACTAAACATATCTAAAAAATAAAAGTACAATGTAAACATTAAATATTACAAACTCTAATGTATATATCAAACAATGTACGCCATTTCACAGAGCAAAACAAGAGAACAAAAAAGAAATTAAAGCTTCTTGAGCATTTCCACAAACTCCTGGACATCATAAATTGGATTGTCTTTTAGGAAGTGTTTAAGGGTTAAGTTGAACTTTTTGTCATTCAGTTCTTTCCAGGTTTTCGGGAGTAAATTATATAATTTTATTGATTGATATCTAAATGAGTTGATATTCCTGGACAACTTAAAATGTGGTTGTTCGAAACATCCATGTCTGGTTTCGTACATGGTTTGCTTTGCAAAGAAAGTCAAATTATTCCTGGCGTATGTAATACAATCAAAAACATACTGACCAACACAAGTGATAATTCTCAACCGCTTGAACGACGGTCTGCATGAATCCATGTTACTTATACCCAGTATAGTTCTTATTGCTCTCTTCTGTGATATCAGAACCCGATGTATATGCACCTTAACATGACTTATGCTTAACATTAAATTACTTTTCTCGCTCTTGAGTGTGTACCGGTTTGTGTTAAACAGTTCAAGGAGAATTTTAAATAAAACGTCCTATTGGCTGAACAAAATATATGTATATACAGGGGTGCTTCAAAGGTGTATAAAAGTGGACATTCTAAAAAGCGTCATGCCAGTGATCGCTTTTTACAGGAAAAGCGCTTCAATTTAAAACTTGGGCTTTTGCCTTTAATTATTATTTTGTGCTCCTTCATTAACGATATTGGATTTCGAAAAGGTTGACAGGCTTTTACTCTTTCACATCAAAACAGTGTAGTACACTGTCTTGCAGAAAATGTCGCTCATTGTCTTTGCATACTTTAACACGACTTATGTTTAAAATTAAATTACCTTTCTTACTCTTGAGTATGTACAGGTTTGTGTGAAAAACAATTCGAGAAGCATTTCAAATAAAACATACTATTGGCTTCACAAGATATAGGTTTAGAGAAGAACATTCAACGATAACACAACTTTCAAGAGTCACTGAGATTATGAAGGATTCAACAAAAATCAAGTGAGAGCAGCTGTATTTCTCGACATAGCAAAGGCATTTGATAAAGTCTGGAGACAGGGACTCATATATAAAATGATAATACACAATTACCCAACACACATCATAAAAATCACAAACAGTTTTCTCCAAGGACGCTGCTTTCAAGTTAGCATCCAGAACACACTTTCCTCAATAAAATATCCAACAGCGGGAGTCCCCCAGGGCTCATGCCTGTCACCTCACCTATATACAATATTTACAGCCGACATACCAGTATCAAATCCTACAAGATATTTAAATACGGCCACCTTTGCAGATGATACGGCACTGCTCTCAACATCAAGATGTCCGACGAACGCGGTACAGGAACTCCAAACGCACCTAGACAACACGATAAAATGGTTCAAACAATGGAGGACAACAATAAATGAAGACAAATCCCAAGCAATAATCTTTCAAAGGAATCGGAAAACAACAAACAACGAAATAACCATCAACAACAACACTATACCATGGAGTAGAGAAATTAAATACCTGGGAATATACCTGGATATAAAGCTCAATTATAACACACACATAGCAAAAACGATAACCAAAACCAAACAAACAAGATGTCAACTATGGCCTCTTATAGGCAGAAAAAGCCAGCTGAACACGAACAACAAAATTCTACTTTACAAACAAGTATTACGTCCAATATTCACATATGCATGCCCAATATGGGTACATATGTGCAAGACCAACATCAAAAAACTGCAAATAATACAAAACACCAGTCTTAGAATGATACTAAATGCTCCATGGTATATGAGAAATAATCAAATAATGAATGAAACAAATACCCCAACCATCATTGACTACATCAAGGAAAGAGCGCTCAGCTTCTATAACCAGATGGCAAACCACTCAAATCAAAATCTTAAAAGAGCACTTGCATATGATGGAAATGAAAATTTCAAACACAAAAGACCTAAAATGGTTCTACTTTAATTCTTAATCAAAATAAAGATAAACAATAGCTAATCAAATTCAACTCCAACATTCCAAGATTCACCGCACTCAGATGAAGAGTAAAAGATTAAATATTGGAATGAGTTGGTCTTTACTTGATGTAAATCCATTTTCAATGTGAAAATAAAACAAACAAATGTTTAAGATTTACACTGTATTTAATAATAACGACAGCTGTTTCGCTACACTGTAGCTTCGTCAGGTTAACATATACAATAATGATAATTATTGTATATGTTAACCTGACGAAGCTACAGTGTAGCGAAACAGCTGTCGTTATTATTAAATACAGTGTAAATCTTAAACATTTGTTTGTTTTATTTTCACATTAAAGATTAAATAGTCTAACTCAAAGCCACAATAAAGAAGAAGAAGAAGAAGATATATGTATATACAGGGGTGCTTCAAAACTTAATAAAATCGGACATTCTGAAAAGCCATGACAATGATTGCTTTTTACAGGAATCTATGAAGAAACTGTAAGCGGACGCGAAAAAAACCATTGAATAGCGCTGAAATTTAAAACTTGGGCTTTTTTTGGATCTTTGAGTAAAATGAATTGTAGATTCATTTTTATTATTCTTTTGTGCTTCTCCATTAACGATAGTAAAATTCAAAAAGGTTGACATGATTCTCTCACTGTTACATCAAAATATTACTGTAAACTGTCTTAATGGAAATGTTGTGCTCTGAGCTCATTGTTTCTTTGGATACTTAATACATGACGTATGTTTAACATTAGATTACCTTTCTCGCTCTTGAGTGTGTACCGATTTGTGTTAAAAACAGTTTGAGAAGAATTTTAAATAAAATATCCTATTGGTGTAACAAAATATATGTATATGCAGGGGTGCTTCAAATGTTAATAAAATCGGACATTCTAAAAAGCCATGACAGTGATTGCTTTTTACAGGACAGGCGCTTCAATAGGGCTTAAATTTAAAACTTAGGCTTTTACTTTTATTATTATTTTGTGCTCTTTTATTAACGATAGTGGATTTCGAAAAGGTTGACAGGCTTTTACACTTTCACATCAAAATAGTATTGTACAGTGTCTTAATAAAAATGTTGCGCTTCTTGATCTCATTGTGTCTTTGCATACTTTAACACGACTTATGTTTAACATTAAATTACCTTCCTCGCTCTTGAGTGTGTACCGGTTTGTGTAAAAAACAATTCGAGAAAAATTTTAAATAAACTATACTATTGGCTTCACAAAATATATGTATATACCGGGATGCTTTAAAACTTTATAAAACTGGACATTCTAAAAAGCGTTTTTTTATATAGGAAAGGCGCTTCAATAGGGCTTAAATTTAAAACTTGGGTGTTTTACGTTTATTATTATTTTGTGCTTTTTTCTTAACGAGAGTAGACTTCGAAAAGATTGACAGGCTTTTACACGTTCACATCAAAATAGTATTGTAAACTGTCTTAATGAAAATGTTGCGCTTTTTGAGAGCTTATTGTTTCTTTGGATATTTTAACATGACTTATGTTTATCATTAAATTACCTTTCTCGCTCTTGGGTGTGTACCGGTGTGTGTAAAAAATAATTCGAGAAAAATTTCAAATAAAATATACTGTTGGCTTAACAAAATATATGTAGGGGTGCTTCAAAAGTTTATAAAAGTAGACATTCTAGAAAGCGTCATGCCAGTTATCGCTCTTTACAGGAAATGCGCTTCAATAGGGCATCAATTTAAATCTTGGGCTTTTTACTTTTATTATTATTTCGTGCTCCTTTATTAACGATAGTGGATTTTGAAAAGGTTTACAGGCTTTTACACTTTCACATGAAAATAGTATTGTAAACTGTCTTAATGAACATGTTGGGCTTTTTGATCTCATTGTGTCTTTGGATACCTTAACATAACTTATGTTTAACATTGAATTTCCTTTCTCGCTCTTGAGTGTGTACCGGTTTGTGTTAAAAACAGTTCGAGAAGAATTTTAAATAAAACGTCCTATTGGCTTAACAAAATATATGTATATACAGGGGTGCTTCAAAAGTTTATAAAAGTGGACATTCTAAAAAGCGTTTTTTACAGGAAAGGCGCTTCAATAGGGCTTAAATTTAGAACTTGGGCTTTTTACTTTTATTATTATTATGTGCTTTTTTCTTAACGAGAGTAGACTTCGAAAAGATTGACAGGCTCTTACACGTTCACATCAATATAGTATTGTAAACTGTCTTAATGAAAATGTTGGGCTTTCTGAGAGCTCATTGTTTCTTTGGATATTTTAACATGACTTTTGTTTAACATTAAATTACCTTTCTCGCTTTTGAGTGTGTGCCGATTTATGTCAGAAACAGTTCGAGAAGAATTTTAAATAAAACGTCCTATTGGCTTAACAAAATATATGTATATACAGGGGTGCTTCAAAAGTTTATAAAAGTGGACATTCTAAAAAGCGTTTTTTACAGGAAACGCGCTTCAATAGGGCTTAAAAATAAAACTTGGGCTTTTTACTTTTATTATTATTTTGTGCTTTTTCTTAACGAGAGTAGACTTCGAAAAGGTTGACATGCTTTTCCACTATCACATCAAAATAGTATTGTAAACTGTCTCGATGAAAATGTTGTGCTCTTTCAGCTTATTGTTTCTTTAAATACTTTAACATGAGTATGTTTAACATTAAATTACCTTTCTCGCTCTTGAATGTGTACAGGTTTGTGTAAAAGACAATTCGAGAAGCATTTTAAATAAAACATACTATTGGCTTCACAAGATATATGTATATACAGGGGTGCTTCAAAAGTTAATAAAATCGGACATTCTAAAAAGCCATGACAGTGATTGCTTTTTACAGGAAACTGTGAAGAAACTGTAAGCGGACGCGAAAAAAGCGGTTCAAGCTAAGAGAGATTGAGGGACAGCTGTAAGCGGACGCGAAAAGGCGATTCAAGCTCGAAGAGATTGATGGACAGCTAGTATATATATAGAATGCATAATTTACGACATATTTGCAAAAAGTCGCTATTCGATAAGAGTAAAAGTTTTACTTCCGGTGTAAATTTGGAAATTTTTTTGATACAAAAGGTATTGAAAATTATGTTCTAAATACTTTTATACTCGTAACGCACCTGTCCAAAAAGCATGAATTGCGAAATATTGGCAAAAAACTGATTTTCGATAAGAAAAAGGCCTACTTCCGGCAGGAATTCAAAAAACTTTCATAATAAAATTCTTCTCAAATTTAATTCAGAATACATATGAATTCCATATAAATATGTTTAAACTTCGCTTTAGTTTTACTTCCGGTCCAAATTTGGAATTTTTTTTGATACAGAAGGTATTGAAAATTATGTTCTAAATACTTTTATACTCGTAACGTACCTGTCTAAAAAGCATGACTTGCGAAATATTGGCAAAAAACTGATTTTCGATAAGAAAAAGATCTACTTCCGGCAGGAATTTCAAAAAACTTTCATAATAAAATTCTTCTCAAATTTAATTCTGAATACATATGAATTCTTTATAAATTTGTTTAAACTTAGTAGTTGACGAAATATTGGCAAAATTCGATTTTTTCACTAAGTAAACTACTACTTCCGGTATGCCGATTTTACTGTAAATCTAATCAGATCTCAAGGGGGAGATTATACTCGTAATATTTGGAATTGATAGTTATAGCGGTTTGATCGCTATCGTGGTTACACGCACACACACAGAAAGAGAGAGACATTTTTTAAAAACAAGTTTACTTTCTTATACGTGGTACAAGGAAGTATTGTGATGACGAAAATTTTCGACCTCGAGATTTTTGCAGATGTCCACGCTTTGAAGTCGCCTGACACCAAAAAAGTGGTTTTTGAAAGATGTCTATTTGTCTCTCTCTCTGTGTGTGTGTGCGCGCGTGACGTGTACAATCTCCCTCTTGAGATGTGATTAGGTTTTCATAGACCGGAAGTAGTAGTTTACTTCAGTGAAAAAATCGAATTTTGCCAATATTTTGTCAACTACTAAGTTTAAACAAATTTATAAAGAATTCATATGTACTTAAAATTAAAATTGAGAACAACTTTATTTAAAAAGTTTTTCGAAATTGATACCGGAAGTAGGTCTTTTACTCTTATCAAAAATCAGTTTTGTGCAAATATTTCGCAAGTCATGCTTTTTAGACAGGTACGCTACGAATACAAAAGTATTTAGAACTTAATTTTCAATATCTTTCGTATAAAAGAATTTTCAAAATTCGGACCGGAAGTATCACTTTTACTCTTATCGAATAGCGATTTTTTGCCAATATGTCGTAAATTATGCGTTATATAAATATTTGTCAAGAGTACAAAAGTATTTAGAGTTATTTTTGAAATATCTTTTGTATAAATGAAATTTCAAAATTCGGACCGGAAGTAACACTTTTACTCTTAGCGAGTAGCACTATCTTTCGAATATCTCGCAAAGTATGCATTCTATAGAGATTTATTAAGAGAACAGAAGTACTTATAATAGGATTCTAGATAATTTTTATATAAAAAAATTTAAAACTCTATAATTTGAAACGCTCATACTTATAAGAACGTCGTATGGTGGCCACACCTCATTTTTTTTCGAATGTCTTGCAAAGTATGCATTCTATATGGAGTTATTAAGAGAATAGAAATATTTATAATACGATTTTGAATAATTTTTATATAAAAAAATTCTTAAAATTCTATAATTTGAAACTCTCATACGTATAAGAAAGTCGTGTGCTGGCCACACCTCATTATTTGGTATCAGAGGACTTCAAAACGTGGACATCTGTAAAAATCTCGAGGTCGAAAATTTTCATCAAAATACATCCTTATACTACGTATAAGGAAGTAATAAAATATACCTATCTATTCTTTAGTTGGATGCGGCTCAAAAAATAAAATATTCCTACACAAACTAATAAATTGTGCTACCCCACAAGTTTAGTATAAAAGTATCAAATGTATTTGTAATATTTTAATAAGGAAGGGGTATATAGCTTTCTTTCTCCTTTCCACATTATTTTCTATTTCAAGGCCAACTGTATCTGCTACACCACAATTGGCCTTGACTATTTTATCTTGTGGTGCTATCTATGAAATAATGTACAAACTATTAGGAAGCAGCGTTTTACAGAACGCCTATGTTTTTTATCATATGTATTTCATGCTTTCTAGGAAAATAAAAGCATATTTTTTATTTCTGTTTGCACTATCTTTTCGCAAAACATGCGTACATTATCCTAATGCTATCCTTATGCCCTTGGTTATATTTCTTTATTTTTAGAATTAGTTAATTACGATTTATAACAATTAATTGCTTTAGACTAATCACTACTTAATTATAAATGATTCCACTTTTTAATTTTTATTATTCATATTCTTATTTTCACAAAAAGCATAAAATAAGATTTTGGTACAAAACAGACGCGGTCGGTAACACTATAACCGGGCCTAAAGGGCAGCACAATAGGCCAGTTTATTTCTGTCGGCATTCAATACAAATATATATATGTGAAATGTATAATGCTATCCTTATGCCCTTGGTTATTTTTAGAATTAGTTGATTACGATTTATAACAATTAATTGCTTTAGACTAATCACTACTTAGTTATAAATGATTCCCCTTTTTAAATTTTATTATTCATATTCTTATTTTCACAAAAAACATGAAATAAGATTCTGGTACAAAATGGACTCGGTCGGTAACACTATAACTGGGCTTTAAGTTTGAAATTTAGATGCTATTTAGTGTAATACTAAGACTTGACACTAAAAGATTCATAGTGTTATTAGTTTTACGTTTTACACAATGAAAGGACTAAATCATTATTAAAAAAGTAATATTAGTTTTATTTTAGTTTTGCATAATTTGACCTGTCAATTATCATGGCCCACAAACGTCATTTTTGGGCTGTAATATTTAATAATAGTCATACATCTTTTGACATACCTTTTGAGCTTTGTTATAATGCAAATTTGTGAACAATGCATGCCCATTACACAGAAGAATCAAGTTTTAAATAAAATGTTGGTACAGAATAGTATGACTTATTAATTTTATTTATAATAGTGAATTTATAACTGGTTTCCTTATTAATAAATTAGTTTCATTTGTCTGCTCTAAAATTGTTCCTGTCAAAGTGAGTTTGCAGTGGCATTGAGTCGTCGCCTGTAGATCGCAGTCTGGCTATGTCGGTTGCTGAGACGATCCTATTGTAATTTAAATATTTAGTAGTGACGCTGGTAGTTGAACTAAAAACAATAACCAAAAATAATACAGACCGACGTGGGAATATCTGTGTAAACATTTTGCTTACACACACTGTAAAAAGAATATAATTCGTACTTGTTGAATCATAGAACACACAAAAAGGTAGTTCAGGATTACAACCAATCCATCGAAATAAGAGTCACCAGCCTGGGACACGATCATCACGAACCATCATCAGAATGGTTGATTAACAATTTGATTTAATGGTGTATTTTCAAACATATCCCATGAAATGATTGAACGCTGCACATACTTCCAACTTTCTACTGACAATAAAATTATTTAGTAGTAGTAATTGTTGAATTAGGCTGCAATATTTACTTTAATAAATTGAATAGTTACAAAACAATTGTCATTACATTGGAATTTGATTCGTCTGTCCCCTAGTAATAATAATATAAATCATATTTTAAGGTAATTGTCTAATATATAGGCAAAACTAAAATGGATCTGATAGCACTTTTCTCATTAATATTTTAGTCATTTCGCTGTATAAAATTTGTAATTTCATATCTTTTTGTGTCAAGGTCTACAATAAATATCGATGGAGCCAACCAACATTTCGCGTATGCTCTAGTTAAATATATCGGTGTTAAAATGATAATAGATGATTAAAAATGGCGACATAGATGTGCACTATTTTTTTTATTTTTGCTACACCGTTTAACTGTTACTTAATTTTATTTTAATAATATACTATGTTCACCAATTTTGATCAGCATCTGGGGCGTAATGCTAAGTATTTTTTCTAAGGAAGGGATGCTCTTGTGTAATAAAGTAGATCGCGATCTTACACTAACTGATAATTAGTGAATTACCATGTATGATAAATTTTTAAATCGCGTTGTCTTTATATGTAGTAGTAGTTCCATGTTTAAAATAGTAATTACATTACCCTTTAAATCGTTAGATTAAAGGTGATATGTATGCATGATGTATTCGTTTCTTTGAATTACATTTAGGGCTTCCGGGACAATAGTCAATAGAAATAAATTTATATGACGTTCTTTGTAAATAATCAAGATCATCAGTGCTCCATAATGTTTGTCATAAAATGTCGATATAAATCATCAAGTGCTGATTATTCAATTTACTCTTTCCCCCCTTTTTTTTTTATTTAGGTCACATTAATTTAATAGAATCCTTGCTCTTTTTGTTATTCCATGAAACTCTTCGAGTTTGAATTGTTTCTTTGGAACGTGACCACTGCCAGTCGCAGAGGCACTTGAATTTTAACGGTTATAAATTTTCTTTTAATTAGTTTATGAATGAAGATGCAAATTAAATTAAATATATCTAGAAATTAATTATACAATATTGTGGCATCTATAATTATAGACAAATGGATTTATTAACTAAAAAATTTCCCATAAAATGTTTAACATTTCTAGAGAAATTACTGAAAGCTGATTACTTTGAACATTTGGTTGACATTCAAGTTTGATATAATGCGTGTGCACCTAGTCTAAGTTGAAGGCCGAAAAGGTAAACCTAAGATGGTTGTATGATCAAGATTTGTTGTATCATATATAAATTTCTTTGTTTTTTAAATTTGGTAGTACTCTAACTCTATTTGTCTCAAGTTTTATGATAAAAGTTGCCCATACGTTAAATTTTCTTGCAAACTGTCATCGTGGTGACAGTTCGATCTATTGCGAGAATGAATTGTCAAATTGAATGTCATTGTAGACATACCGTGCCTTCAATTAATTTTTTTTAGAATAACCTACATACGATTTCAATATTAATTTGAAAACACTGTGGAACTTTTCAATAAATTGACTTAAGTATGACAGTAGTCAAAATGAAAAACATTACTTACACAGTATTCCCAAATTAATATTGATATCATAAGCTACTCTAAATGTAAATTAAAGACGCAGTATGTATATTTGTATGTAGAAAGATGACAGAGAAGTGTCCAAGCCATTACAGGGTTTTCCGATTGCTTTTCACCATTTCTCAATTATGTTTCATCATTTATCAATTGAGTTTCACATCTGTCAGTTATTTATCAAATGTCTTTCCCTTTTATCAAAACACTTTCACTTTATATCAATTGACTTTCCCATAATTAATGAAACAGTACATAGGTTTACTTAAGCATATATTTAACACAAAATACATAACACAGGATATGAAAATATATAAATGATTTTATGTAATAAAAATTAGGAGAGAATTTCTCTACTTTGTAAACAGTCTGCGAGGTACGTTTCCATGTGTTGTACGTAATTAAGGCAATTCGCAGGGCTAATATGTGTGGATGATGTGTGAACAGACTCGTACAATTCATCCTCATTTCTTGGCGCTGATCTTCTAATGTAGTTCTTCCATTGACTAAATAACTCCTCTATTGGATTTAGAAATGGACTGTACGGAGGAATAAATACGCAGTGATGGCCATGATTTTCTATGAGGTTTACAATTTCAACACTTCTATGAAACGATACGTTATCCATTAGAAAATATGCCCCGATTATATCATCATTATGCAAGTGATTAATTAAAGTTATCAAATATTCAGAAAAATGATTGACATTGTATGGTACATCTTGTATTTGAAATAAGTACAAAGAATTGCAATTCATTGCGGCAGCAATAGAGTGATTTCGACCTCTTACTTGCGCTTTTGTAACATGTGCTGGCGTATTTCTAACTGATCTGCCGGACGATACTCTAGAGAAAACTTGTACTCCAAATACATCAATGAAAAATATCTTTTCTCGTTCATGCATGATCCTATTGTATTGTATTGCAAAGTTAAAGCGGCTTTGAATCACTTCCGGGGTGCTCCTTCTTTCGGGCACGCACGTCACCCTTTTCATAGAATAATGAAATTCTTTCAATGCCCTGTTAACAGTTGATATAGAAATTTGTATGCCTGGCCACTGATTCAAGCATTTCTGTTTTATTGAGCTAAGTGTTAAAGTACAATCTTCGTCAATCCAGTCACAAATAATTTCTTTTTGCTGTGGAGTTAATACTTGCCTTCTGTGGCCAGCCGATTGTTTGTTGATTTGCCCAGTTCGTAAATTTTTCCCATAAATCTTTCTAATCGTATTTGGTTTAACATTGAACTGTCTCCCTACATCAACAGAAGATAATCCGCGATGCATGGCATTAATAATTAAGCCGCGAACTTCGTTGCTAATTTTACTATTCTGTCTTCTTTCGCGGTTCTGCATACTTAACTATAGTCTATTTTTTAATTCGGAGGAGTAAAATAAAAAGGCGCGTTTACACAATGGAATTTTGGAAAATTACTTTTTGGCGGCAGTTTTAAAACTAGCGACGATTTTATATAAATTGTAGTCAAGTAATTAATTAAAAATTTATTTAAAAAATTAGATAATTTTAATTTGAAATAAAAAGGAATCATCATCGTAAGTAAAATGCTTAAATCAAAAGTTTTAAAGGTGATTTGTATATTTTCAAATTTAAAAAGAAAACACAGATGGTTCTTATTCTTATATGATTATTTACAAGCGAACAAAAATTTAGACAAATATTAATTATAGCATATACATATAAAATATATAATTATTCACAATTTTTTATTATTATATACAACTGAACAACAATTTAGACAAATGTTAATTATAGCATATACATATGAAACAGTAACAATTTATAATTATTCACTATCACTTTCCATTTCACTTGAACTATTTTCACCCACTGATATAATAAATGGCTCGATTATATCATCGACCAACCCATCTAACTCACACATTCTTCTTTCTTCATTAATCACATGGCCTACACATTTCTTCCAATTGTCCGTAGTGATATTCTGGATTGCTTTTAGTAAAAGTATCTTCGACTTCTTATATTGCCATCTACCCAAACTCATTGTTTGGTATGACCTTCATTTAGCCATGTTTCATCTAAATAATAAATTGGCCGATTTTAAAGATGATAATCTTTAATTGTCATCAAATATCTTCTTCTCCGCCTAATTATATCATCACGTTCTATCAAAACACTCTTTCGATTCCTCTTCATATACCTACAATAATATATCATATTTATTCTAACATATCAAAGCATATAAAATATAAATTTGAGTACTTATATACTCATTTTTTTTGCATATTAATTAGAACATTGGCGCTGACCTAAAGTTTATCATTTTCATCAATTTGTATAATGTTGAACAGCTCATCTGTGGCAAATCATCACGCTGTTTGATTTCATTCAGCACTTTATCAAGTGTAGGAAGCTCATTTTTATAAAAAAAATTGTGAATTATTTGCCTTATAGAATTCTTGACGGTTTCACTATAATCAGTAATTAAAGAGTGTCTTCCAGAACTTTGCTTGGGTGGGATAACTTGTCCTTTCTGCTTATATTCTTTTATGGTACGATAGACAGTAGACCCTGCCACTCCTAAAAACAAGATAACATAATAATATACACCTAATGATGGTAATGTATTATAACACTAACCTATCATACTCGATATTCTTGCGACAATAGCAGTAATCCTCATTCTGGGGTTATCAGCACGTAATTTTTTGAATATATTTACTATATTCAGCTTCTCAACAACAGATAGATGTCCTAAGATCACAAATTTTCGCCTTCTCAACGGGGAAATTTGCGATCCAGAAGTGCTTGCTACCTCCTCCATATCCAAAAAAAACGCTATGAAAATGATTTACACGGAGAGTATATCAGTCGATTCAGTTCTTAAAAGAACTATTTTACTATTATAACGCAAATTGAACGTAAAAAATTGAACAGAAACGCACTGACAAAATTAACGATGTATACAATAACAGCTGTTGTAACAGTATGGCGGCCGTAGACATGTAAAATTTCCATATTGTAATTCTTCCCGAAAACTGACAAATAGCAAGCCTCCTTTTTAGCGGTTCAATTTAAAAACACTCCTCCGAATTAAAAAATAGACTATAGTACTACAGTGACTGACAGTGACTTTCAATTGACATATCGGGAATTTATTTTGACAAATGGGGAAACTACTTGATAAAAGGTGAAAGGTATTTGACAAACGTGAATGTGATTTGATAAATAGTGAAATACAATTGAGAAATGGTGAAAAGCAATCGGAAAACCCTGTAATGATACGATAAATGACCGATACAATAGTAATAATAATAATAATTGATAATGCAATAAAATGTAAATATTAACGGTTATAATATTTCTTTCAGTGGACGTTAAATGTTATTAATCACGCCTTTGCTTTAATTTTTAAAGCTACGATATTGGAAACTGTACCCGAATGACCGACAATGTAGAGTAATTACAACCGTAGTTCAGTTTGTTCTTGTTTATGAATGAAGACGCATATTAAGCAAAATGTCTCTTAGAAATAAATTAAATATTATTGTGACATATAGTGGCAAATGAATTTATTTATTAAGACTTGCCCACAAAGCGAACAACATTTCTATATAATTTACTGAACGCTGATATTTAGAAAAATTTTGTCGACATTCATTTGTATCAATTGTGTGCATCTAGCCCAAGATGAACGTCGACAGACCAAAAAAAAAAAAACCAAGACGGTTCGGCAATTAAATGTCGTTTTATGTTATTCGTTCTATAAAATTGGTAGTACCATGCCTTGTGTCAAGTTTACGATAAAAATAGTGTATACTTCAAATTTTTTGACAGACTGTCATCGTGACACTTATACGACAATGAAAAGTTGATGTTTAACCAAATTGTCGATCCACCTGTCATCGTGACAATACTTCGTTGTAGTGTATTCGTTCACAAATAAACTTGTGAGAACGAAATGTCAGACTGTCTTTCCAATTGTCAAATGAAATTAACAACAAAACATGATGAACTTTAACAAAATATGTTTTAAACTTACAGGTCATTGAGAGAATTAATTAACTTTCATATTACGCTTTAATAGTATATATATGTACTTTGTATGACCCAATCAAAAATCTTGCTGGCTCCTAATACCGTTTAACCGAAAATGTACTTCTGATTAGTTTGTGCCAACCCGCATAGTCGCATACTTTAAATGCTTGCTTTTATAACTAAATTGATAAACGAAATTACATAAATGCTTATGGGAATTTTACATATTTGATGTATTTATGTTATATCGAAGTGTTTCGGACACATCTGAAAAATAAAGAAAACTCAGATGATTCTTTATTTAGGCTTGCTTCAGTACTTCTTTCGCGAAAAGTGACGACATTTCGATGACATATATAATTTGTATTTAATCTATCTTAATAAAATATAGAAAGATCGTTATATTTGTCACTGTACTTACGTACGATAATACACTTTAAGTTTATTTTATCATATCCGTCGGCATTGTTCATATATTCATAAATAGAAAAGAAATAGTAACAATTGATAATAATAACACTAATACGTATCTGAAAGGTACCACTTTTTCTTCATAATCCCTTTATTTGTCGGCCTTCTGACATTTAAACTTGACAATCGATCGATAAACGTGAATAGATAGTCATTATGTGTGTATTGCACGACTGGTGCTTTCCGCCAATTTTGACGTTTCCCGGCAAATGCCATATCGCGAACTCAAACTGATTTGACGGTTTTGATAATTTATAACCTGAAATTGAATTTTTCGTGCGTTTAACTTAACCTTATCTGAACTTTGAGGTGTCACGGTCATCTGCGTCGATCCACCGCCATTTTAAAATCGAACCTAGTCCATATTTTATATTTTACACGTAGGCCTTATGGCAAAATGCTATAATGCACACTCTTTTTCTGCACGTTCTAAAATTTTCAAAAACTCCTTTCGGACCCTCGTTCTCTCTTCGGAGACGTGAAAAATAGCCTAAGGCACGTGGGACCGTCGTCCCCGTCACGTGACACTTTCGTTCCCACCGTAGATGCACCAGGTTCTCAGAAAAGTGTCTCCCCAATTCGTCAATTTTGGGGTATATCTGTGCCGTTTTAATCGTTCGTGTTAAAAAGAGCGAGACAATTGGCTATTAGTATATATAACTAGCTCTAACGTCCGCTTACAGGGGGTCCTCCGCTTACAACGGGCCCTCCGCTTACAGCGTGTCCTCCGCTTACAGCGGGTCCGTCAATCTCTTTTAGTTGGAATCGATTTTTTCGCGTCCGCTTACAGCTCTTTCATAGTTTCCTGTAAAAAGCAATCACTGTCATGATGCCTTTTAGAATGTCCGATTTTATTAACTTTTGACGCACCCCTGTATTTACATATATTTCGTGAAGCCAATAGTATATTTTCTTTAAAATTCTTCTCGAAGGTTTTTTACACAAACCGGTACACACTCAAGAGCGAGAACGGTAAATTTATGTTAAACATAAGTCATGTTAATGTATCCAAAGAAACAATGAGCTCGAAGAGCACATTTTTATCGAGACAGTTTACAATGCTATTTTGAGGTGATAGTGGAAAAGCATGTCAATCCTTTCGAAATCTATTGTCGTTAAGAAAAAGGCACAAAATAATAATAAAAGTAAGAATCCCAAGTTTTAAATTTAAGCCCTATTGAAGCGCCTTTCCTGTAAAAAACGCTTTTTAGAATGTCCACTTTTATAAACTTTTGATGCACCCCTATATATACATATATTTTGTTAAGTCAATAGGATATTTTATTTAAAATTCTTCTCGAACTGTTTTTGACATAATTCGGTACACACTCAAGAGCGAGAAAGGTAATTTAATGTTAAACATAAGTCATGTTAAAGTATCCAAAGAC
The DNA here is from genome assembly GCA_963170755.1 of Amphimallon solstitiale. Classification (NCBI taxonomy): domain Eukaryota; kingdom Metazoa; phylum Arthropoda; class Insecta; order Coleoptera; family Scarabaeidae; genus Amphimallon; species Amphimallon solstitiale. The sequence goes on along the minus strand of OY720682.1, from coordinate 118,356,039 downwards.
ACAATGAGATCAAAAAGCGCAACATTTTTATTAAGACAGTGTACAATACTATTTTGATGTAAAAGTGTAAAAGCCTGTCAACCTTTTTGAAATCCACTATCGTTAATAAAGGAGCACAAAATAATAATAAAAGTAAAAAGTCAATGTTTTAAATTGAAGCGCCTTTTCAATAAAAAGCGATCACTGGCATGACGCTTTTTAGAATGTCCAGTTTTATACACCTTTGAAGCACCCCTGTATATACATATATTTTGTGAAGCCAATTGTATATTTTATTTAAAATTCTTCTCGAACTGTTTTTAACACAAACCGGTACACACTCAGAAAGGTAATTTAATTTTAAACATAAGTCATGTTAAGGTATCCAGAGACAGAATGAGCTCAAAAAACGCAACATTTTTATTAAGATAGTTTACAATACTATTTTGATGTGAAAGTGTAAAAGCCTGTCAACCTTTTCAAAATCCACTATCGTTAATAAAGGAGCACAAAATAATAATGAAAGTAAAAAGCCCTAGTTTTAAATGTAAGCCCTATTGAAGCGCCTTTCCTGTAAAAGGCGATCACTGGCATGACGCTTTTTAGAATGTCCACTTTTATAAACTTTTGAAACACCTCTGCATATTTTGTTAAGCCAATGGAAAGCCCAAGTTTTAAATTGTAACCCTATTGAAGCGCCTTTCTTGTAAAAGGCGATCACTGGCATGACGCTTTTTAAAATATCCACTTTTATAAACTTTTGAAACACCCCTGTATACACATATATTTTGTTAAGCCAATAGGATATTTTATTTAAAATTCTTCTCGAACTGTTTTTGACACAAACCGGTACACACTCAAGAGCGAGAAAGGTAATTTAATGTTACAACGACACAATAAGATAAAAAGCGCAACATTTTTATTACGAAAGTTTACTATACTATTTTGATCCGAAAGTGTAAATCCTGTCAACCTTTTCGAAATCCACTATCGTTAATAAAAGAGCACAAAACAATAATAAAAGTAGAAAGCCCAAGTTCTAAATTTGAAGCCCAATTGAAGCGCTTTTCCTGTAAAAAGCGATCACTGGCATGACGATTTTTAGAATGTCCACTTTTATAAACTTTTGAAGCACCCCTGAACATACATTAATTTTGTGAAGTCAATTGTATATTTTATTTAAAATTCATTTCGAATTGCTTTTTACACAAACCGGTACACACTCAAGAGCGAGAAAGGTAGTTTATGTTAAAATATCCAAAGACACAATAAGATCAAAAAGCACAACATTTTTATTAAGACAGTTTACAATACTATTGTGATGCGAAAGTGTAAAAGCTTTTCAACCTTTTTGAAATCCACTATCGTTAATAAAAGAGCACTAAACAATAATAAAAGTAGAAAGCCCTTGTGAGGCCAATTGTATATTTTATTTAAAATTCTTCTCGAATTGTTTTTTACACAAACCGGTACACACTCAAGAGCGAGGAAGGTAATAAATATTTTCTAAATTATTGGTATCTCCTAACTCCAAAATTTGAAAATGTCAACCTGAAGAAATTCAAGCAAGGACGTGTAAACGGCAAAAGTTACTTTGGGTCTCATAACATTGCATTTATATACGTTCCTTATATTTTCTATTATTACATATGACCTGTAAAAAAAGTTATTTATTATACAAGGGAAAGAACTATTAGATTTTACCTCGAGATAATGACAAAATACCGAGAGCTAAAATCTAATCCCGTGTATAATACACAATTTTTTTTCTGTGACAGGAAAAACGACGATTTTATAATGACAATTTAATTCATCTGTCAAAAACATGACATTTTAATACACGCTGTGTTAGTTTGCTATCGGATAAACTGCATGTTTGCTAGCGGATAAACTGCATGTAGATTTTCCATGGCAACGAAAATTCAATTCTGACAGTATCGTTCAAATAAATTTCATAGATAAACATATGTATTTTTCTCTTTTTTTTGTATATGTATTCAAAGGAATGTTAACTAAAAATATTTCGGTTTATTAATATTAATTAAATGATTCATTAAATTGTCTTACCAAATACCATTCGAGTTTGTGTTTATTTCCGGAACAAACTTTCATTTTGACAAAACTCAAACTTTGTTGCTTAAGGGTAACACGACTCGAACAAATAACAAAAGGTAAAACCGCTCCACCTTCGGTGTCGCGGTTTTACCATGTTATTTGTTCTCGTCAGTTACCAAGCAACAAAGCTTTCGTTCAAAATGAAAGTTTGTCCGGATAAACACAAACTCTTATGGTATTACCCCCGACAAAAAAGACTCAGAAAATCAATCGATGTGACATTTGAAGTTTTAAATTGGTAGGCTATTGTACTCATAGCAGCATTACACCTGCGTTGCTAAGGAAACCTGTAAAGTATTCAAATATTTGTCAATTTAATTTTGTGTTTGGTTTTAAAAATTTGCGAACTTAGGTTGATTTTTAGTTATTTTGATTGGAAGGTGAAAAAGAAATGCAGTTCTTTCTCGGAGACGGTGCTATTGGCATACATAAGTAAATGCAACTTTTTGTATAATAAAATATATTAAAATTAAATGTCCGTGTTCTTACATATCCGAAAAAAAAGTACTAATTTTTTTCCTGGGGAAAAAATGAGTACTTTTTTTTCTCGGCTTATAAAGTGACATTTTGTTACCTGTTAAGAAGACAAAATGTCAAACTTTTCCAGTCACAGAAAAAAAGTTATAAAAATACAGTCGGAGTCGTCTGGGCAACGGACTCGGCAAAAGTACGAACTAAAGACGACGATTCAATACCACTACAAATTTCGATTGGCCCGGAACAATTTCAAAATGATAAATTTAAAGTAATTAATCAAGATTTCAGGATGTATACCTTCCCATAGTAAAATACTATTACATGAAAGCCAGTTACAAATTAAATATTATAAATAAATGTATTAAATATTACTTTCCTACACCTATATTTTACATAACATTTGGCTGTACTGTTTTAAAATGTTTAGATGACAGTTATAACAAATGTCAAAAGGTGTACAAATATTATTATTTATGACAGTCCTGAAATGTATTTTGTAGGTTATATTACATGACAGGTAAAATTTTACAACATCTAATATTTGACGTCATTTTAATTTAGTAGCGCATGTCGGTTGAGAGAGCGACTGAACTATAGGAACAGTTTGTTGAAAAAGAAAAGACTTGCATCTGCGGTCATAAACTGTATTATCAATTACATTCTAACAGTATAAGATAATGCAATTTCAACTGCCATATTTCAGACATTTTAACTTGCACCAAATTTCTGTAGGATGAATAAGGCCAGAAACTTTGATTGAAAGATCATATCCCAACTGTTTACTAAAAACTATACGTTTTAACAGGTTCTTTCACGTGTTTCCATAATTTTGACTTACAAAATGTTATGTTCTGGAGGAATCGGTGCGATCTTTGTAGTGCCAATTATAATTATTATTTTAAAATTTAACTACACGTTAACAAACACACTATTCATCCGAACCCAATTAAATCCAGAGTACTTTATACAGTGTCTGCATAAGCACCTGCCAGCTTCTGTAGAATTTAATGGCATATCAGAGTGAGTCTAAAATATATTCATCTAAAATTATAAATTTTTACAAATACTTAGAATTTTTAGCAACTGAGATAAAGTCCCGGAAATGTAACAGAATTAAAAAGCTTCCAAAACACAAATATTTCCGTAGAGAGCTAAAAGTTACACATATTCAATATTATGTTTTTATTTTAAGTATACTGTTAATTTCATGTATAGACGAAGCAATACAATTACTAAATCACTAATAAAAATAATTATTATTTACAAATGCACAAGAAAACATAATCGCAGTCAATACTAATAAAAATCCAAATCTCCTAGGTTATGCGCACGTGTAAGTAATCCCAATTATTGTTTAATATTTTATCAGGTTTGGTAAAACACCGGTTAAAATATCTTCATGTAATAACGTTCTTAATCAATGATTAGCGCCAACCGGTTTTTGCAAAAACGTACTATCCCGTATTTTATTTAATGAGTACGCAAATCGGCATTTTAATCGGAATTGGAAAAACCGGCCCTTAGTTGAACTTAATCAACTAATACAGTGCAATAATATAAATAATTAAAAATACGTCTAAATTTGCCGTTGTAGTTGGTAGGGCGTTTTAATGTGGAAGGTTACATTCAAATATTATGTCAACTTTAAAGAAACATGCGCCAATAATTTTGAGGAAATTAAATTTGAGATATTGCAAAATTTTACCTGTCAAGTATCCTACTTACACATGCCATTTCGAGACTTATAAATACACCTTTTGACATTAATCATAATAACCTTTTGAAGTTTGTCATCCAAGCAACACAAATTTGTCTGCAATTACCGTTTCCCGTAGAACGCGATCACTGTCATGACGTTTTTTAGAAAGTCCGATTTTAAAACCTTTGGAACCAGTCCTGTATACACATAAATTTAGTGATGCCAATCGTATATATTATTTAGAACTTTTCTTTACTTCGTTACACAAACCGTTACACTGAAGACTGAAGAGCGAGAAGGATAATTTAATGTTAAACATAAATCATGTTAAGTTACCAAGGAAGAATGTGCTTAGATCCAAGCACTTTTCGACGAACCTTTCCGCCATATTACATTTGCCATGTTGTTGTTTTTTGACATTTTGACTTTGGATTCGTGACCGGCGACCTGAGACACCCCCGTATCTAAAATTTCACGTTCATACGTCAATTTTCCAAAAAACTTCCGCCATTTTGTTTTTTTTGACATTTTGATTTTGGATTCGTGATCGGCGACCTGAGACACCCCCGTATCTAAAATTTCACATTCATACGTCAATTTTCAAAAAAACTTCCGTCATTTTGTTTTTTTTTGACTTTGGATTCATAATCGGCGACCTGAGGCACCCCCGTATCTAAAATTTCACATTCATACGTCAATTTTCAAAAAAACTTCCGCCATTTTGTTTTTTTTTGACATTTTGACTTTGGATTCGTGATCGGCGACCTGAGACACCCCCGTATCTAAAATTTCACATTCATACGTCAATTTTCAAAAAAACTTCCGCCATTTTGTTTTTTTTGACATTTTGACATTGGATTCGTGATCGGCGACCTAAGACACCCCCGTATCTAAAATTTCACATTCATACGTCAATTTTCAAAAAAAACTTCCGCCATTTTGTTTTTTTTTGACATTTTGACTTTGGATTTGTTATCGGCATCCGCACACAGCGCCGTATCTAAAATTTCACATTCATACGTCAATTTTCAAAAGAATTCCGCCATTTTGTTTTTTTTTTTGGCGTTTTGACTTTGGATTCGAGATCGGCGTTCGCAGACACCCCCGTATCTAAAATTTGACATTCGTACGTCAATTTTCAAAAAATCTTCCTCCATTTTGTTTTTTTGACATTTTGACTATGGATTGGTGATCGGCGTCCGCAGACATACCCGTATCTAAAATTTCGCATTCATACGTCAATTTTGAAAAAATCTTCTGCCATTTTTTTTTTGACATTTTGTCTTTGGATTAGTGATCGGCGACATAAGACACCCCCGTATCTGAAATTTCACATTCGTACGTCAATTTAGAATTAGTGACGGGTGACCGTAAAAACTCCCAGTTTTACTTTTAATCAGAATAGAGAGAAATTGATTTCAGCCAACTCCGCCCACCGTGCACGTTTGCGTAATCGTTTAAGTAAAATTATTTCGTAGGGGCACATAAATGTCGAAAGCAATCCTCCTCCTTTTCCCCTTTGAGGAAATACGCGTTCTGAAATTTACGTATTTTAATTCAAATCATTATTAAAATATTACTCGACAACACCTGTATAGATGAAAGCATTAAATCAAGCGGGACCGCTATGTATTGTGTGGACATGCCGAACATTCGCCGGACCGTAATATATTGACCGGCAGTGCACATGAGAATCTGATTATATTTTTCGCCCGTCCGGAATGCATTGATATCAGTGCATATTGAATCGGCCATTTTTCTGACAAAATCTACCCGCAACGAACTTAAAAGTGCTCGTGCCCTTGGTTGCGTGCGACTGTCGACTCACAATAGGAATGGAAAAGGTCCCCAGAAGCCGGTTCCTTAAATCCCCGGGTCCTGTTGGACCCTCGCGACCTTCAAAATTTCGTATTTCACGCTTAAATGTGAATATGCGGATACCACTCAGTTGCCTGTCAGTTTGACGTTTCTAGCGATTTTCAACGTGTTTCACGTGAATTTTCCATCCGCCGCGCCGTTTGTCAGAATTTGTTCGCCACGCCCGAATGCCGGCTTTTACACGCTCCTCTTGGACGGCGGATATCTCTGCACACGCACCAAAAAAGAGGATAATCTCTCCGTCGAGGAACAATTTAATGTCGCCCGCATGTCCACCCGCCAAGACGGCCTTTAATTCCGCGTATCCAGGGACGAGTACTGCGCCCAAATTCACCAATTTCAAGTCGTTTTTGACGATTCGGTCGGTAACCATGGGGATTCGGTTAAGCCGTCTTTTCGCAAGAAATTAACACGAAACGGCCGTCCGCTTTTAGTATATATAAAAATCAATTCAAAGAAAAGAGAAAGTAACGAACACACACAAAGATTTTTCAAACACACACACACCCATAATAGACACTTATGTACAAAGAGGCAATAAATACAACGACATATTTAACAACACTACACACAAACTGACCTGTTAGTTTCGGCTCGATAATGGTATGAAGAATACCGAAACATATTGCTATAATAGCATACATTATATTTGATGACAAATTTTATTATTCTTTATTTATAATAAATGTGTTATTGCTATACGTTAGGCATCGCCATCAAATTCTATATGCTATAACTCTGTATTGAAAAAAAATTGATAATCTTGTACCAGCATAACTCAATCAAATTACAATAATACAAAGCTGCATAATTTAAACGAATGTAGAGATAACGTTGTCATGTGAAAAATTTCTTTATTAAATTTATTAATTCAATCTCTATTAACATTCGTGTATTTCTTGTAGGTTCTAGCAGTGATGTTCCTTTTGTTTTTCTAACAACATTTCTTATTTAAAATTTATAGGATAAGGTTACTAATAAAAAACTAAATCTCATAAAATATTTATATTCTATTTTTAACATCGTATAATCATAGTGTCGATGAAAATAATTTCTTGCCACATGTGGCCGCAAAAGAAATTGTTCTATTACATTCCAATAACAAGTAAGAAAAAAAACGTGTGTTTTATAAATACGTAAACACATTACATTACGAATATAACATGTAGATTTAGAATAAATAATAAATATTTGTTATATTAATATCTTAACATTGTGTAATTTCAAAGAAATATGTAATAGTTTTCTTATACTATGCTAGATTTTGCTTCCACAAAGGCATTCATTCATACGAAGTGTCTTTGAAAAATACAAAATTCCGCAGAACAGGAAAACACCTTGATAATACTGTCACCAATTATCATATGCAAATATTTGCACGTTGTACATATCACAAATTGGCTATTGTTTATCAAAAATGCACCCATCTTTACGTATAATATTTGAATTCCCTATAAAAATTTTGCATCAAAAAAAAACTTATTAACAAAGTATAGATAACATCGCTAACAAACATTCACACGTTGTGTTATTGATGCCTCTCTCCATTGTGAACAAGACTCCCTTTATTTATTTATTTATTTTTACTTATAACAAAGAAGATACTAATCCCATCTAAAATATTAAATAAATTCATTAAACGCTTTGCTAAAGATGAACATTTCCACGTAGCATCTTTAGCATAATTTATTATTAAAGTATAACTTACTTATGATGCTCATATATTTCATCAAATTCCTCTTTATATTGTTCGGTCATATTGATAGTTAATAAAAAAAAAATGAAATTAAACTAAATGACAAAAATTAATTGTGAAATGAAAAATACTTATTTAAAATAAAATAACTTAATACATTTGCTAAGGATGATTTCTGTGTAGTGTATAATACATCTGCAATCATCAAAATATGAAGATCGAAGATTCACCGCGTCTTTTAAAATCGCCCATGGATCGACGATGACTCTCTCGTACCTCTCTCGTACTTGCCTTCTTATCCTTTTCGGTCGCCCGAAAAAAACCATACATCGTTCGCAGCGCCACACACTCCACACTAACGTTTATGTTGGCATTGTCCTGCTCAGATTTATTTTCTTGACGTTCTCCCTAAACTGACCTGCACCAATTATTGTTTGACATCTCGAAATTACACAAAATTATGCACGCACTTAAATTGTTTGTTATTGTTAATATCAATGCACATTTGCGATATTCTTATCTTGGTAGGTACATTCCTTTTCATTAACGCCATCCTTCATTATGTTTATAAATGAATTCGTTGCTTCTGTCATCATTATTTAAATATATTCTTTTACTATTTTTTAACACTATTCGTATCTTTCTTTTGCAGACGTTTGCTTTTACAATAATAGGAAAAACATTGCATACGACTGGAATGCTCCTTTTATTAATCATGTTATTATGAACCTGGACCTTGATAACTTCATCCATATCTTCGAACCATCTTTCCTCGTCTTCTTGTAGGTTGATTTGTATGCAGCTGTTAAGAATATTGAACATTGTTTTTCTTTGTAGTAGTGTATTTCCGGAATCTTTCCTGGACAAAATTGGATTTAAACCTGCCACTGAAGCTTTTCTTTATTACATTGTGTCGAATAATAAAATAATATACCTTTTTTTTTACATATTCCTTTTAAAATTATATTTAGATTTAAGTCTCAGGTATTTATTATATTATTAAATATGACCATAAAATGTCGAACAAATAACAATCTCTTACAAATTTACGTCTATTCATTTTGAATAGTGATTTATTGCTCAAAACACTTAATGCGACTTTCACACAATGTATAAAATTTGGTTCTGTCTTTGTATATTGAAATTGCATCTTGTGCTCTTCGTTTCTACAAATATAGAATACATGAATTTAACTTTTGGTATTTATTTCTGTACCTTTCAAATAAATTTTATTTCAGTTTTATTTTTGTACTTACCTTTCAAATAAATTTTATTTCAATTTTATTTTTCATACATCTTACATTATAATGTTACGCCGTTGCGGTTATGCAACTTATGATACCTTTTTCTATACCTACACTTACTACTAATAAATTATTTACTTATTCTATTACATAATTATTTATTTATTTTACATTGCCTGACCAATGTAGGGATCACGGCAATATGTCGCAAAGACTAAATAAAAATTGTGGAAAGTTTTCAAGAGTTTTATTTTTATTTTTATTTAAAATAGTTATTAATAAAATGTTACACCAAGAACCGTCTGCTAACTCAATTAATAGAATAATAAAAAATGTTAAACTATTAATAATGTTTTTTATACGTGCCCCTTTTATACATCCTTTCTTCATCACATTATACCTACATACGTAAATTTAAAGAAAATAACTACCAAAAAACCTATTTTAGATTACGCGATTAATCTGTCTCACTTTGAGCGTCTGCTCAAGTCCGCATGTAGACCCACTTGAAGACCATTTGGCAGTGTTGCCAATTTCAACTTCACGGATTGTAAGTAAAGACGGCTGTGATATTGTCCATAAACTAATGTAAGATGCCTTCTTGGTTTCTGGGTTAAAACCGCGTCGTCATCTCTGTTTCAACTGCCGGTGTTTCTCCACTATCTTAACGGAGATCTTCAGAGCTTCTATTGCTGCAACAATCTGAAACACATTGACTTTTAAGTGTGATAGTGAGATAGTATTAACCTTCGCCTCGATTTAAGTTGTGAGGATGTTTCTGGATTTGCATGGATTCGCAGCCGTAAAATCCGTATTTTGCTGCTGTAATAGTGGTAATCTTTGCAACAACCAGGTGCAGCGCTCATGGTCGGTGCCACGAGAGTTGACCGATCATTTTATCGCCGATGTATACACTGCCGCACGAACATGAAACCCGGTACACACCGAAGGATCCAAGAGGTTGTTTGTCTTTAACAGACGAAAGGAAATCGGATAGTTTGGAATGGGGTTTGAAATTTTTTTGTTTCTTGAGGATTTTGATTAGTGATCGGTTACACCATATATGTAAGGTAAGTAAGCGTATGTAGGGTGGTCAGTGTGATTTGCTGTGGCTTTAGCGGTGGGCTTTAAGTGTCGAAGAATGGTTCTGTTTAGGTCTTTTTAAGTAGTGGTTTTCGAGTAAGGTTTTTGTTATATGTGAAATTTCCTAGGGTAGTGCGGCAAGCTCGGACTGGGCGAAACCTCTGTTTACTAAGGAATTGATGACGGATTGTTTTTGGGAAGGGTGGTGATGGGTCTGGTCAGTGAAGTATCTGTCAGTGTGTGGGTTTACGACATACGGAACATCCTAGTTTGCTATCTGACCGACAACGTACTAGTGTCTCAGGGAAAGGAATGGAACTGTTAGTTTCAACTTCCGTGGTAAACCGGATATTGGTGGGTTGAATATTGAGAAATGAGAGGAAGTTGATAAAGGAATCCCGTCCATGCGGCTAGATTTAAGGCTATATGTTGTTAAGGATTACTGTTCAAACACTTCCATAAAAGTGTTGGCGACTACAGGGGAAAAAAGTGAACTCATGACAGCACTTACGGTTTGTTCGAAGTAACTGTTACGGAACTGGAAGTATGCAAAGGATAAGCAGGTTTCCACCAAGTCAGCCAAGCCGTCTGGTTGGATGTGTTCAGATAGGTTTTGTCTCATTATGGAGATGGTGTCCGGGATGACATAAGTTGAGGATAAAGGACTTATTGTTACCAGTATAGGGTTTTAGGTAATTTGATAGGTATTTGGAAAGTTAAATGACAGGACTCTTAATGGTACTGACAATGCAAATTGAACCAAGACGAAGGTTACGATCTCCATCACATTTGGAAATCCATCATACAAACTCAACTCAACCATAACACACACGCTTCACTAAACCGCAACACTAAACACAATATAATCCTCCCCCTTCTGCTAATGCACGCTAGTCTGTTTTGCAGCAGTCCTGAAGCAGAGACAACAGCGCAGTTTCAACCCAGAAAAAAGAAGACATCAACGATAACCGGAAAAGCCTACGACTTAGATTCTAATGCGAGTTATTTGTACTAATGCGAGATGTTCGCAGAAGATGACGTATTGTTGTGGAGCATCTTATTTAGCTTATTACTATTGTTATCTAAAAGACTGCTAATTATTATGTGTTTGTAAGTTTGACTAAATTACTTTCATGTTTAAATGATTAATAAAGTAATTTATTCTACAACTTTAGGAACACATATAATTATCGTTTTCGTGCGCTTGATGTGAGTTCTTTAATTTTTATAAAGACATAATATAAAAGGACACTGTTTAAAACACTCAACCACACGAATATATTATATTTTCAGTTTTGCCATATCTTAATTCAATGTTGTATAATATGCGTGTTTGAGTGCAACAGTTTGCACAAGAGAAGCGTTCTCCGTGCAGCACGCAACAAGGCGTGCAGGATGTACCATCGACAGGACCATCACGGCACATTTGGGAGCCACGATACTCGCGTATCTGCTGGAAGTTGCCTGTTCGGACTTCGCGGTGGTTACACGTGAATATTTTCTGGTGTTTTCGTAAACAATAAATTCGGCAGACACACGTTAACTATATGTATCAAATTTTATTTGACTTTAATTTTTCTGAAGTGTGAAGGATAACATATCTTAGTACTTTCATCCGTCGGAAAAAAATGTCGAAAACGATATATACGCATGTGTTTATAAAATTCATTATAGACCTAGACATTTCTGGCAAATTTTTATTTAAATATAACATCTCTCTATACATTTATAGAAAGTGTTTATTGGGCGATCAGTTGCTGTTGCAACTTACAGGAATGTCGTTTTGGGTATGTACAGAAAATATATAAGCGCGGAATACTTGGGCTTCCATATGTTCCGATGCATAGAGGCCCAGCCTTTATGGAGAGAAATTTGGTAATATAGTTTTTTGTAAATTTAAGCAAATATAATACGTGACATTTATGATAGGATTTCCTCATTTGTTATCAATATTCTATTACAAAATCTTGTATAATATCGTTGATAACTTGTATAAAAAAGAAAGAGTAACAAAGTCACGATGTAGTTCACAGTTCTTTCTGAAATAAACTTTGCCTCTAATTTATATGAAGAAATGTGCCACAGAATGTATACTGGAGACACTTCTAATTTAAAATCAACAACAAATTATATTATATATACGATAAAGATGTAACTTATTATATCTTCTATTTCCGTGCTATATAGTTCTGCAATGCTCAAAGTACTACTAGTATTACATTTTTGTGTTGAAGATAATTTCTGAATTTCTCATGTGTGCAGATCTCTTAATAAAGAAATTCGCAATCTACGTACATAGGTTATGGGCATTTACAACACGCTTTACTGTATGATATCTTGGAATTCCAATATTTTTTAGAAGAAAGAACAGGAATAACCAACATTTCTATATTTATGTATCAATAGGTAATGTAACATATATTAGAATAATTAAGTACTAGAGAATAACTTTTTTATTGGCTCCATTAAAATTTTGAAGGGGTGATTATGTATAAGATTTAGAACTATGGAAATATTATGAAATGAAGCATTCTTTTCAGTGGAAACAAATTATTGGAAAATTATGATTTGTCCAATTAACATTATTTGCCGACATTCTGTTAAATCATGTAAGATGAACACACATTTTGAGATTGTAATTAATCAAAAAAAAATGGTCACATAATTGTTGTATACACAACATAAGTCAATGGGGAATAACATATTTATCGTCTTCTAAATATTTTCTATACGGAATATGGGAAAATTGCAAATAGCAATCAATAAAAATAGCTTTTACCTAATTAAAAATATGTTGTAGTTATCGCAGTAAACATACTGATTTCGGGCTTCTTACTGAGATTTCCTATAAGTAAAATAAAATGTATTATCTTATACTGGTATTTATATTATTAATACACGAGCAAAAGTTAGGTAAAGCATAGAAAATTTTAAAAACATTTCTATCAAAAACTTATACAATATATTTTTGTTGCTTCAACAAACTTCCGCAAAAAGCTTTTTTATTAATATTTGTTAATTAATGTGATTAACAAATATATCACAATTTACATACAAAATGCCTGAAATATAAAAGACATTATTTAGTATAGAAAAATGTATGTATATAAATCTTTCAGTATCTTAAATTCATTTATTTATAATCTATAAATATTAAGAGAATATGTTTCGATTTATTTGAAACTGTTCCATTGTCCTCTATTATCTTTGCCATACATTATGTATTGTATATATAGTAAGGTATGTATGATATATGTATATTCTGGTAAACAACTGGGTTACTGTGGAGAATACATGTAATTCATTCTTACTAAGATTATAAAAATAACACTAACCAACAAATTTTAATTTTTGTTTTGCTGTGAAATGACGTGCATTAATTTTCTTTATATAATAGAAATATTTATTTAGTAAAAGGAATAATGTCAAGTTAACTGTAATGTTTATAGGATTTTAATGAAAAGTTGTCCTGTTTACAACATATTAAAATGTATACTTCAAATTCTTATATGACAAAATATATAATTGCCTCTTATAAGCAAGATCCAGAGCTTCCTATCTCTAAAACCTAGCAGTTATAAATCAGGTTTCCTCTTGCCCTGTTTCAGTTTTCTGTTACTACACCTTTTTTGGCCTGTGTGATCGTATTTCTTTTGTCGTCGAGCGTTGCAGGAAACAGTAAAATGGATGTGTAATGAATTGTCTGACAACAACTTTATAAAAAAAAAGAGGTGTGGATACAACACCACTTTCTTATACGTATGAGCGTTTCTAATTATAGAATTTTAAGAATTTTTTTACAAAAATTATTCAAAATCCTATTCTAAGTACTTCTATTCTTTTAATAAGTCTCTATAGAATGCATACTTTGCATGATATTATCAAAAAAGTGCTCCTCGCTAAGAGTAAAAGTGCTACTTCCGGTCCGAATTTTGAAATTTCATATATACAAAAAATATTGCAAATAAAGTTCTAAATACTTTTGTACTCTTGATAAATATATATAGGAAACATATTTTTGAAATTTTTTTTATACAAAAGATATTGAAAATTATGTTTTAAATACGTTTGTACCCGTAACGTACTTGTCTCAAAGGCATGACTTGCGAAATATTCGCAAAAAACTGATTTTCCATAAGAGTAAAAGACCTACTTCTGGTAGGAATTTCCAAAAACTTTTTAAATAAAATTATTCTCAATTTTAATTTTAAGTATATATGAATTCTTTATAAATTTGTTTAAACTTAGTAGTTGACGAAATATTGGCAAAATTCAATTTTTTCGCTGAAGTAAACTGCTACTTCCGGTCTACCGATTTTACTGAAAAACTAATCAGATCTCAAGAGGGAGATTATACACGTAAATACAAAATTTGGAATTGATATCTACAGCGGTTTGACCGCTATCGTGGTCACACACACACACACACACACACACACACACACACACACACACACACACACACACACACACACACACACACACACACACACACACACACACACACACACACACACACACACACACACACACACACACACACACACACGCACGCACGCACGCACGCACGCACGCACACACGCACATAGACACACAGAAATTTTTTAAAAACCACTTTTTCGGATCAGGGGACTTCAAAACGTGGACATTTGCAAAAATCTCGAGGTCGAAAATTTTCATCATCACAATACTTCCTTACACTGCGTATAAGAAAGTAAAATGTGTCTACATTTCAACTTTGTACTTGCAAGCGTGTTCAGTGACATCAAATTTCTAATGATCTTCAGTTTGTGCGAAAAACATGGACGAGGATATAATGTAATAAATACATATATAATAATAGATCAGTAACTAATAACAGAATCCTATGTAAAATAGTTTGTTAGAACCTCGACTATTTGGAATAAAATTTAGTCCATTTAGCGGTTATAAATATGACTGAAAACTCCTGTTATCATATGGTAACACAGGACATAACTGTGACTTAATTAACTTTTTGTCCAAATATTTAGGCCCAAACTTACTCTAAAAGAAGCGTTGCGGTTTGTATATGAAGAGAACAATGACAAATCATCATCTATTTATATATTTCCTCCGGAACCTCATACTGCTTTACTAATAACCAGGCCGGCAGCTTTCTGCATAAGTGGAAATTTGTTGGACAAGGAAGACACAAGAAAAATGCAAGAGATATAAGAGCATGAGCAAGAAACACAAGAGAATGAACACAAAACAGGAAAGGAAAAGCAACCACAAAATAAAAAAAACCGACTAAGAAATAACAACGTACACAAAAATATCGAAAACGAAAAGACAAGGAGAAAAAGTAAGCCGTTGATAATAGAATCTCGATAAAAGGATATTTAGAAAATCATCATGAATTTGCGAAGCGGATCATATCTTAATATATCTATCATCTTCGTATCTGTTTATTTTTTGATGATGTGTTTAGCAGTATATTTTAGAAGAACCTAGGAAATATGCCTTGTATGAAAATTGCCCAGATCCAGTCATTACGATAGAAGAACACAATTTTGTCTGGATATTATGTTATTCGAAGCCGAAAATATTATTGGGATTAAGGAGATGATATGGGTGTCAGTCAGCATGGTAAAAGATGCAATGCGCGAAAACAAATTTGAGGAAATTATGCGATTTTTACATTTGGCATAAAATACTAAAATGGATCTTACAGATAAGATATAGAAATTACGTTCTTTGATGGAGAAACACAAAACAAAATTTTTCGAAATTAACCAATCAGTAGAACATATTGCCGTGATCCCTACATTGGTCAGGCATTGTAAGATAAATAAATAATTATGTAATAGAATAAGTAAATAATTTATTAGTAGTAAGTGTAATTATGGAAAGATGTATCATGAGTTGCATAACCGCAACGGCGTAACATAGGTAGATGACAATTAAAATTGTAACAAAGTTTATTTGAAAGGTATAAAACTAAATACAAAAATAAAGTTCATGTATTCTATACTTGTAGAAACGAGGAGCACAAGATGCAATTTCAATATACAAAGACAGAACCAAATTTTATGCATTGTGTGAGAGTCGCATTAAATATTTTGAGCAATAAACCACTATTTAAAATGAATAACGTATTAAAAATAAATAACAGAGAGAGAGTTATGATGAAAGATGGTGTACTCAAAAGAGTTAGTCATTTGAATGGCGTAAAGTTATATGAAAAAGGTGAAATTAGATATTTACGACATGAAAACATCTTTCATCATGAATAGACGTAGATTTGTAAGAGATTGTTATTTGTTCGACATTTTATGGTCACATTTAATAATATGATAAATACCTGACACTTATATCTAAGCATAATTTTAAAGGAATATGTAAAAGGTATATTATTTTTATTCCACACAATATAATGTGGAAAAACTTCAGTAATAGCAGGTTAAATCCAGTTTTATCCAGGAAAAATTCCGGAAATAACACGTTAAATTGGTTTAATCTCATTAAAATCTACAAAGAAAAACAATGTTCAATATTGTTAACAGCTGCATACAAATCAACCTACATGAAGACGAGGAAAGATGGTTCGAAGATATGGATGAAGTTATCAAGGTCCAGGTTTATAATAACATAATTAATAAAAGGAGCATTCCAGTCGTATGCAATGTTTTTCCTGTTATTTTCAAAGGAAACGGCTGCAAAAGAAAAATACAAATAGTGTTAAATAGTGGTAAAAGAATGTATTTAAATAATGATGAAAGAAGCAACGAATTCATCTATAAACATAATGAAGGATGGCGTTAATGAAAAGGAATGTACCTACCAAGATAAGAAAATCGCAAATGTGCATAGACATTAACAATAATAAACAATTTGAGTGCGTGTATAATTTGTGTAATTTCGATATGTCAAACAATATTGGTGCAGGTCAACTTAGGGAGAACGTCAAGAAAATAAATTTGAGCAGGACAATGCCAACATAAACGTTAGTGCGGAGTTTGTGGCGCTGCGAACGATGTATGGTTTTTTCTGATGACCGAAAATTATAAAAAGCCGGGAAGAAGGCAAGTACGAGAGAAGTGGCAGAGAAGCAGTCGATATCTAGAAGTGAACAAGTTGCCGAGCTCTAGTAACCGAACTTGTAAAAGTAGCGTTTGATTTTTCATTTCGTTCGATGATTGCAGGCGTGTAATACACTGCATAAAAATCATGATTAGCAAAATGTATTAAGTTATTTTATTTTCAATAAGTACTTTTTATTTCATAATTAATTTTTGCCATTTAGTTTAATTTCATTTATTTTTTTTAATTATCACTATGATGGACCAATATAAGGAAGAATTTGATGAAATGTATAAACAGCATAAGTAAGTTTCACTTAAAAATAAATTATGCTAAAGATGCTATGTGGAAATATTCATCTTTAGCAAAGCGTTTTAAAAATTTATTTAATATTTTGGATGCGATTATTATCTTCTTTGTTATAAGTAGACTAAAGTAATAAATAATGGGATTATTGTTAACAATGTAGGGAGGCATCGATGACACAACGTGTGAATGTTTGTTAGTGATGTTATCTATGCATTGTTAACAAGTTTTAGATATAAAATTTTATGGGGATTTCAAATATATTGGTATACGTAAAGATGGGAGCATTTTGATGGACAATAGCCAATTTATGATATGTACAACGTGTGAATGTTTGCATATGGTGATTGGTGACGGTCTTATCAAGGTGTTTTCTGTTTTGCGAGTTTTTGTATTTTCAAAGATACTTCGTGAAAATAAATGTCTTTGGCAAGGCAAAAATTTAGCGTGGTATAATAAAATTATTATTTCTTTGAAACTATATAATGTTAAAATTTGAATATAGCAAAGAGTGATATCTATTATAAATCTATATGTTGTTGAATCCTCCTGGTTTGAAGGATTGTTTGCCACTTTCAGTAGGAAAGTATGAGCGTGGATTGTTTCGCCACCCGTGTTGGTTTGTAAGACCACACTTTGTTAACCTTCACTATTTAAAATAAAAGTCGTAATATACGCAAGCACTTTAATAACACCTTTATCAACACTTGAAAGTTAACACAAATAGTATAAAAATAGTATAAACGTTGAGAACTATCTTGATATTATGTCACATATATATTTTCGGAAAGATCACTAATTTAATTTGAAAGTAGTGCTTTCGCCCTGAACTCTGTGATAGAGCTGATCTTTCATATTCTTAAAATCTTAAAAGGAAGGGTTTTACAAAATCGCCCCCACTATTCACGACAAGAATACTGGCTATTAATTAAAGAGGGAAAGTTCAAGACTTTCACAGATGATGAGTTTGTTAGAATTCTAATCCTTCTATAAAGGTAATTAGGTAAAATACCTAAAATTTACAAATACATTACTTAACGGTAGCTCGTGATACATAAGAATAGACAGCATCGATATTGAATGGGAGCTTAACAGTGGGATTAACGCTCCAAAGCTAAAATCTATTAGGAAACGCTATTAAGGAGATATTTACAATATTATTTCTAGAAACTATACAATTACTCTAAACCTACCGTTGTCAAAGGTAACATTAATATTGTAATACAGTAATTTATCCTTTGCTTAACAAATATCATTAGGTTTTCCCTGACAGTCTGAATCGTCATAAAGCATAATGAGATTATAAATTCACATTTATATATGGTTTTATAATGACGTTATTTTTACTTGCATACAATCTTAACTTAAACATAAATTGAATATAAACTAAATATACAGGGTGATGCGCCAACATACCGCCCGCCTTGAAAGGACAAGCTTTCAATAAGTCCATAAGAGTATGTATTCACAACGTGCATTATTCGTTGATTGGCAGTAGGCACAACTTAGAAACAGTTCTTATTCCTCGGACTGTTCGGACAGAGGCTGACCGAATAATACCATCACTGCTTGGGAACACCTTTTCCACTCGCCCACTCAGCCACTGGCACGGAGGAACGTTATCTTCTTTGATAATCACCAAGTTTCCTGGAGCTATTCCTGGTTCTCGATTGGACCTCCATTTTGTGCGGCCTTGAAGTTGGTGTAGATATTCTTTACTCCACCTTTTCCAGTAGTGGTCGCGCATCTGTTGTATATATTGCCATTGTGATAATGAATTTAATTGCAAATCTGATAAACATGGCTCTGGAAGAGAGGTTAGTGTGTCTCCAGTCAAAAAATGGGAAGGCGTGAGAAAGGACAATTCGTTTGGATCATTGGACATAGGGGTTAGTGGTCTGGAATTTAATATGGCCTCAATCTGTACTAAAAGCGTGTACATTTCCTCGTAATTTAATGTAGTTTTCCTCAATACGCGATTCAAGTGCGTTTTAACGGATTTTACGGACGCTTCCCATAAACCGCCAAAGTGAGGCGATCGCGTAGGTATAAAATGCCACTTGATGTTTTCTTGCGCTAAATGATTATTTATTTTCTCTTGCTCTGCTTGGCAGATAAACTGCTTCATTAAACGCTTAATCTCCTTGTTGGCTCCTGCAAATTGCGTTCCATTATCCGAATATATGTGGGAGATTGATCCTCTTCTTCCCATAAATCTCTTAAGAGCAGCTAAAAATGCGTCTGTAGTCAGGTTGCCTACTAGTTTTAAATGTAACGCCTTTGTTGCGAAACATACAAATACCACGCCGTAAGCCTTAGATGTTGGACTATTACGTCTTTTACCATCTCTTATATGCAGTGGTCCAAAATAATCCACGCCCACATTTTGAAATGGTCGAGCTAGTGTAATGCGAGCCGCCGGAAGATCGCCCATTAAATATTCGTTAGTAATTGGTTTGGCCTTAAAACATGTGATGCATTTTCTTATTGCATTTTTTACAGAATTTCTTAACGAAAGGGGCCAAAATTTTAATCGGACAGACGCTATGGTTAGTTGCACGCCTGAATGCAAATATTTGACATGTTCGTGTCGTATTATTAAATCGGTGAGCGGATGCTTTGCCGGAAGCAGGCTTTGATGTCTTTGAGGATATGAGATGTTGGAATGCTTTAAACGACCTCCTACTCTAAGTATTCCATCCTTATCTAGGAAAGGGTTTAGACATAGCAAATTGCTCTTAGAATCTACTGCACCCTTCTCACGCAAATTGCATATATCCTTGCTGAATACCGACAGTTGCGCCCTTTTTACAAGCATCGCTGTTGCTGAATTTAATTCAGAAGTGTCGAGAAATCCCACCTTAACTAATGCCTTTCTCCCGTTCAATCGCGCTTGAATTTTATTTTTAAATCTCAAACAATAGGCTGTTACGCGAATCAGCTTACTCAGACTCGAATATTTAGTAAACAATGCTAAATCTTGTGTAGAGTCACTGCAAGCCATAACAATCACCTTTCTATGTTCTGGAACATTGACATTTGCGGAAGGTTCACTTGTCGGCCAGCACGTAATCTCTTGCCCGAGCCACTGAGGTCCAGTCCACCATAATTGATTATCTTTTAATGCCGCTAAAGCACTGCCTCTTGGAACTATGTCAGACGGATTTTCCTCTGACGCAATATGATGTCAGTCAGATGGCGTCGTTATATCTTGTATTTCACTAATTCTGTTTGCCACAAAAGTTTTCCACGTTTTTGATGGGGCTTGAATCCACGACAATACAATTTTTGAATCGGTCCAATTATATGTTTTGTGAAATTTAACATGCAGTGTTTGCCTTATCGAAATATCAGTTGTGCTAGAAGTAAGGCACCGCACAATTCCAATCGCGGCAATGTCGTTGCCTTGAGGGGTGCAACCCTTGACTTTGAACACAGCAAATTACATGATATTTCTCCAGACGCGCTCATCGCTCGTGTGAATATACATGCACCATATGCTCTTTCACTGGCATCGCAAAACCCGTGCATTTCATAACATATTGGGTTTTCAATACATAGAATGCGCCTCGGAATATTTACTTCGTGTAAGTTCAGCAATTCCTCCACATTATTTACCCACATTTCCTGAATACTTAACAGTAACGATTCATCCCAACTTAGTTTTAATTCCCAGATTCTTTGCATCAATATTTTAGATTTTATGATTAATGGGCTAATCAAACCAAGCGGATCAAAGATTTTTGAAATTTGAGATAATACTGTGCGTTTCGTAATTTTCGTCGTTGACCCGAAAGTAGTACAATATTGTAAAATGTCACACCTCGGGTTCCACTGCAGCCCTAAAGTAGTGATGCCCTGAGATTTTTCTAACTGGAGAACAAAGTTATTGTCATCGGATATCGGCAAGTTTTTGAATAGAGTAGGCTCATTAGAAGCCCATTTTCGTAGTTCTAATTTTCCTGCGGCTAATATATGCGTAACCTCTTCTCGTATATGCTTTGCTGCTTCCAAACTGTCCGCGCCTGTTAATAAGTCATCCACGTAAAAATCTCTAAGAATAATCCCTGGACCTATTGCGTAATTATTTTGTTCATCGATGGCTAATTGCTGTAAAGATTTGATCGCTAGGTATGATGCCGAAGCATTTCCATATGTGACCGTAGTTAACTCGTATTTCCGAATTTCTTCCTTCTCGTTCTCCCGCCAAAGAATTCTTTGAAATGGTGTATGTTCTTCTGCCACTCGTATTTGTCGATACATTTTCGCTATTTCGGTCGTTAAAACGTATTTATGAAATCGAAATCTTGCTACTATATCGCATAAATCTTGCTGCAATTGAGGTCCGACCATAAGCACATCATTCAATGATATGTCGGTTGAGGTTTTAGCAGAAGCATCGAAGACTACCCTGAGCCTTGTAGTAGAGCTGTTTTCCTTGAGTACTGCATGATACGGAAGAAAGAAATGCGGGACTGAAAATATTTCATTTGCTTTTTCCAATGGCCGCATATGGCCCAATTTTAAATATTCGTTTATAAATTGCGAATATTCTTGCTTAAGTTGAGGATCCTCATTTAACTTGCGTTCTAAGGAATAAAATCTCTTTAATGCTTGTTCATATGAACTTCCTAAAACAGATGGATCCTCCTTGAATGGTAATGATACTTCGAATCGCCCTGCTGCATCGCGTTTTGTTGTCTGCATAAAATATTTTTCGCATATTCTTTCTACTGGCGACATTACACTACTTTCGCTGTTAACATTTTCTATTTCCTAAAATTTCAAAATATTTTGATTCAACACCTCGATAGTAGATATATTACATACAGAATGATTATTTAATTCTTGTTTGTGTATTATTGTGCCGGAAACCACCCAACCTAATAATGTCTTTTGTAAATAAGGCTGACCATTTCCGAGATTAATCTGACCCACGCACAATAATTTATAAAATGGCTCAACCCCAATTAGTAAATCTATTTCCTGAGATAAATAAAAGGTTGGATCAGCCAGTTTTATGTTTTTTGGTATAGTAATACGTTCTTTTGGAATAGATATGAGTGGTATGTGCTGGGTGATTTGATTTAGTACCAAACAATTTATATCCGCTTTAAATCCGCTTTGCTGAGACTTGATAGTGGCTTGTATTACGTAATTAGAGCTCGTTGTCGCTTGATTAATACCTTTAATCGAAATGTTCGCTTGCTTTTTTGGCAATTCAAGAATATCCGCTAATCTCTTGGTTATCAAATTAGATTGAGATCCTGAATCAAGCAACACCCTACAACTATACTCCTTTCCTTTAGAACTTAATATATTAACTGTCGCCGTCGAAAGTAAAACGTGAGTGTGCTCTCCTAGATTAGAATTGTAATTTGACACAATCGTGTTGACATCTGCTTGGACGAAATCGTCTGACTGAGCGCTTCGGTTACTGGATGCTAGATGAAGAAGCGTGTTATGTTTTTTATTACATTCTTTACATTTTCCAGCAGTGCATTGAAATGCCAAATGCCGTCCCTTTAAGCAATTTAAACATAATTTTTTAGCTTTTACCTCTTGAATTCTTTGTTCAATCGAGAGCTCGACACATTTTCGACATTTATTAATTGAATGTTTTTCTTTGCAAAATGAGCATAATGCGATATCGTTGGTAACAAGATTTGTTGATACGTTCCTCACTTTAGGAATATCGTCTCGTTTGGGCTTTGAAATCGCTTCTAATGTGTGGCATTTTCGCGTCAGAAATTTTGTCATTTCGTCAAATGTAGGAAGTTCTGTTGAAGAAAGATTTGCTTCCCAATCCCGCGCAGTAGTTGAATCTAATTTTGTTGTTAACAAATATACGAATATACCATCCCAATGCTCTGTAGGGCACTTTAGTGATGTAAGTGCCCTCACGTGCTTCAAAACCCCATCGAGAATTTGTCGTAATATAACATGATTCTCTCTATTTGCTATAGGTAAATCGAATATGGCCTTCATATGCTTTTGCGCTATTAAACGTTTGTTGTTGTACCTGTCCTCTAACATTTGCCAAGCCGATTGATAGTTGTTTGCGGATATTTCTAAAGAGTGAAGAACATTGGCTGCCTCGCCCTTTAGACACGATTTTAAGTAATGAAATTTCTGAATATCTGCTATTTGTTCATTATTGTGTATGAGAGTATTGAAAGTGTCGTAAAATGGGAACCAATCCTCGTATGACCCCGACAAATTTGGCAAGCTAATAGTGGGTAATTTTACACATCTATTTAATAATGGTGCAGATATTACTGATATATTTTCTTCGAATTCACTTACTGACTTATTATCTATATCTGCGCACTGATAATTCTGTGGGCTGTTGATTAATTGATAAGATTTATCTTTTAAACTAAAAAATCTGTTTTCGAATTCCTCGCGTTCATTAGTCTCATATTCTTCGTCGTCTAATTCTTCTATTTGAGATTGTAATTTATCAAACGCGTCATATGTAGCTGCAAACCTTTCCGTTCTTTCTTTAATTTGAGTTATTGTAATACCTTCATTTATGTTATTGAGAAAAGTTTAGAATCTAGTTGCCGCAGCTTTTACACCCTTGCGCTTGTTTTTTAGTGATAGTAATTGTATAGCTGCCATGACGTAAATGTAAGAAAGGAATTGACGTTTAGGTATATTGGGAGAATGATATAATAGAATGACTGGAGACTAACCTGTTAAATCCTGAAGTTGCAGCAGATGCTCAATTTCTTGTTGACGCTCTGGCGGTGGCTGTTCTCGAAGCTTCCAGTTCTTGTTGTTGATTTAATTCTTGAAGACACAAATGATTTACACTACACTGTTGGCTTTTCTTGTGCAATTCGCTGTCGTCAATATCCGACTCGAAGGACCAATGTTGAATCCTCCTGGTTTGAAGGATTGTTTGCCACTTTCAGTAGGAAAGTATGAGCGTGGATTGTTTCGCCACCCGTGTTGGTTTGTAAGACCACACTTTGTTAACCTTCACAGATGATGAGTTTGTTAGAATTCTAATCCTTCTATAAAGGTAATTAGGTAAAATACCTAAAATTTACAAATGCATTACTTAACGGTACCTCGTGATACATAAGAATAGACAGCATCGATATTGAATGGGAGCTTAACAGTGGGATTAACGCTCCAAAGCTAAAATCTATTAGGAAACGCTATTACGGAGATATTTACAATATTATTTCTAGAAACTATACAATTACTCTAAACCTACCGTTGTCAAAGGTAACGTTAATATTGTAATAAAGTAATTTATCCTTTGCTTAACAAATATCATTAGGTTTTGCCTGACAGTCTGAATCGTCATAAAGCATAATGAGATTATAAATGCACATTTATATATGGTTTTATAATGACGTTATTTTTACTTGCATACAATCTTAACTTAAACATAAATTGAATATAAATTAATTTTCTGGGTGATGCGCCAACATATGTTATATTTGTAATGTAATGTGTTTTCCATATCTTTATAAAATACACGTTTGATTTTTTTTTACTTGTAATTGGAAAGTAAAAAGGACAATTTCTTTTTACGGCCACTTGTGGCAAGAGAATTATTTCTTCGATGATGTTATTATAAGATGTTAAAATTGAATATAAATATTTTATGAGATTTAGTTTTTTATTAGTAACCTTATCCTATTAATTTTAAATAAGAAATGTTGTGGGAAAAACAAAAGGAATATCACTGCTAGAACCTACAAGAAATATATGAATGTTGATGGAGATTGAACTTATAAATTTAATAAAGAATTTTTTTTTACATAACAATGTTATCTCTACATTCGTAATAAATTATCAGCTTTGTATTATCGTAGTTTGATTAAATTATGCCGGTGCAAAATTATTATATTTAATTTGAAAACAAGGCTATAGCAATATGAACTACGATAAATCGCAGATAAAATATTATGGGCCGACATAGTTTCAAACAGTTTATTGGAGGCAAACCGATTAGTTTCGGGTACAAAGCTGGGTGTCTCAATTCAGAAAATTGTTATTCGATAAATTTTAAGCAGTATCAATGTAGTCAATATAATGGCAATGAGGATTACGACAGTAAATTCGGGAAAGCAACTTCTCCTTGAGTGACTATATTGGAGGAGTTACCAATTCAAAATGTGTGACACAAAACTTTGTTGACAATTTATTTGAAGCTTTTCTTTGTCAACATATTTGAATGGCAGAGGATATGGGATAACCGGAGCACTCAGAGGAACCAGACTTCCAGAAACCTGTATATTGATTAGAAAAAATATCAATGACAAAAACTCATGGAACATACACGAAGCCAGTATTTCTAAGGTAGTCATATGGCTGGATAATACTGTGGTAACCTGTGGTACTACTACCTACGGCATCGGTCCACACAGCCCGGTAAAACTATATTTTCAAGCGCAAGAGAAATTCATTCAAGCCTCCAGATATTTCGTGATTGACGAATACAACAATTTTTTGGGGAAAACTTTCTCTCAATCCGATATCGTTTATATATTAGAGGAAAGTAATGGTATTGGAGCATTTTTACCTGGTTACTAGACGCAAGCTTGCACAGTGCATGGACTTTGTATAATCACCTCCAGATAGAAAAAAAACCAAGAGTGTTGTCAATCAAATGCTTTTACGAAAATATGGCAATCCGCCTAGTCGGGCAGGTAGACCACGAACAAGTTTTAATACTTTCTCACAGTAAATTGGTTCTCTGACGAACTGCGATATAACAATTCAGGCAAGTATATAATCCCGATCCAAATAAAAAAGATGTGCATGAGAAGGATGCCATATCAACAGGACACACAATGTAAAAAGTGCAATGTGGGCCTTTGTGTATAATAGAGTGTTTATTCATTTTTCATACGTTATAAGTATATATAATATTATATTCCTGTTATCCCTTTGTCACAATTGTGACTTCCTTATTTATTATCTTCGTAAGAGCTACAGACCCTTCACTCTCGATTGACTCCCGATTCAAATGATTGTGAGGTCTGCTAGGAACACGTGGTCAGCGATTTTACCGGTTGTTTCTTGTTGAGTAATGTTTTGGTCATTGCCGAAATGCATTGTCGAATTGCATGTCAACTAAAAGTAAGCACGTTATTATTTCTATGTTTTAGAACTATTTACGCTCTGTAACTACTCTAGATAAAAGATATAGTATTGGGGAATAGAGTAATAAAACTTTCATGTCAAAATGTAAAGATTTGTGGTTTCGGGGCACATTTGATTTTGAAACTCACAATTGTTGATTCCTGGAGTGAAAACAGTTCATCAGGTCTATTCACAAAACTAATTTGTTTATTTTGTAGATAGCCTGTTTGATTTGAAACGATTGGAAGAGAATCCCGATGAGCTTTTTGAATTACTAGGCGAGATTAGATCAGACTTAGAACTTGATGAAGATCAAGATGAGGACGAAAATTTTAACATCTCAAATTTATGTGTAAATGAGGAAGTTATTGAGGAAGAAAGAACTCTGTTTGACTCTGCTGTCAGGATCTGCTTTTCAATCTAAAGCAGATCCTGGAGATGAAGATGTACCAAGTGATTGAGAAATGCTGTCACCTGGGCAATACTTTAAAAAATATTTAGATGATGACTCTTTCCACATGGGGGCTGAATTTTCAGCTAGATATTATGTTCAACAGACGGGAAGACTGTAAAAATTTCACCCGAAGATTGTAAAAAAATGTTTGGCTTGCACGCAATCATGGGAACAGTCAACTTTCCCACAATTCATATGTATTGGAATGCTAATTTTAAGTTTCCTTTGATAGTCAACGTTATGCCTCGAGACTGGTTTTATTTACTAAGAGTAAATTTTCACGTAGTAGACAATCTTGCTGTCACTGACAAGATGAAAACAAACATACTTTGGAAAGTCCAGCCCATGATAGATCGAATAAGAAATGGATGCCTCCAGTTGCCAAGAAAGGAGAATACATCATACTCCATATATGACCAAATGATCCCTTTTCTTGGCAGATATCTTGTGCGTCAATACGTAAAAAATAATCCACGACCTGTAGGATTGAAAAACTTTGTTTTCACTACTTGTACAGGACTTGATTTCGAAATTTATCAAGGAACAACAACAAATTTAAAATAATGAGGTGTGGCCACCACACGACTTTCTTATACGTATGAGCTTTTCAAACTACACAAATTTAAGAATTTTTTTATACAAAACTTATTCAAAATCCTATTCTAAGTACTTTCATTCTCTTAATAAATCGCTATAGAATGCATACTTTGCAAAATATTCGAAAAAAAGTGCTACTCGCTATGAATAAAAGTGCTACTTCGGGGCCGAATTTTGAAATTTCATGTATACAAAAAATATTGCAAATCCAACTCTAAATACTTTTGTACTCTTAATAAATATACAATAGAATGCATAATTTACGACATATTTGCAAAAAATCGTTATTCGGTAAGAGTAAAAGTGATACTTCCGGTCCGAATTTTGAAATTTTTTTAATACAAAAGATATTGGAAATTAAGTTCTAAATACTTTTATATTCGTAGCGTACCTGTCTAAAAAGGCATGACTTGCAAAAAACTGATTTTCGATAAGAGTAAAAGACCTACTTCCGGTAGTAATTTCGAAAAACTTTTTAAATAAAATGGTTCCCAATTTTAATTTTAAGTACATATGAATTCTTTATAAATTTGTTTAAACTTAGTAGTTGACGAAATATTTGCAAAATTCGATTTTTTCACTGAAGTAAAGTACTACTTCCGGTCTACCGCTTTTACTGAAAAACTAATTAGATCTCAATAGGCAGATTATACACGTAAATACAAAATTTGGAATTGATATCTACAGCGGTTTGACCGCTATCGTGGTCACACACACAGAGACAGACAGACACACACAGACAGAGACACACAGACATTTTTTAAAAACCATTTTTTGGTATCAGGGGGACTTCAAAACGTGGACATCTGCAAAAATCTCGAGGTCGAACATTTTCGTCATCCTTATACTACGTATAAGAAAGTAAAACAGGGAACTAGGTTTAGGCCCATCGGTAATTTTGAGATTGGTAGAAACTGTTCCAGAAGGAAGCTTAGTACTTTTTGAGAAATATTTTAGTACTCTACCGCTGATGGAAAAATTGGCTGAGATTAACATCAATGGAACTGCCACAATAATGTCCAATAGAGTTAAGGGTTATGAGTTCCGGAAAGGTAAAGATATTAATCGTGGAGACAGTCATCAATTTGCTCGAAATGATAAAAATATATGTGTTACCAAATGGATGGATAACAAATCTGTACTTATGATTTCTACGGCATACGGATCAGAACCTCAGTGCGTCGTTCAAAGGTGGGACAAGTTAAGAAAAGAAAAGGTAAACATTTCTTGTCCAAAAGTTGTGAAAATGTATATTCAGAAGATGGGAGGCGTCGATATTTGTGATCAAATGCTAGAATATTATAGATATTTTTACAAAACTAGGAAGTGGCCTTTAAAAGTGATCTTACATCTCTTTGATTTAGCTATTGTTAATAGCTGCCAAGAATATAGACTAGACCATGCTATGTCTACAAGTAAACCAAAGGGGATTAAATTACTTGAATTCAGGTTGAAATTAGGAGAATACCTTGTAGGGGATACGAAAAAACGTATGGCGGCAGACAATGATAATATTGACATCGAAGACAAACAGCCATAAACAAAAAGAAGACCAGCAGCTTCAATGTCATGTAAAGATAAAAGGTATGATGGATTTAAACGATGAGTTGAAAGATCCTCTGAGTTGTAGGAACCGTGGTTGTGACAGTCGTTCAAGAATTCGTGGTACTAAGTGTAAAGTCTATTTGTGTCTTAATAAATTTAGAAATTGTTATAAAGAATTTCATACCAAATAAATTGGACATTACTTACAAAATAAATATTTAGTTTCACAATTGTGACTTTTTTATTCACTCCCATTGCTCCCAATTGTGCACGTCCTGTAATTCCTGGACAAGATCCTGGAATAGATAACCAATATAATATCAATCAAGCTCTTGCTTAAATAAACCATTAAATGTATGGGAATCAACCTATTAACAAACAAATATTCCCGGGAGGCAAAGGGTTATAATGTAATTTTCTATCAACAAAATGTGTGTTTATCAATAAATCATATCACCATATAGTCGCAGCTTAGGGCTTTGAATAAACTAGAGATTTTACAAAATGAGATATTTTCAAATCCAAGAGATCTTATAAAAGGAATATGCTAAAGATTATTTAAAATAATTTACTTTCAATAATTTGGGCAGAAATAGTTAAAATGTAATAGCGGAAGCGCTCGGCATGCTCATTGCTAACGTGGCGAATATATTCCTGACAAAAGTCTAAGTAAGACTAGGATGTCATTGTGCAGTTTAAGCGATATATTGCATCTAGCACCGTCAAATGCTTTATCATGCCTGTTACTAAAGTTATGTTATTTTCTGCTTCTTGTATTCCAAAAAAACTATTAAAAAAACTATCCATGTACACCCACGCAGCTTTTTCCCGTGATATTAATTGGGTTTCAAATTTTCCATCACTTACAAATTTGCATATCGGAAGTTTAACAAAAGCAATGCATTGTCTATAAAATACGCGCAAATAATCCAAAGTACTGTCCGTACTTTTTCTTTTCTTTTTCTTCATTGAAATAGCATATGCTATGGAAATAGAAGGGTAGATATTTCCATTATGTAAAACACTGTTTTCAGGCTGATATTTAAAGAATTTATAAATAATCTCTAAGAAATAGGGTCATGCTGTACCCCAAAAACTGTAGAAAGTTTATAAACATTATTGCCACATAATTTAAATTGAGTATTGAATATGGCTCGCGAATATAGATGCATTGTAATCAGAATTAGTTGATTTATCATTACTTTCAATACTAATATTTGAATCTTATGTGCGTGAGGTTTTTGTGTCTGTCTTTACATAATCATGTTTCCTTTTTTATGGCTATAAATCCTGCTATTTTATTAACGCAAAAATATCAATATTTTATATATTTCTCCTGTTTTGTCCAACGCATCACTGGTTATCTGTAGAAGGACATGCTTTACCTTTAGCCATTGCTAGCTCAAGGTGAAGCATATATCGACGCAGATAACCATATCTGATTCATGTAATTATATGTGGAATCCACAGTGTGTCTTGATTTTTTACAGTCACACTAAAGTGATGTTTATAAGTTCAAGTACTCAGAGTTCACTTTCACTCTTATTAAATGGAGTAAATTTACCACGCACATAAAATAATTGTTTGAATTACTTACAAATGAACAAAACGATTGTGTCTATTGAGAACTAAATTAAAATCTTAATTTTATTTTTGTCTTATATTAAAAACTTACTTCACCCGTTCGCACTACTCTTTGTTGTACTATTACAGTCAAATTCGAATCCATTATATAGCACATATCTGCGAATCTGCTCCCTAAAAGGTAACAACCGAACCGAACTTCAGAACAACATTAAACACTTGTTACTCCGTGAGTGATCAAGTCACATAACATTTGAACAAGCCTCCAGTTGCACTTTCTTCGTAACCAGAGCTCAATCAATACTAACGGTTTTCAATTAATTAGTGTCTTGTTAAGGATGTCCCATAAGGTACTTCGGGATTTCCTTTTTAAATAAAACCAACAATTTTAGAAAAATAACATAATTGCATATTTCATCAAAGAGTAGAGACATGACACTTATAATTAAAAATAATATTCTAACAAATGTCGCCCTCGGCTGTATCTACAGACGACCATTCTTTCCGTAATATTGTCAATAACTTTTTGACACAATTAAAGTTTAATTGCACCATAACTTGAGGAATATTTTGCTTTAAGTCTTAAATCGACCGCGGATTGTTAGAATAGTCTTTGAGAAACCCCCAGAAAAAATAATCAAGGGAGTCCAATTGCGTGATCTTATAGGCCAATGAATATCACCATTTCGAGACATGACACGGCCGGGAAAAAGTGGCTCTAACAAGTCCAAAATTTCCCTCGCCGTATGGCACATGGTACTATCTTGTTGAAAGAATATATCGTTGAGCAGCATATTATCCAATTGGGACCATAAAAAATATCTCAACATATTGCGGTAGCGTGCGCCATTAATATTTACCGTTTCACCATCGTCATTTTCATGAAAGGAATGGTCATGTAACTCCTCGAGCCCAAAATGCACACCATACGGTTACTCGAAGACGATGTAATGGTTTTTCTTCATTCACACGAGGATTTTCACTTTTCCAAATCCTACAATTTTGTTTATTTAGATAACTTTCGAGGTGGAAGTGGACTTTGTCGGAAAAGATAATTTTATTACAATATTCCTAACTCCTTCTAAGATCGCATCAGCAAACGCATGGTGGCATTCGTGGTTTATGGGCTTTAACTGTTGTGTTATTTGAATTTTATACCCGTGCGTAGTCAGATCTTTGGTCAAAATTCGATGCAAAGCGTTTTTCTTTATGTTTAGCTTTTGATATCGACGACGAACATTAGTTCGTCGTGTTTTGGAACTTCCAGCAACATGGTCACGTACTCGTGCGGATAAAACTCTACGGGGACACATTGGCACCTTCAAATTAACAACCAAACCAATTCCTTGCCTCTAATTTTCGAATAAGATTGCGAATTGCTTCGTCACTTGGCACATGATTACGCCCAAACATTAAACGAAGTTTACGAATTGTTTTCACACAATAACATGAATTTTGAATAAGTTTGCACAATTCTAACATGGTCTTTCGTTGTAAAATGCTTCATGATTAAATTGCGGGTATGTAGATAACATATGCGAAATATAAAATATCTACGTTAAGTTGTTGAGAAATGGAGCTAAATTTAAATCCCGAAGTACCTATTGTCAGATATTGACTTAAGGTAACGACTTTGTTTATATCATGTGTCAACTGCTAGTTTTCATTATACCAAATAATTTTGCTGAAATATGATTTTAGACATATCCATGCAAGCCCAAAGATATTAATCTTCAAGATTGTTGTAATGATCTCACTTATCCCCATTGCTCCATTGCTGTCGCAATGTCTTATACAGCACGTACCATTAGTCGTGAATTATACAAGAACATCTATCTCCATATCCAATAGATACGCGCCTTACAAATTCACTACCATATATACGCGACTGGAGTTCCTTAATCGCAGAAGTTAAGCGATCTAACCCCTCTTCTGTTCACCTTCACTATTCTCATCTGTCACGTGACAATTAATTATTACTGTGTTTGGTGTATGCAAATTCATTGTTGATTTCAATTAGGACTGGGTGTAAACCTCATTGTTTAGACTAAGCACAAAAAAGGACCGTACATTTTTCGCCACGAAGTCAGCCCGACCAGAGCGTCAGATAAAGTCGCTTATTAGGCTTTATCTGAAGCTTTGATTGGGCTCACTCCGCGAAGAAAAAAGTACGGTGCTTATTTCTTACTTTTACCTAGAAGGGATAGAAATAATAACACAACAAAGGTCATTAACTTTTTTTTACTTTTAATTACATTAAGACATGCACATTGAAAAATTAAAATTATATTCTTGCCAAAGGCATTTAAACTTGAAATATAAAATTAATAAAATCAGTGCTACGGATTTTAATATGTAAAACACATCGTAATTTAGGAAATTTATCTATTATCTATTCGTGTGCTAATTTTATACAAACAGATAATAGATTTATTCGGACCTTGTTTATAAACTTACCACTATATGTAGCCTATGTATTACAAAAACTGCTACAATCTATATGACTCAATACATTCGATTATCATGACTGTATATCTATTTAGATCTACTTGTAGTAGCTTCAAATTATACAAGATTGGTCATAGGGACGGTGCGAACGAATGGTTTTCCTACTATTCATGAGAGGAATATAATTTGCAGGTGTAAGCACGGCTGATTAATAACGGACAATTGCAGGTCTGTCTGGGACGACAATTAATTGTTAAGGAGAACGGATAGAAATTAGTAAATGTAAGCACGGCTAATCAGTGGCGGATGATTTCGGGTTCGTCCGAAAGGTAATTATTAGGGAAAATGGGTGCTAATTATCATGTGAACTTCACGGCTAATTAGGGAGCGAGAAGACTCAAAAGCAAGCCAACAGGACAGATTATGGATCTCGGAGTGAACAAGGAAGCAGATTACAGAACAGCTCTCCAAGTTAATTTTACATTCAAATTTGTCGCTTTATATAGAGACAAAATGCGATGCGCATTTGAAAAAAATCGCGATTTCCACAAGGAAAACACGTATTGATCACGTGAACAACTTGTGCTAACACACATCTAGCATATATACGTCACGTGAACAAATCATGCTTTTGGTCATGTTTTTAAAAAATTAATTATGCGGAAAATATAATACATATTACATTTGGCATACTTGGAAAAACAAATCTCATAATTACGGAAATATTAGTATAGAAATGCCAAACTTATTAATGTGAAATTAACGTTTATATTTAATAACTAGACCTTCGGCGTTTCTATACACTAACAAACAAGTTTTTTACAGAAACATAAAAATAAATATTTAGACTGAGAATTTGTAAAAGTTTCTTTTTTTTTGTAGATAAAAGGTTTTATGTATTGCATCGTCTGAAAACATATCTTTGATATGCATTCCATTAAAATAGAACACACGTATGTACTTATCCTATTTAGCTATATAGGAAGACTGATATATGATAGCGATTTAAGCTTTAGAGAAAACAAATCTATTAAAAAAATAATTGAAGAAATATATATCCTGCTATAAGTTGTGATAATTATGATATGCCTTATAACTTTTCATGTCTTTCAACTTTTTGTTATTGATTATTTTCGCAACTGCAATAATTTTTCTCTGTTACAGCTCACCACATATAAGTTGAGCGGTGAAGGTCATATGCGCAATGAACAAAAAGGGGTAAGCTGTAGTAGCGGGGTGTATAGGCCAGCATTTGTCACAGCTCTATCCATCTCTACCATGCATTCTCTCACTTCTTTATCTGCGCAGATGACCGCTCAACTTACATGTGGTGAGCTGTACTACATAGAACAATATTTATCTATTCTTTTCTTTACTATTGTGACAATTATATATACCCAAATAAACAAATTTGTTGATAACGTCCTTTTAGATTCGTATTTCTGTTGTTTTAAGCACTCATCGGTGTTTTATTTATAGCACACACAGCGATTTCTCATTGTCATTGACGGATACTTCAGGTAATCCTTGACGATTATGAATATGTTCTACAATTAAGCTCTCTCACGGAAAAACATTACTTATTTTGTATATTAAATATATTTCTCATTACACCCGTTATCAGTAATGAAAGTAATCATTAAATATCTATATAGCAGCTTTTCCAGTGGCAGATGAGCGGATAATATCTTCTCATTAGTGTAATTCTTACAAGTTACTTGACAATTACTCTTATTTGGCATGTTCACGTACAAATACATGTATATGAGTGTAATAACGACGATCAATTAAAACATAAAAGCAATTTAGGTGTCATTTGAGAAAATACCATCGAAACGAAATATTAATTAAAACTGCAACATCAGTAGTTGCATCATGTGTCTTCCAGATTAGGATGCAAATGATTGAAATTAATTAGTGCGGTCGTTAACGAGGTAACAAGCTTTTTTGACGCAAGTTGCAATCGTTAAAATATAATGTTTATATCAAGGATAGATCTGTTTATATAAATTAATAATTATGTGAATAATTATTGTCATGGTTCATAAGAACACAGACATTGTTAATACATAACACAATGAATTCAATACTAAAATATTAGAGCATATGGTATAGATATTGCTCTCATTGCTTAATCTGACTATGAATTGTGTTTATCGAATATAAGTTTTTATCTGTAAGTAACTACAGATATATTGAAGTAGAAATTTTCGGGAATCGATTTAATATTTAAATGTACATAGAGACTTTGGGAATGAGACATTGACGAATCCGCTCCAAAAGAGCTTTAGTCGTGTTCGATAAGAGAGCA
Source organism: Amphimallon solstitiale (assembly GCA_963170755.1). Taxonomy (NCBI): domain Eukaryota; kingdom Metazoa; phylum Arthropoda; class Insecta; order Coleoptera; family Scarabaeidae; genus Amphimallon; species Amphimallon solstitiale. Next base: position 118,320,471 of record OY720682.1, on the reverse strand, counting down.
TTTGAATCATAAAATTTACTCATTTTATTTACTACTAGCTGCCCGTAGCCCGACATTCTCAACCACATCCTATTTCAAACTTGCTTTGTGTGTACTGCCATTGGCCGATATAAAATTATTGTTTATTCTCTAGCTAAACAGCGAATCAATGATATATTATTATAATCAACCTATCACTCTAATGCCTATTTAATATTTTCAGATAAAATTTGGAAAAAAAATATGATCACAACTTTCCATACAACATAAGGAACACACACAAAATTTTATCAATATCGATTAAGTAGTTTCTATAAAGAACAAATTAAACGTATTTAATTTTTACATATTGGCTTGATCTAATATATGTTAGTTAATATAAAGGAGCAATACATATTATAAATTAAGACAAAGTTACCGCAAGAACTGAGCCCTGCTGAACACCAAGTGGATGTCAATAGGCTGGTATTTTTTTTTACTCCATCGATATTCATTGCTACAGAAATTCTGGCCCTTCTCTCATTTACCATCCACAGATTTTTTTTGTCTTCATAAACTTTGATGAGGACTCAGGTAATAAACCCAAACTGAGTCACTGATATTAATTTATATTTTTATATATAATTAATCTACTACTTCTACTATTTATAATTTTGTCAAAGATTTTTGAAAAAACAGATTACAAAGAGATATGTAAGTCTGTATTTGCTTATATCATGTAGATTGCCATTCTTGTGAATATGAATTTCTTAGTCAGTTTTAGACTGCTGAGAACCACTACTTCAGACACTTGTTAATGATTAGCAAAAATTTGCAATGAAAATAACTTACTTTCTATCAAAACTGTCTTATGTTAAAAATTAGACAAATACTCCACTAAAAGAACCCTTCGGAAGAAAGAAAACGAATTGCATACACTTTGAAGCAATAAAGTTTATCGAAGTAGAATAAAATTACTGATACGGCACCAACTTAATTTTTAGAAAACAATGATTCTTATATCTTCTGCAAGTCTTCACACCTATTAGTAAAGATTTCCCATTTCATGCGTGCATCTTATGAGAAACTATTAGTGATTAATCCTTTTCACAAGATTTGATGTATTTTTTTAGAACGGCTAGCAATTATTATATTTTCTTCATGTAAGCTCATTTAGCGATAACTGAAATATAAGATAATAGATAATTTCTCTGTCTTATATCAGATTTTTTGTTTTCTTTTATGACAGTTTTAAATGAAAGATTATGTTACACGTCCAATCCTTTATACAACAAAATGTCAGTCAACTTTTTAATTTGTATAAAGAAGTTGAAAAAGAACTAATTTGACTGAAACCCCAATCTTTATTACGTATGCATCTGGCTTTTCAACTTTTCAAAAGAAATCACCAAAAATATCAAAAAAGGGAATCAAAGCCTGCAATAGTCTATTTGTGTCTATTTCTGATCTTTACCAATGATAATTTTCTCTAGAATGGGCATTTATGATGCAATAGAAAAGGCTATCCTCTGGAAGTCTAACTGAAGTATCGGAAATTGGTTGTATGAAGTTTTAGGTATTTGTAATATTTCTTATGGATTTGATAGCCTATGTTCCTTCAAAACAAGCCAGCAAACTTTTGCTGTTCCTAAATAGCTATATTATCTACTCGATAAATATATTCCAATTCATAATAGTATTGAATCCGAATGTATAAATATGTCGTGGAGTATGATTCAGATATGGTAATAAAACATATGCAAACACAAAACGAGCAACAGTGAGGATGACCAAACAGAAAATAGGTATATAGTCATCAAATAAAATGTCTTGCTTGTTGCTCTATACACAAGAGAAACTGAAAGGGAGACAAATAGAAAAAATGAGGTGTTCTTTTCGTATACAAAAATTATTCCATATTAATATTTTTGTAATTAAATCTTGTTGAATGAATAGTTTTAAGATATCTGCCACAAATATTACATCTTTATAGAAACATTGTTCCAAATGAAGATCTAAGTGAGGCACATTTACACTCTTCATAAATCTGTTTAGAATGCATATTTAGGGAGTTATTTGCCAAAAACAGCTCTTTTTATAAGAGTATAATTGTTATCACCGGTTAAATCTATGGTCTTCACATCTCTATCTAGAATAAATAACTTGTGAGATAAGTTTTTCCTATAATCTTTATATTTTTTAGATATTTGTCTAGAATTAGTAGTTGATGAAATTTAAATTTTTCAATGAACTACTGCAAAATTATGGTTTGTTTGTTCTGTGTGTAATGATACCGCACATGATCTTTTACCAATACGCACATCACTTTTACGTTGTGTAATTCTATTCTTTAACCAATGTGAAGTCTGACTTATGTATCGTTTATTACAATCAGAACAAGGTATAGAATAAATAATATTTGATTTCAAAAGCAAAGGGGTTGGTGTTTTTATTTTGGTAAACAGACTTTCTTAGGACAGTGCATTATAACGAACCATTCGAGTCCCCGGTATACTTCCAAAAGAGCCAACTATTGATGGCGTTAAATTGTTTATGTTAAGAATCTTTCTATATCTTGTTATGACTGGAGCAACATCGTCAGAAGTGGGGGAAGGTACGGGGTCACTAAAAACAAGCTTTCGTAGAAGTTGTCTTGGATAACCATTATTTAGAAATATATCAAAAAGTAAATTTAGATTTTTGTTTAATAAAGTCGGGTGATTAATGCGTATAATTCTATTCCTTATTGCTAAAACTGTATTGATTTTATGGTTGATTGTATGATTTGAATTAAAATTAATAAAACGTCCGGATGCTGTGGGCTTCTCATACCAATCCAACAAAACACTACCATCATTACTTCTTATGATTTTTGTGTCTAAAAATGGTATACTGTTGTTTGTCTCAACAGTAAATTGAAGTTGATTATGGAAACTATTGAATATGTCTAGAGTATACTGTATGGAATCAGAAGGCACTGCACAAATAATGTTATCTACATATTTAAAACTGAAGGGTAGCTTAAACTTAAGTTTGTGTACAACAGCATCCAACAATGAATCCATGACAATCAGAGCCAACACAGGACTAATAGAACTACCCATTGGAACACCCTGTTTTTGTTTATAAAATTTATCTTGAAATGTAAAAAAGCAATTGTGACAAATGAAACTGAGTGACTCACAAAACAATCTAAATCTAAATTACAGTGAGGCCGTACTAAGTCCCATGAATTGATAATCACGTCAATCACAAATTGATAGGGTATATTAGTGAATAGAGACAATACGTCAAAGAAGACTAAAACAAAGTTTTTTGGTACACAATCAACAAATGTGAAAGTGTTCCTCACATTGTAAACTGTCCGCTCTCTAAAAGCATCACTCAAAATATTCAATAAATATTTTGCCAAGTTGTAGCTTTGTAAGTTGACGAACCAATACAATGGGCCTTAATGGGACATGCAGTTTGTGAAATTTTGGTAAGCAGTATAGTTTAGGGCAAACTGAGTTTGTAATAGAAAATTGCTTGTATTTGACATCGTCAATAAATTTTTTGCTTTTGAGTTTTTTTTATTAGTTTATTATGGTTAAGTTGCAAAGTAAACGTAGGATCTCTCACAACAACGGTGTGGTCTCACTCAACGGTCATGAGAAGCTGGTTAGTTTTATTAATATAATCCCCACGATGCAAAGCCACTGTTATGTTTCCTTTGTCTGCATTCAGAATATATAGTTTTGGATTATTTTTAAGAAAAGTTTTTGTTTTATGGAAAATATCAAAATATTTTGATTTATCATTATTACGATGTAAATAGTGCGTAACAGTAGTAGTGACTTTAGCTCTGATTATGATATGTTTATCATTATCTATTCTGTCAATGATGTTCTCTACATCTGTCAGAAGGCGACACACATTCCGAGTCGTGAGAGTCTCCGAAATATTGAATTTAGGGCCTAATGACAAAAAATCTGAAATATCTGAAGGAATATTTGTATTTGAAATATTCTTCAGCAATTCGCTATTATCTAAGAATAATTTAGATTTGATGTTATTATTAATTAATCTATTAAGTTTGCTCATGTTTTTATTTTTTATGTTATTGAAATGTTTATTGTAGAATAACTGTAATCTGTCAAGAAAATTATTAAATATGTAAGGCGAAAAACTCGAGAAAGTGTTTCTTTTATTGACACTATGGACTGTCTTAAGGACCTAATATTTTTGTGAACCGTTTTAATTTCGAAATTTAAAACTTTCTTGCTTAACCTGTTATTGAGTTTTATAGCTAAAGACGTAGTGGCTAGATCCTGACTGCTGAGAAGGTTCATAATGTTACCATAATTCTGTTTTAAGTGATTTGGGAATACACCATTTCTTCTGTACTCCAATAAGAATATTTTTCGATTGTACTTGTTTGCCAACTTGTTGTGAAGGGAATAATATTTCTTTAGTTTCATACTTAAACCATGTCCAAATATTGTGGTAATATCTTCGTAGAAACCAATTACAGCCTACATTGGTCAAATAAAAAGCTCTTTTGTTTAATCCTCAATATTTCGTTATCAATTGATTAACATCATCAGGAGAAATTATAATTAAAGTTGTTTAACATTTGAAACTAATAATATAAAGATTCATTCATATCTATAACATTTATTGTTTTTCTCCTATTTTGACCCGAAAGACATTTCCCACAGATACTGTGGTACTATGCTTTGGCCTTGCGGGCATCGGCAAGGCCAAAGCATCTCAATCTCCTAATTTTTCATTTGGTAGTTCTTCTACACGTCGCCCAGAAATTTTTCTACGATGTTGCCTACTTTCTTGTGACCAATCACTTCAATAAACAACTGTAGCAATATTTGTACGATAAGCCTAGCAATTAGACGAAATACGTCTCTTGTAGTTCAATCGTACCGGTCCCTTTCAAAATTCTTTAGATGGCGATATTTGGTTGTCTACAAACTCTTGGCATTTTGATATACCTATCTATTCATATACAACATAGACAGTTACTATGGAAGAACCCGACTACACTTATCCAAAATAAAAAAAGGAATGTTAGAGTTCGACAAAAAGACAACATAACCATTGAATGCTCTTTTTCTACATGATTCAACTAAAGATGAAAATTTCTATCAACTTTCTCTTATTTAAATTCAAATTTTTTTAAAATTACGGGAATTCTTATTTATACTCTTTTTGTGTTCAGTTTTCCCATTACAAAATTAGTTGAGTAAACATTCAAATTTCGGCAGTAGCTGTCAATAACACTTAAACATAAACATCTTTAGACTAATGTCTGCCAACAAAAGAGTGCTTTTGGTTATCTACGTTGCATTACTGGTGTATATATATTCTTGGCGTGCATTAAAATTCTATAAAAACAAGTTATTAAAGGGTCATGTAAACGCTTAAAAACAAAACATTCTTGTATAATTTAATATATTAAAATATTTGTTCTTCGTGCATGTAGGTACTTGATGGTAAACATCTACAACAGATATGACGGTCCGATAAAGCTGCAAGTATATTGTGTAAACAATGTTTTATATACGTAATTGATGGTATTTTCTGATGTTGTTTGTGTATCAAACAAGTTGAACAGGCGATGATTCGCCCCTCGTGACGAAAGGGGTGCAAAAGTTTCCCGGTTTTGAGCCGTGACGTCACTAAAAGAGGAGGTTCCTTGCACTGTTACCACAGCCGGGAGCCGCCAATCGTAAGACCGTACAACATAATAATACCACGACCATATTTGAAAATTATTCTTATTATACTGAAAATTATATGGGAAGCCATTTTGAAATGTTATTACTTACACACTAGCAATTTATGAAATATAATATACAAAACGTCGGTTTACAGAATTCTGAAAGGAACGGAAGTACTAAACATATAGTAAGAAAGGTATTTTTTTGTTGCTGTTTTTACCACTTTTTACTGTTAAAATGGTGAGAAATACATATGCATAAATACCTAGAAAACGAAACAATTATGAAACAGTTGGTTCTGCAATAATAGTACATATTACGAGTAGGTACACTGCGACGAATACAAATATTTATTCAATAGCACAATTAACGGATATTTCGTAATAATGATAATTAATAAATAAAAGGAAAGGCAATAATACATTTTTCTTGTTTTAGTATATTTGTGATACCTTAGCACATTATTATATTCTAGCTTTTTTAGGCAAGCTTTAATGTGATTTTGGTGGGAAAGTATAAAATGCGATTTTTTAAAGTGTAGGACACATATTTATAGACGTTTTATTGAAATAATTACAAAACAAGTAATTTATAAGCACGTAGGCAAACTGTCTTCGAACTTTTCCAAGTACTTACTAATTACATGTAAGTGACAAAAATCAGTTCAGTTGAGAAAGTGTTTAGTGAAACAGAGGTACTGGTAGTAGATGGCTATACATTTTTTTTTTAAATTGAGCAATGGAACTAAACGATCGTGCTGTAAGTACAGAAAAGCCAATTGTAAGGCGTTCCTGAAAAGTGACGGTGTTGATAGCAATCTGATACAAATGTTCAATGCACATAATCATAAAAACAATAAGCGATCCCTGCTCAACAGACGCAGGATGTTAATAACACACTCAAAACGAAAACTACAGAGGATACATGCACCAGACCTAACAAAAATTATAGAGACAGAATTACGGAAAAATGACATTGACACAATCACGATCTAGGACGTGCAGTTAAATCGAAAGAATTTCTAAAATGCAAGAAGTTCAACAAGACCTGTGATAAAAAAATCACTAATGAAAGTGCACACATATTTAAATTAAAACATAAAGACTAACAAAAGTGCAAATGTAATTAAAAATGTTATTAAAAATCATATAGTATGTTGTGCTGTGAAAGTAACATAAAGTGTAGTGGATGAACTCCATGTTGATTGACTTGAATATGCACCTCGTTGGTTTTTACAATTGTCCATTGTTCAGGGTTTTTGGAATGGTAATTATATACTGCTCGCTTTTGCCGTTGTCCAATAAATCCAAACACAGTTATTTAAACGAAGAAAGAATAAAATTAATCCTTCATATCATCTAATTCAACCGGATTTTGAGATGGATATACAACGAAGTATTGAGGAAGCTTTCCCAATCGCACAAATAAGAGGATGGTTCCACATAGGAGAGTCATGATACGTAGTATTTTTGCATAAAATGGTCTTTATATTTGCATAGCTATTGTAATTTGATTGTCTTGGTCCCTCATATCCACTGGTATCGAAAAATCAAACAAGTCCAATTATCCGCGGAATATATTAAAGGGAATACCTCAATCTCGAATTATTTAAGCTATCTATTCGGACTGCTTTTGATTTAGCAACTATACAGCATAACTAAGCGATTCACGCATTTGCAGAAGATGCTATGTTCCTTCCCCAAATTTGGACAGAAAACATATCTAGTATTAGACTAACCACGAATGCGTGTGAATCATCATAAAACAAAGGGGTTTTATACCAAGTACACCTAGCAGAAAAGTTTTAAAGAAACAGCAATTTTTAGAGGAAAGATTCAGGATTTCCATAATAATAAAATAAAGCAATTCGAGTTTTTTAAAACCGTCTTCTACCATTTCGAAAATATGCTTTAATACCTGCATATGTTTTTATGTATATGTATATATGTTAAAAAAAGAAATAAAATAATTTAGAAAACTAAGTGTATGGTATTTTATTTGATCACTACAACAATCAGCCTCCCCAGAAAATCTCAGTTGTGTTGTGTTGGATTGTCATCTGGTGCTGGAAATTGGTTGGCAACTCCATTTTCTCTATACCAACTTTATTGATCCAGTTGCTAATAATATTTTCTCGATGATGATGACGAGGATTAAAAAGAAATTCTCTTCCCACTGGTGCTGCATATCAAAGAACAATGGGAAGCAGAATCTGAAAATTCCATTTATATAAAGTCAATATCAGTGTGCTCTCCAATACTTATCTCTACTTGTTCTAGTTGTTTGCTTTGTGGGACAGGTATAGAGTATCTCTTGGTGTTTTTGATGTTGCACCAGTTTCTAAATCGCAATTCAGAGTTCTAGAAATTACGCGTTGATTCACGTCAAACACTTTCCCAACTCTTTGCATTCATCGACTTTCCAATTAACCTAAGGCTCTTCGCCTAATCGTGTGTTTCTATTTCGGACAAAACTCAAAATTAAAACCTTCACTACGAATCAGAGGGAAAACCTTTTTAATACTGTAGGTCTTATCTTAACTGTCACTACTTTTTTTCATCAATTATATGAATAGTAAGTCTGAGCGATCTAACTATTAACATTTATATATAGTACATACACGATTACATGCAGGATTTACGAAGAAAGTTATGAATGAAGTTATTCAGTTAGTTTTTGCATAACTCTGGTCCGAGCACTACTGTAATAATAGAACTGGTCTGAGTGAGAAATATTTCCGAATTTAATTAGGATGGTAGTGCTACTTTATTTTGCTACAAGTAGGTACGTATTGTTACATTTTTAATCTAGCAGCTTTGTTCATGTTGATATTTATATCCACTCAACAAAACCAAGCTAGTCAATCGGTGACGATCGAACATACGAGAAAATTGAGACTGTAGAGTGGATCAAATGTTCTAGTTGCTATAGATAATTTAGCCAATCACCAACTGTCACAGTCCAACTTCTGCATATTTTCGATCTTCATAGATTGAACCATGTAGTCTAGGTTCAAAACATGAATTATCGTTTAAATATTTTTAAATATAAAAAAGACGTAAAAATATCCCAAAGTTTTTGCTATGTTTTTTTACATAAAATAATTATGAGCACATCTTATTCTCTTCACAGTTAGAGTGATATAGACAATTGCCGAAATGATGTCAGGTAATTTCTTATTCAACACTATTGGAAACATTAACGTTTATGTATTTTTCAATTGTGAAGCAATAGCAATCTTATCAACTTCAGACTACAATTTTTGATTATAAAATATTTATATAATGAATTGTTTGGTAAAATGTCATACTTTAGGTTTTTTATTAAATATTTATTAACGAAATCAAACACTTCGTTACGATATAATTTTACCGAATTTCTTTAAAGGGCACCATTATTATGAACATAATATTGACATATTATAGTAATTTGCAACATGTAAACAACAAAATGACGATTACAGTTGAAACTTTTATACTTTTATAACTTATAGCTTTATAAATTACATAGCTTAATTTTTAAATAAAGTAAGTTTGCTTTACTAATATTAATATCTAAATTTTAACATTTCCATCGTAGTTGTCAGGCATAATTTTAATTTCGGTACCTCTCTATTTGGATTTCAGCTACACTGTTAGAAATATTGTCTTGATCTAAGAAAGTATATTTTCTTGCGTATATACAAAGCTTTAATTTACTTGATTTGAAACGGTCCGTTTTATTATAAGTAAATATTTCCAAACCGTTTTAAATCAAGTAAATTAAGGCTTTGTATATACGGAAGAAAATTATATTTTCTTAGATCAAGACAATATTTCTAACAGTGTAGGAGTAAAATATATCTTGTTTTTGGTTTCTTCGATAACATAAAATCACAATTTTGCTGTATTCTCTTTGTTCTTTTTGTATAGTTAAACTTGCTCGGCTGTCTCTTGGACAAATTTTTCTTCGAATTAATTCTGCTTGCAGATGTGTTTCATGTGTACACTTCAAAATATTCACAAGTGATTTTTTCTTATTTATTGACTATAATTTGAATATAAGTTATTCAATTAATTAGAAAGAAAAACTCGTTTCACAAAAATATATACGATTTATTTCATAAACGAAATGTACATTTAGTTTATGAAATAAATCGTATATATTTTTGTGAAACGAGTTTTTCTTTCTAATTAATTGTTTAAAATTCACAAGTGCTCAATTATCAAGATTAATAAGTTATTCAGTTTTACATTAGAATTCTACTTATATTATTATTTGCTAGATAGCATTTTTCTCTCCTCATTAGCATTGTCACAACATACTTCTATTGCAAAGATACTTCCGATTTACCCTGCTGCGATAGATGCCATCATCATTTTTAAATATTTTTGAAAACACTTCCGAAATGATAAATCGACCTTAATAAGGAGATGAATACTTATATTTCTAAATATTTGTCGAATATATTCCCTCATAGCTTCTGTCGTGCTTACATGTATAATGTATATTTTACGCAAAAATTTTTTCATATAAGTTTAATTCAGTTTTCTTTCATTTTGTTATGAACAATACTACCCAAAATTATTGCCACTTGATACGCCGTCTTCGGGAAATATAATTTTTTAAAAACATTGAATTTTTCAGAAAAATGGTAATAAATCAAAAACATTGAATATAATTATGCTGAGAATACAAAAATGTACTAATATACATGTATTCCGTTTAAAAGAGTATAACTATGGGCAGTCACAAGGTTATGGAAGACTCTGTATGATACAAAATAAATTTAAAAGTTGCTCCTAATAAGTGCATGGCTGTCCTAAGAAGAAAACCGTTAACAAATATCTTTTCTCATAAAGTCTCAATCGGCCTTCCCCACGGAAATGACACCCTGCATGTATATGTATATAATAATGTGTTAAAAACAATGAATTTATCTTGGAGCAGCAGCAATACAAAGATAATTAATGATAATAATTCCATATGAATGTATACAACTCTACTCCCAATATTTACAATACCTAGTCTTTTAATTGTGCAATTTGCACCAGTATTATTTGTGTGGTGGAGTTGTATATGTACATATATGTAATACAGGACTACCGCTAAATAGGTACCAGGCTATATGAATCTGAAGAATTCGTATAAATGTCTAACTGGAAATCAAAAAAGAAATTTATTTGTAACTCATCAAAAATTTCTACATTTTTAGAGCCAAAATGTAGTTGAAGTCGGTTCATAACTTTGTTTATCCTATACACATTTACGTAAATACCACTAGTAATTCCAGGTTAAGGTTCTTCCCAAAAACGATAAAATGCAAATAGTTATAATCTTTGTTAGAGAATGAATGGCTATTGAAAAGATTTTCTATGGCGATGTTTTTTTTTGTGAATAGCACGCCTTTAAGTGGAAAAGGTCGACAACCTCGGTGCATTACCATGTCTTTTTTTTTTCGTTTAATAGAAGTGTATTATTTTGAAACTTAAATTGCTCTATATGAAAATTATTATGTTTGTATATTAACTGCTCCAGGCTCGGACTCGAGGAAAGACAAATCAATTTCTCGTCACTGCGTGCACATTGGACCGCAATTTTTTTAAGTACGGGCATTACTCATATTTTACGTTCACCCCTTTATTTAATGACGCTATTTAAAATTAACCCTGGATATATAGCGCGTCACATGGCATCCAGTACATAAACGTTATCACTGAGCGTTTGACTATATACACGGTTGATATACTCAGTTTACCTTAGGTATTAACAGGCGTCCGTACTTCATAATGGTTTAATTAGAGTCCGCATATACAGGGTTAGTTAAAAGTATGGAGACGGCGATTTATTGTCGTTAATATTCATTTTAGAGAATTATGTTCAATATAAAAGTTTGTTAGGATATTTTGATCTACATTTGAGAATATTTGATTTTTTTTTCTTCAATTGTTTTTTAGTTACGCCTATGTCCGCGCAGTTTTTTTTAAATGGGAACTAGTGAATTTTACTCTACCATTCGATAGAGAATTTTTTTCTCTTTACAATAATATTTTTGTTTTTTTTAAATTCATTTTAATAACTTTTACAAGAAAAATTAAACAAATTAATAACAAAGTAAATTAAAGTAAGTGTTCAAATTGTCGTCCATTAGTAATTTGACAATAACCCAATCAATTTACAAAACCCCGAACAGAGTTCTGTAAAAAATCTCGGGGAATTTCTTGTATCGTTCTGGTAATTCGGATTTGTAAATCTTCGACGTTATCGGGCTTATCTTCGTAAACTTTGTTTTTTAAGTATCCCCAAAGAAAAAAATCTAAAGGACTTAAATCTGGCGAACGGGCTGGCCATTCAATGGTTCCTCGTCTTCCAATCCATCTGTGGGGAAAAACGTTGTCCAGATATTGACGAACATTTACACCATAATGTGGTGGGGCGCCATCTTGCTGGAACCAGATACTGTCATTGGGCAGGTATTCATTGTTTTCATGTGGATAGAGCGTAGCACAAGCAGGTATTATTTCATTTTGCAATAACTGCAAATACAGACCCGAAGTTAAATTGCCATTGATGAAAAAGGGACCGATAATATGACCACCAAGAATGCAAACCCAAACATTAACCTTTTGGGGGTACTGCGTATGGTGCTCCAAAAACCAAAAGGGATTTTCCGATGACCAGTATCTGCAGTTATGTCTGTTTACTTCACCGGTAAGGCAAAAAGTAGCTTCGTCAGAGAAAAGAATATTGTTGACAAAATTTTCATTATTATTGCAAATATTTAACATTTCTTCAGAAAATTGTAATCTCCTATCAAAATCATCTTCCGTTAACTCGTGTACAAGGTGTACCTTATAAAGTTTATACTTTTCACTTTTTAAAAATGACACGATCGATGACTGCGAAATATTGAAATTGGCCGCTAATTGATTGGTTGATAAATGAGGATCTTCAGATACAGCCAATAAAATATCTAGTTTGTTATCATCGCTTTTTGCTGTTCTAGGTCTACCACTCCTTGGCAAATCTTTAACGCTACCAGTTTGTTCAAAGCGTCTTAAAGTTTTACCAACAACGGATTTAGAAATTGGATTTCTATTTGGATGCGTATCATAAAATAAATTACAAACGTCTTGTAAACTTCTGCGTCTATCTCCATAACCCAACATCATAAGTATTTCAATTCGTTCATGTTCACTTAAACTCGCCATTGTTAATATTAACAGCAACAAATTGCACAAATGAATTATTTCTGTCAAAGATTTGACGTACACAATAACCACTGATAAAATTATGTCGCTCAAGTTTGTTTATCGCATCGCTTCTGTCTATCTGCGATGTACCGAACATCTGTGAAACACTTGAACCGGCCTTTTCTTATAAAAAATTTATTAAAATGAATTTTAAAAAAACAAAAATACTATTGTAAAGAGAAAAAAATTCTCTATCGAATGATAGAGTAAAATTTACTAGTTCTCATTTAAAAAAATGAGGTGTGGCCACCACACGACTTTCTTATACGTATGAGCGTTTCAAACTATACAATTTTAAGAATTTTTTTATACAAAACTTATTCAAAATCCTATTCTAAGTAGTTTCATTCGCTTAATAAATCGCTATAGAATGCATACTTTGCAAGATATCAAAAAAGCGCTCCTCGCTAAGAGTAAAAGTGCTACTTCCGGTCCGAATTTTGAAATTTCATATATACAAAAAATATTGCAAATCCAGTTTTAAATACTTTTGTACTCTTGATAAATGTATATAGAATGTATAACTTACGACATATTTGCAAAAAATCGCTATTCGATAAGAGTAAAAGTGGTACTTCCGGTCTGAATTTTGAAATCTTTTTTATACAAAAGATATTGAAAATTATATTTTAAATACTTTTATACCCGTAACGTACTTGTCTAAAAAGCATGACTTGCGAAATAATCGCAAAAAACTGATTTTCGATAAGAGTAAAAGACCTACTTCCGGTAGGAATTTCGAAAAACTTTTTAAATAAAATTATTTTCAATTTTAATTTTAAGTATATATGAATTCTTTATAAATTTGTTTAAACTTAGTAGTTGACGAAATATTCGCAAAATTCGATTTTTTCGCTGAAGTAAACTGCTACTTCCGGTCTACGGATTTTACTGAAAAACTAATCAGATCTCAAGAGGGTGATTATACACGTAAATACAAAATTTGGAATTGATATCTACAGCGGTTTGGCCGCTATCGTGGTCACAAACAGACACACAGACAGACAGACAGACAGACACACACACAGACATTTTTTTAAAAACCACTTTTTTGGTATCAGGGGACCTCAAAACGTGGACATCTGCAAAAATCTCGAGGTCGAAAATTTTCATCATCACAATACTTCCTTATACTGCGTATAAGAAAGTAAAAACTGCGCGGACAGGCGTAACTAAAAAACAATTGGAGAAAAAAAATTAGGTGTGGCCACCACACGACTTTCTTATACGTATGAGCGTTTCAAACTATACAATCTTAAGAATTTTTTTATACAAAACTTATTCAAAATCCTATTCTAAGTAGTTTCATTCGCTTAATAAATCGCTATAGAATGCATACTTTGCAAGATATTCGAAAAAAAGTGCTACTCGCTAAGAGTAAAAGTGCTACTTCCGGTCCGAATTTTGAAATTTCATGTATACAAAAAATATTGCAAATATAACTCTAAATACTTTTGTACTCTTAATAAATATATATAGAATGCATAATTTACGACATATTTGCCAAAAATCGCTATTCGGTAAGAGTAAAAGTGTTACTTCCGGTCCGAATTTTGAAATTTCATTTATATAAAAAATATTCCAAATCCAACTTTAAGTACTTTTGTACTCTTCATAAATATATATAGAATGCATAATTTACGACATATTTGCAAAAAACCGATTTTCGATAAGAGTAAAAAGCCTACTTCCGGCAGGAATTTCGAAAAAAATTTTTAATAAAATTCTTCTTAAATTTAATTTTAAGTACATATGAATTCTTTATAAATTTGTCTAAACTTAGTAGTTGACGAAATATTGGCAAAATTCGAGTTTTTCACTGAAGTAAACTACTACTTCCGGTCGACCTAATTTGCTGAAAATCTAATCAGTTCCCAAGAGGGAGATTATACACGTAAATACAAAATTTGGAATTGATGTCTCCAGCGGTTTGACCGCTATCGTGGTCACAGACAGACAGACAGACAGACAGACACACACACAGACAGACACACAGAAATTTTTTAAAAACCACTTTTTTAGTATCAGGGGACCTCAAAACGTGGACATCTGCAAAAATCTCGAGGTCGAAAATTTTCATCATCACAATACTTCCTTATACTACGTATAAGAAAGTAAAAATCAAATATTCTCAAATGGAGATCAAAATATCCTAACAAACTTTTATATTGAACATAATTCTCTAAAATGAATATTAACGACAATAAATCGCCGTCTCCATACTTTTAACTAAGCCTGTATATATTATGCAAGTATAAGGCTTATGAGACATCCGTATTAGTCACTCAGCGTCCGTACAATGCTGTTAGTTGCTCTAACATATTATGAATAGCACCACACAAGAATTGCAGAGAATAAGCAATTTATTGTTGTGTGTTCGGATCAGATAAGTTTAATAATAGATATTTTGCGTTAGGTGTGCGTTTTTACTTTCTTAGTAAAGTAGTAATATAAAATATGTAACTATTGCTTGAAAGTTTCTCTTTTTTGTTATTGAAGTAAATTCTTTGAATTGTACTTGAAATATTATTTATTTGTTATTGTTATGGAGTATTTCCGCATAAGTTCAATTATCTATAGTTAGTATTTTTTACTTATTAAAAAAAAAACAATTTGAATAGGATTATTTATTTTGTATTTTCTGTGTCTTTAAAGAATATATTTCCCAAATTAATTAAACGCTATTAAATATACATACCATCTATTTAATAAACACTAAGATGGTTTTCTTCATGCAATTTCAGTCATTAGTGAAATGTAATTTATAAAATGCAAGTTTAAAATACAAAGAATTAAATATATGTCCTTTATATCATTGAAGGTTAGAAAAAGCCACTTTTGATTAAATGCGTAATATACAGGATGAGTGAGGAAAGTAGACGGTGCCTTTATGATAGCCTCCTATATATTATTATATTTTTGTATTCCTTTACAATTCTTACTCAAAAAGTAGTAAGATAGTAAACACCTGAAATCTAAAGTTTTCGATATACATACATATTACCATTTTCTAAAAAATTCAATATTTCTAAAAAAATATTTTTTGAAACCTATAATTAGATGGACACAATTTTAGGCAGTTATTCATAATAAAAGGACCTAATACAGGCATGGTCAATTTGTTTCAACTACTAATTAATTGCATGTACAGAAAACTTGATTACACTTACATGAGACATTTTTCTATAAAAGTAAATTTTTCGTTTAATTTTTGAATTGCTTACTAAATTTACACCAAAAACATATATATCTCTAAGCTTATTTTTAGAAAAATTTATTGTAAAATTATGCTTGTCAACTGAAAGCAACTTATTAAAGGTCATCCATTCAATGGACAATTTCGTAGCAAATATCACTATACTTTTTTTAAAAAAAAAACTTACAGTTGGCAAAAATTTTTCCTGCTAAAACAATTATTACTTATTAAAAAATAATTTCCTTATATTAGAACTTTTAATTATGAAGAACACTACCAAAAATTGTCTCCACCTAATATGTTGTTTTCGAGAAAAATAATTTTATAAAAACAAACATATTCAATTTTTCAGAAAAATAGTAATAAGCCAAAAAGTTTTGCATAATGATTGCAATAGTACACTTTGATGGCATCCCAGTTTTTCAGGGCATTTTTTGCTTTTTTCTTTCCTATTCTAACATTTTCACATCTTCTATTTCTTTAGAACTCTCCATCTCATTAAATAGTCTTGGTATTTCTTATGGAATACTTTCGTTCACTCACATTTGCAAAAATTCATCCCCGATTTCCAATTAATCTAATCTATGTTCTTTCCATTGGACAATACAATTACTTGATGTGAGAAGTAAATCTTTGAGACCTTCGCAGTCTGATAGATATTTTAAGGCAAGCGATATCATTTTCTATAAGTTTTTGTGGTATGGTGCATGAATACGTCCAATTGTGGCAAACCATCGCTGTCCATTTGTCTGAGATTGTAACATGACATTTTCTCAGTTTAGTAGAAGTAATTGGGACTTTAGTTGGATCTCCAAAAGCTAATACTACGTGCGTCCCAAATACGTAATACCCACTAATAGAAGAACCTAGCCGTTACATAAACCAAATAAATTTGTATTATAATTTAAGAGGAAATTATTTTTGAGGTATATTGTAGATTTCGTATTTATCAATAAAACATTTGAAACCGTATCTGTTGACATAAATTCATATCAAATATTTTGAATCCACAACATAGCACATTACTCTTTAACAGGCATTCATAATTAGTCCTTTCATATATTTCCATTTATGCGCCTCATAATTAGATTTTGGTGAAACTCATTACTGCTTCTTTGTGTGTACGTATATTTCTTACAATTTCGAATTACAATAATCTATAATTTTGCCTTACCGTAATTTGTATAATCTTTGATGTCGGATCAATCCACAATTATGAAAGAAAATCCATATAACGGCATCTGTCCTGGAATAATTTTTTTCCATTCCTTCCCAAATTTTTGTGCATGTAATAACACGTGATTAAATATTTTTTACGTGAAAAAAAAAATCGAAAATTTCGAATAGAATAATTCTGTGTTCTTGGCGCAGGAACCTCTCAATTATGTAACCGAACGCAAAGTGAATGTCGATAGTCCTTCTCCTATTAAAAACCTTTGATCGGTAATTATTTGACCTGAAGCTAAAAATTGTAGTGCAACTATCTTGTCACAGATGACATGATTTGGCGTGACGGCTAAACGAAGACCCAAATTAACCGCCGTTTTAGTTGTTACGTCGCTTCGTTTTTGTTTTCTCTTCGCATTCGATTCTTTTCTGTTTTTTCCGTTTTACGTACGTTGTTTGTTTTTTTCCCTGTTGCTTTGTTCGAGGTGACCGACTCAGAAGGCTTTTGTTTTCCAAGTTTGCGACGACGGATATCTATGATTTTACTCCACTTATATGCAATTTTGCCAACTTTTATCTCTCTTGAAATCGACATACTTGAACGTGTAACAGAATATCCTTTAATTTTGGATAATTAGTGTTATTATAATAAATATTTCCTATTACATACACATGTACGGCTAAAAATCTATCATATATATTAGTGTGTACGTCTACAATATAAAATGCTGTATAGAATTAACGGGTATTCCATATAACTGATAATATTTATTCACTTCTTTACTTATTCCGCTCTTCCTCTACCTTGATGTCCAGGTGATGTTCTTTTTCAATCGTGTCCAGACGTATCTACTTTGGATTTCCTCCAGTTCAGTTCCTTTCATTTAGAATTTAGTAGAGCATCAGGGTATTGTGTACAAAACTAAAGTATTCTATTTTTTTCCAAGAAATTTTATAGAAATGCTCCCGGCTGTTTTTTCGATGACAATCAGTATGACTTAGCTAACCTATTGAACGTTACAGTTCACAATTAACTAACATTTATAAACTTGATATAAAAATAAGTAAGATAGTTTTTGCTCCGAAAATGAAAGAAACCCATTCATACTATGTGGCAAGAAAAGCAAAATTTAATTCAAACAAATTTCGCATTTAGTGTTTACCAGAGAGGAAATTACCAAAAATTTAAATTACCTCGTCAAAAATTATCTATATTCGCAAGAACTGCTTACTTAATATGTATGAAATTATACAATATATTACCTAATGAAATCAAAGAAGCAGAGCACAAGCTGTATAGATTTCTTTGTGATATAGAGCTGTAAAATTCAGTTCTTTTTTTATAATTTAAGACTAGAATACATTATTTGTGTTTCACGTTAATACAATATTTCTGTGACTAGTTTTTATGTAGAATAGATGTATTAAGATCCACTTTTACCAAAGACGTTCATATTTTTTTAGCCATAAAAACTTCTCTTCTATTTTGGTTTTGAACATTTTCTACTGAAAATGCCAAATATAATATAATTTCATTGTGGTTATGGATTTGTTTGTTTTTTGTTTTTCCCTTGCGAATATTATCTATAATGCATAATCATACATACTACAATACAACTCAATTTTTATTCATAAAAAGTAGTATTTCTAACGATTTAATATAACAAATACAAAATGTTCTCCTACAATTCGTCTCTAATGTTTTTGCGGAGTTCATTATCTTTGAGAGGTAAATTATTCCAGAAATTAGGAGCGCCCCAAACTTCGCTCGCATCCATAAAAATATTATCTGGACCTTTCAAATTTAAAAATTCAAGTGCATCATCTTCACTCACAGGATTCCAGTCTACTGCCTGTAGTTTCGGTTTCCTGAAAAAATATAAGTCGAATATATCAGCACAATTTTTATTACAAAATCTTACGCAGTTTTGGCGAAATTTAGAAGCCACTCCAAAAATATTTTTTTCATTTTTTCATCTGATTCTGAAAGTTTATCTTCAACCAAAGTAGACTGTAAATAATATTGGACGTCGTCACCATGAGTTGCAACTAAAAATGATAGTCATTGTATCAGTATTTTACATGTGGATATTAATGAATAACTTTTAAAAAATTTTAATTAACGAAAGAAAAATTCTGATAGCATAAACATTGTTTTATATATTACCAGTATGTTTTGAGTTTGGTGCTAATAGGTCAAGAAAACTGTGCTCTCCTTTGTATCCGAATCTATATAAATATACTGGAGATGTGTTTGCTGTTGCTTGCATCTTAGCTGCTGTATGTCCACCTGATATGAAGAATCGGTCACTAATTATCTAAAAAATTGTTTGGATTATTTGTCAAGTATTCGAGAAATAATCCGCAATCTCACATTTGCAAAAGCTTCAATAACATCTGGTGTATATTCTTTAAAATAGTAATCCTCAATTTTACTGGTTACGATTTTCTGGGTTTTTTCATCAATATCATCGTAGTATAACATACGAGGAATGAAATCTACAAATCTTTCGCCCAGGTTAGTTAATACTTCTCCTAGTACTAAAAAATATAAATGTGTAGTGTATATATACTATGTGATAAAGGAAACAAAATACCAAGTGAAAGTAAATATTTTTAAACCTAATTTTGTATAAATGTTTACTGTGGGACAATAAATGATTATATTTGCATTGCAAGATTCATACCTTTCATAGAGAAAATTTAATATGTTGGCACACCATGTAAACGAATACATTATGCTATTTGCCAGGGCAAGCGTCTATGGACTGCTGTCACAGCATATACCAAGAAACATGTATGGCTTCGTGTAGTTGTTGAAAATTCATGGTGTCGTTACGAAGCAACCCAATTTTTCGCATCCCATATAGCATATATCTATATGGTCGATCGGTTAGGCAACCACATTGAAAATGTTAGTTCTCTGGCAGGATTAGTAACATGAAGACGGGCATTGTCCTGCTGGAATTTGGCATTATTTAGCACATGGATAAAGCAAAATGTAAATGGTTCCAGTGCTTCGTAAATGTATAATGCTCTAATTCATAACTACAAGAGCAATGCACTGTTAGAAGCAGAATGCCCTTACTACAGAAGTCACAAAATAGCATATAATAACTGCAAATTATCTGGGTCTACGATATAATATTAAACAAAATATTGACACTTAAGAACAGGCATGGAAGTGACAGAAGGCAATTTTTAAAGATATGCAGTAAATTCAGAGAATGAGAAGTTAAGGAGGTGAAGGAATATATGTATTTGGGGGCACTTATAACCAATGATTGCAACGTAGATAAAGAAATTGAGTTACAAATAGCAAAATGTACGGGGAGGTTTATTTAAATGCAATTTTAAAATCCAGAGAAGCATTCCGAAATAAAGAAAATTAAAAATATACCAGATAATATTTAAGACCAACTTTTGCTATGCATGCGAGACCTGGGTTCAAAATAATGAGAATCAAAAGAGAATATAGATTTATAAGACGAATACACTAAGGCGAATATTGAATGGCAAACGAACCGAATATGGCTGAGAAAGAAGAACGAATATACAAATGTGCCAATGTTTTGAGGAAGAGGTGAGTTTGATAAAAGCAGAATAATGGTTGGGATACTTGGACGAATAGACAGGATAAAAAATGTCATAGATATTGTTTGGAAAAATCCCTGATGAGAGAGGGAAAACCGGACGACCGAAGAAGAGGTGGATAGAAGCTGTGAAAGCATGCTTCAAATGAAATAGATTGGAAACTGAAAAGCTCTTCTCAAGGTTAGGAAAAAGTGGAAAGAAGCAGCACAGCTCAACACCTTAATGGTTTGTAAAAGCTGCACATATATAATTCACAACTTTCAATTGTTGCATTCGAAAAATTAAACTGTTCAAATATCAAGACTAGAAGAACGAATTTAATTTCCACCTTCCCTGATACTTTTTTTTTATATCTATTATTATTATTCTCAACACAGTAAACATTTGTACCAAATTTGATGGAAATATATACTTTTACTGGGTAATTCGCTTCTTGTCACACATCTAGTATAAGTGTGATGCATGTATTGTTGTATTATTCAGTGTTGTGTGCTGGTACACTAAAAGCATGTTGGTGTGGATGTGGCATGCTGCAAAATATCGCAATATCTAATAAAGAATTGGACATTATTTTAAAAAAAACTGAATAATCTCAGAAATGTAGGGAGAGGGCTGTTAAAAATAGTCATCTAATAATTTTCTTTTGCAATACAAATAAACGTTTAGTATCACTCACGTTTCACATGTCTTGAAAAGGTAACACCATAATAGGGACGTGTTTCAACATACGTACAATATAATAAATTTAACGATTGCATACGGGTCACCATTCGCTCTTCAGCATTGCTTTTATAGAACAATGATCATTGAATCCAGGCATCAGGTATCTGGTAGCCATCAGCTCCAAGAATATAAGGATGTTGCTCCTTGATCAGACTTTTGATCAAGATATATATACAAAACTTTGTAGTGCAAATGCTGATGACGTAAATTGAACGTTATTGGTTTTAGCAGAATTAAGTATTCACACAAATTACGCAACCTATATGTACACCAGAGCATCGATGCTCGAAGAGATTGAACACTATTGCTCTAAATGATACACTTAGTAAATAGTATATAAGCAAATCACTAGCAGTCTCGTGCATTTAGAATACTTCAAATTCATTAGTTATAACAAGTAACCAAGGCCTCAGACAAATGAAAAAACAAATAGTATCTTACAAACAGTTGTGATTGTTTATCAAGTGTTATTATTAGTATTTAAATGTTTATTAGTTCCATCATATAGTTTGATATAAATAGTTTTGTTTGAATTGAATACTGTCTATAAAGATCAGAGCATTCGCGTTATTTGTTCTAGACGGTTACTTACATATCATTTGAGTAATGCCTTCATTTTCAGCAACCGATACAACCCATGGAATATCAGCTACAGTTTTATCAAGTAACATATTGAAAGGATTTTGAGTTAAATATGCTCCATCACTGTTTGGTTCAATCACAGGTCCAAATGCTAAGAGTGGATATCTACTGGATTCTTTCCATACCGATTTCTCGGCAATATTCGTTCCAGATCTGGATTTGATACAATCAATCATTTCTCTCGAAGATTCGGTTGGACAACCCAATTCTTCTGCTAAATATGTTGTACTTCTCAAGGGTGCTCTTTGAATGACCCAAGGGTCTAATGCAGTACCACTATGGGAAACTCCTGCATGAAATAAACCTAGAAAGAACGAGAAAATATAGCATTCATTTAAATTAGTGTAAAATTCAAATTTACCTTTCGATAGAGGTGAAAAGTAATGCAGATGCGCACTAGCAGAACCAGCTGACATGCCAGTTATGGTTACTGAATCAGGATTGCCGCCAAAATATTTAATATTTCTCTGAATCCATTGTAATGATAGAACCTGGTCTTTCATACCATTATTACCAGGTGCTATTTCATCTTCAGTACTTAGAAATCCTTAAAGAAATTGTTTTTTGATCACATTTCTAAAGAAAATACCTTTAAGAATAACTACTACATTGCATAAAATATAATATTTTTATCAATTTTGGCTATATTAAATAATCAACGTACTTAAATGCACACATTGCTGTGGGTTTTTGAAGTTCAGGGATATTAAGTCCAATTTTTTTGAAGAAATATTGGTTAGAGAAATATGATTGAAAGTTGAAAATGTAGATTGAAAATATTAATAGTTATTTACCAACTAGTGTGGGGTGACTATGTTTCCGTATGTATGCATTTTTAAAGCACGAGCAACTGAAAGTACCGAACGCCTTTAATTGTGTGAATGCGCGGAAGATGTCTGCACGAATGTGGTTTGTACGAACATTAAATTAAAAATCTATGTTGTAATACATTGTAATTCAGAACGAACATTACAATTAACTGCCAATGTTAATGTCGCATAAGATGTCGTCAAATAGATGGCATTTACAAATTTGTTGGAAGAATTACAATTACATCTAAATTTTAGTAAAGAAAATTCCGGGGAAGTGGTATTTTATTAACTGCATTTTATTACTATTAAAACCGATTTTTTTAATACTGCAAAGTACCAGTGGTTGCAATTTTTACATTCTGGTTGGTCGAGAAACAGCTTCCTGGTTGAGCGATGCATGAGCGAAATGCATCGCTATATATACATATTTTAAATGAAAGAATAAGAAATTATTGCGGATACATAAAATATCAGAAAAAGAAAAATATTGGGTATAATCCGCTGTAGAGCAACCGCATTTATATTTCCTGGGTCTCGGATGGCACGCAGGTTGACATTGTCTTCCTCGTGGCGACGTTAGTTGTTGTCCTCGGAACCGAGGATCTTCTAGCTGAAGCTGCAAATGGTGGTCTGTCACCTGATGGTCTTTCGTTTAGCTTACATCTCCAAGGTTATCCCACCTAATTCCTTGGCTACACCGTACTGATGACGACAAATTAGTCAGAAACACGTGTCTGCGGTTGCTCTACAGCGGATTATACCCAATATTTTTCTTTTTCTGATATACATATTTTATATATTATTTATAGTATATTTTACGTTAGTCTAGAGACAATTTAATTAAGTGTAATGGTATATGAAATGTGATGATAACGTTATTTATTTGAATTGAATTTTTGTATGTACAGGAAGAATGCCAACATAACAAACTACTGAATGTTATTTTCTAACTGACGCAGAAGAAGATCAGTAGTGGCTAACTGACATTCTTGGGAGACATATATGCCTGTTGGAGCAAGCTTTTAAACCATCCAATATGCAGGGTGGAAACAGTGCTTTTAGATTCCAGCGAATATTTGATATTTTTCTTGAATGATTTATTTACGGTATACTATTTTCTTCTTATAAGGAACTTGACTATTTAACCAAGATTTATAATGTGGCTAGCGCTCTCTAGGAATCACTTAACCGGTGCATATAGAAGCATATGTTATTTGCAATTAAAACTTACCTATTTTATGTATCTGTAATATATAGTTAGAGGAAGGAGTTTTGTTGTTGTTTCTTTACTTTTGAAACAAAAAATGTGTTTTATTTACATAAAATTAAATAAAAATAAAAATTAGTCCAATAAAATTAAAATATTTAGCGCAAAAATTGAAGAAAAATAATTTATGAATCACTGGTGTTCCATCAGGTCTAACATCTACCACAATTATATCATTAATTAACTTTTGCAGTTGAAAAATTGATTTTATTTGTACTTTCTGTGGCTTGATTTTTCAGCATCAGCTTGATATTTCTTTTAATACTGCAGAAATATCATCGGCTGATGAGTAGGGAATACTGTGATCATACATAACTTTAATTAAAATTTAATCATCACTCTCCCCAGTTTCTTTTTCTATATTTGAATAAAATTATAACAAAATCTTTTGCTTCTGTTGTATTGTCAAGTTCGTGTAAAATAAGTGGAAGATTAATTACCTGGTATAAAGTCACAGTAGGTAACTCTGCTTCATTTTCATTATCAGCGAAATTTTCATGGAATAGTTTCCTTTTTAGTGCCCTGTTTTCTTTATTTGAACAGATTCTGTTCCTTTTTCTTCCATTTGTTTTTGTTCTAAAATAACTTTTTCTGGTCGGTGTGGGTAGTAATTAAGCGTTTAGCGTCGGCTTTCAGATAACCTTTATATTTTTGAGGAGCTACAAATGTGTTCTTGTCTATGTAATTATTTCATGTGGACGCGTGTGCCTGCGGTGTGACCGATAGTTTGTTACTAGGACTAGAATGGGTGACAATATTAAAATGGTAACAATTGTTTTTTGCAAGATTAAACCTTTCTAGTATTAAGATGATTTTCGTAATGATATTTAATAACAAACGGATATTTTCTATCAAACTAGATGTGTATTTGATAAAGTGGCGCAACATATGTAGAAATAACGCACATTTCATCCAGCCGACATCTGAAACCAATCCTAACGTTATGAATTGTGTTTCTTTAGTCATTAGAGGTACGATTTTTTTCTATAAATACCATAACCGGAGAATGTTATTTCCCAATACCGATACAACACAGCAACTTGTAACCAATAGAAAAGATATACTTTTCAGCATCTGAACTATAATTGCTTTTTGTTTCTGCACTGCTGTTGTAAAGGTTTCGTCCATGTTATAAATCATAGTTCCGCTTTCCAAATTATTAACGTTCAATATTAAACTTATTAAAAAAAAGTTGCTCTACAACTCTTATACTATAGATCACAGACTGGATTTGTCTTCCCATAAATCTTAATCATCAGGTAGCGATAATTTTTTAATTATTATATACACTATAGAAACAGTGATAATTTTAAATGGATTGCTGATGTAATTAAATTAAAAATATGTTAGTCACAAAATATAGTACAGAATATAACAGAAATCTTATCAAAATCACTTCATGTACATTCCATTTTTCTATATTTCAATCACACAGCTTCAACAGTTCCTAGGTCTAATTTGCTTCTCAATATTTGTGACCACCATTAAAAGCATCTCAAAGCGGTAAAATCAAAATTAAAGAAGGTATCTATTTGTGTAACATCTTCCCTTATCTTAGTATACATTTTATTTTGATTATGAAATTATAGTTTTTTTATTGCTTGTGTATTTAAGTCGTGGATTCCTTAACTCATAAATTTTAAAACTATATCCAAATATGTAATATTAAATATTAAGAAGTGAATTTAACAGATTAAATATAGATTAGATAATTCTGCCACTATAGCAGCAATTACATATATAATATAATTTACTAAATCAGATACAATCTGAATTTTTTTTAGTATATATATGTAGGTATATAAGTTAAGTCATGTGAATGCAGATTGTGACTTTATGAGAAAAGGTCTCTCCTCTCTCTCTCTCTCTCTCTCTCTCTCTCTCTCTCTCTCTCTCTCTCTCTCTCTCTCTCTCTCTCTCTCTCTCTCTCTCTCTCTCTCTCTCTCTCTGTGTGTGTGTGTGACGACGATAGCGGTCAAACCGCTGTAGATATCCATTCCAAATTTTGTATTTACATGTATAATCTCCTTGAGATCTGATTATGTAAGTTTTTCAGTAATATCGGTAGACCGGAAGGAGTAGTTTACTTCAGTGAAAAAAGTGAATTTTGCCAATATTTCGTCAATTACTAAGTTTAAACAAATTTATAAAGAATTCAAATGTACTCAAAATTACATTTGAGAAAAATTGTATTAAACAAATTTTTCAAAATTGCTCCCGGAAGTAGGTCTTTTATTCTTATCGAAAACCAGTTTTGTGCCATTATTTCGCAAGTCATGCTTTCTAGGCAGGTACATCACGAGTATAAAAGTATTTAAAACATAATTTTAAATATCTTTTATATAAAAAAAATGTCAAAATTCGAACCGGAAGTAACACTTTTACTTTTATCAAATAGCGACTTTTTGCAAATATATAGTAAACTAGCTGTCCATCAATCTCTTCGAGCTTGAATCGCCTTTCGCGTCCGCTTACAATTTTATTACAGTTCCCTGTAAAACGCCAAAAAAATCAATTTTGATTTTCTAAACTTTTGGCACACCTTGTATAGACGTATATTTTTGTCCACGAACTACTGTCACGGTGACAGGTGGAACGACAATTTAAAGCATCTTAACGTGAGTCTGACTTTTCGTTGTTGAAGTTTGAAATTTAGATGCTATTTAGCGTAATACTAAGACTTGACACTAAAAGATTCATAGTGTTATTAGTTTTACACAATGAAAGGACTAAATCATTATTAAAAAAGTAATATCAGACTTATTTTAGCTTTGCATAATTTAACCTGTCAATTATCATGGCCCACAAACGTCATTTCTGGGCTGTAATATTTAATAATAATCATACATCTTTTGACATACCTTTTGAGCTTTGTTATAATGCAAATTTGTGAACAATGCATGCCCATTACACAGAAGAATCTAGTTTTAAATAAAATATGTATGACTTATTAATTTTATTTATAATAGTGAATTTATAACTGGCTTCCGTATTAATAAATTAGTTTCATGTGTCTGCTCTGAAATTGTTCCTGTCAAAGTGAGTTTGCAGTTGCAGTGGCATTGAGTCTTCGCCTGTAAATCGTGCTCTGGCTATGTTGGTTGCTGAGACGATCCTATTACAATTTAAATATTTAGTAGTGACGCTGGTAGTTGAACTAAAAACAATAACCAAAAATAACACAGACCGACGTGGGAATATCTGTGTAAACATTTTACTTACACACAATATAAAAAGAATATAATTCGTAATTGTTGGATCATTTTGTGATTCTTATTAAGTATTTAAGGAAAAATAACACAAAAAGTTAGTTCATTATTACAACCAATCCATCGAAATAAGAGCCACCAGCCTGGGACACGATCATCATGAACCATCATCAGAATGTTTGATTAACAATTTGATTTAATGGTGTATTTTCAAACATATCCCATTAAATGATTGAATGCTGTCCATACTTCAAACTTTCTACTGACAATCAAATTATTTAGTAGTAGTAATTGTTGAATTAGGCTGGAATATTTATTTTAATAAATTGAATAGTTAGAAAACAATTGTCATTACATTGGAATTTGATTCGTCTGTCACCTAGTAATAATAATATAAATCATATTTTAAGGTAATTGTCTAATATATAGGCAATACTAAAATGGATCTGATAACACTTTTCTCATTAATATTTTAAAGTTTATTTTACTTTTTTCTCTCTTGCAGATGTCTACGTTTTGAAGTCCCCTGATACCAAAAAAGTGGTTTTTAAAAAATTTCTCTCTCTCTCTCTTTCTCCCCCTCCCTCCCTCTCTCTCTCTCTCTCTCTCTCTCTCTCTCTCTCTCTCTCTCTCTCTCTCTCTCTCTGTCTGTCTGTGTCACCACGGTATCGGTCAAACCGCTGTAGATATCAATTCCAAATTTTATATTTACGTGTATAATCTGCCTCTTGAGATCTGATTAGTTTTTCAATAAAATCGGTTGACCGGAAGTACCTAGTACTTTACTTCAGTGAAAAAATCGAATTTTGCAAATATTTCGTCAACTACTAAATTTAAACAAATTTATAAAGAATTCATATGTACTTAAAATTAAAATTGAGAAGCATTGTATTTAAAAAGTTTTTCGAAATTACTACCTTAAGTAGGTCTTTTACTCTTATCAAAAATCAGTTTTTTGCCAATATTTTGCAAGTCATGCTTTTTAGACAGGTACGCTACGTATATAAAAGTATTTAGAACTTAATTTCCAATATCTTTTGTATAAAAAAAAAATTCAAAATTCGGACCGGAAGTACCACTTTTACTCTTACCGAATAACGATTTTTTGCAAATATGTCGTAAATTATGCATTCTATATATATTTATTAAGAGTACAAAAGTATTTAGAATTGGATTTGCAATATTTTTTGTATACATGAAATTTTAAAATTCGGACCGGAAGTAGCACTTTTATTCTTAGCGAGTAGCACTTTTCTTCGAATATCTTCCAAAGTATGCATTCTATAGCGATTTATTAAGAGAATGAAAGTACTTAGAATAGGATTTGAATAAGTTTTGTATAAAAAAATTCTCAAAATTGTGTAGGTTGAAACGCTCATACGTATAAGAAAGTCGTGTGATGGCCACACCTCATTTTTAAAATAGCGAGACGAATTTCTGAACAGACCACTTTGACAGTGAAATCTCATTGGTTGAAAGCAAGGCCAAATAACACCGTATCAATCTTGCTCACATTCTGTCAACTGACATTGTTTATTGTTAAGCCTTGTTGTTGTTTCTATTATTTCCCCGTTATTTCATTATATACTTTACCAGTTCTATTCAGAGCTCGACAGTAATAGTTATCAGATATACTCGTAAGTTTGTTTTCAAGATTTTCGTGCATGTAATTTGGGACAGGGGTATGTTTAGAAATTCGTCTCGCTATTTTAAAAATAGACTATAGTCATTTCGCTATATAAAATTTGTAATTTCATATCTTTTTGTGTCAAGGTCTACAGTAAACATCGATGGAGCTTAAAACCATGACCAATGAAATATCAGACAGATGTCAGGGTGTTTAACCTTTTTTTCTTAAATAATTGTCATCATGAAAGCAGTTCAGATTTCATCATGAACTGAAATCGATTGATCGTTTTGACGTTTTATAACCTGCAATTAAATTTTTGTGAAATTGCCAACATTAATCAAAAGTCAGATGGATTTTTTCTGACAATTCTGACGTTTCCTGAAGATTTAAGCCACCTAACGTGAATGTTGAGTTGACCAACATTTCGCGTATGCTCTAGTTAAATATATCGGTGTTCAAATGATAATAGATGAGTAATGATGGCGACGTAGATGTGCACTATTTTTTTTTATTTTCGCTACACCCTTTAACTGTTACTTAATTTTATTTTAATAATATACTGTGTTCACCAATTTTGATCAGCACCTGGGGCGTAATGCTTAAATTATTTTTTCTAAGGAAGGGATGCTTTTGTGTAATAAAGTAGATCGCGATCATAAAGTCACTGATAATTAGTGAATTACCATGTATGATAAATTTTTAAATCGCATTGTCTTTATATAAGTAGTACTTCCATTTTTAAAATAGTAACTACATTACCCTTTAAATCGTTAAATTAAAGGTGATATGTATGCATGATTTATTCGTTTCTTTGAATTACAATTAACGTAGGGCTTCCGGGACAATAGTTAATAGAAATAAATTTATATGACGTTCTTTGCAAATAATCAAGATTCAATTTACTCTTTCCCCTTTTCTTTTTTTATTTAGGACACATTAATTTAATAGAATACTTGCTCTTTTTGTTATTCAATGAAACTCTTCGAGTTTGAATTGCTTCTTTGGAACGTGACCACTGCCAGTCGCAGAGGCACTTGAATTTTAACGGTTATAAATTTTCTTTTAATTAGTTTATGAATGAAGATGCAAATTAAATTAAATATCTCTAGAAATTAATTATACATTATTGTGGCATCTATAATTATAGACAAAGGGATTTATTAACTAAAAAATTTCCCATAAAATGTTTAACATTTCTATAGAATTTACTGAAAGCTGATTACTTGGAACATTTCGTTGACATTCAAGTTTGATATAATACGTGTGCACCTAGTCTAAGTTGAATGTAAGTAGGCCGGAAAGGTAAACCTAAGATGGTTGTATGATCAAGATTTGTTGTATCATATATAAATTTCTTTGTTTTTTAAATTTGGTAGTACTCTAACTCTATTTGTCTCAAGTTTCATGATAAAAGTTGCCCATACGTTAAATTTTCTTGCAAACTGTCATCGTGGTGACAGTTCGATCTATTGCGAGAATGAATTGTCAAATTGAATGTCATTGTAGACATACCGTGCCTTCAATTATTTTTTTTTTAGAATAACCTACGATTTCAATATTAATTTGAAAACACTGTGGAACTTTTCAATTAATTGACTTAACTATGACAGTAGTCAAAATGAAAAACATTACTGTAGCACAGTATTCCCAAATTAATATTGATATCATAAGCTACTCTAAATTTAAATTAAAGACGCAGTATGTATATTTGTATGTAGAAAGATGACAGAGATGTGTCCAAGACATTAAAGATACGATAAATGACCGATACAATAGTAATAATAATAATAATTGATAATGCAATAAAATGTAAATATTAACGGTTATAATATTTCGTTCAGTGTACGTTAAATGTTATTAATCGCGCCTTTGCTTTAATTTTTAAAACTAAGATATTGGAAACTGTACCCGAATGACCGACAATGTAGAGTAATTACAACCGTAGTTCAGTTTGTTCTTGTTTATGAATGAAGACGCATATTAAGCAAAATGTCTCTTAGAAATAAATTAAATATTATTGTGACATTTGTAATTAGTGGCAAATGAATTTATTTATTAAGACTTTACCCACAAAGCGAACAACATTTCTATATAATTTACTGAACCCTGATATTAAGAAAAATTTTGTTGACATTCAGGTTTTGTATCAATTGTGTGCATCTTCTTCTTCTTCTTCTTCTTTATTGTGGCTTTGAGTTAGACTATTTAGTCTTTTACTCTTCATCTGAGTGCGGTGAATCTTGGAATGTTGGAGTTGAATTTGATAAGCTATTGTTTATCTTTATTTTGATTAAGAATTAAAGTAGCACCATTTTAGGTCTTCTGTGTTTGAAATTTTCATTTCCATCATATGCCAGTGCTCTTTTAAGATTTTGATTTGAGTGGTTTTCTATCTGGTTATAGAAACTGAGCGGTCTTTCCTTGATGTAGTCAATAATGGTTGGGGTATTTGTTTCATTCATTATTTGATTATTTCTCATATACCATGGAGCATTTAGTATCATTCTAAGACTGGTGTTTTGTATTATTTGCAGTTTTTTGATGTTGGTCTTGCACATATGTACCCATATTGGGCATGCATTGAATATTGGACGTAATACTTGTTTGTAAAGTAGAATTTTGTTGTTCGTGTTCGCTGGCTTTTTCTGCCTATATAAGAGGCCATAGTTGACATCTTGTTTGTTTGGTTTTGGTTATCGTTTTTGATATGTGTGTGTTATAATTGAGCTTTATATCCAAGTATATTCCCGGGTACTTAATTTCTCTACTCCATGGTATAAGTAGTGTTGTTGTTGATGGTTATTTCGTTGTCTGTTGTTTTCCGATTTCTTTGAAAGATTATTGCTTGGGATTTGTCTTCGTTTATTGTTGTCCTCCATTGTTTGAACGATTTTATCGTGTTATCTAGGTGCGTTTGGAGTTCCTGTACCGCGTTCGTCGGACATCTTGATGTTGAGAGCAGTGCCGTATCATCTGCAAAGGTGGCCGTATTTAAATATCTTGTAGGATTTGATACTGGTATATCGGCTGTAAATATTGTATATAGGTGAGGTGACAGGCATGAGCCCTGGGGGACTCCCGCTGTTGGATGTTTTATTGAGGAAAGTGTGTTCTGGATGCTTACTTGAAAGCAGCGTCCTTGGAGAAAACTGTTCGTGATTTTTATGATGTGTATTGGGTAATTGTGTATTATCATTTTATATATGAGTCCCTGCCTCCAGACTTTATCAAATGCCTTTGCTATGTCGAGAAATACAGCTGCTGTCACTTGATTTTTGTTGAATCCTTCTTGAATAATCTCAGTGACTCTTGAAAGTTGTGTTATCGTTGAATGTTCTTCTCTAAACCCATGTTGATCTTCTGGTATTATGTCTTGATTGTCAGAGTGGTACTTTATCTTCTGTAGGATTATTTTTTCTATCACTTTGCTAATGGATGGTAACAGGCTTATGGGCCTGTAGCTGCTTGGTATTGTTTTTGGTTTTCCTGGTGTAGGTATAACTATTACTTTGGCATGTTTCCATATCTTTGGGAATGTTTGGAGTCTGATAACGGAGTTTGCAATTGCTAGAATTGACATTATTGCTTTTGGTGGGAGGTTTTGTAGTGATCTGTTGGTGATGTTGTCTATACCAGGAGCTTTTTTGGGATTTAATGCTTTAAGGATTGCTTTCAGGTTCTCGGCTGTGACTGGGTCGTTGCTAGGGGAGTGGGGTTCACGTATTTTTCTGCTTACTACTTTGTGAATCTGCACTACGTGTTGCATGTCTACTTCATCCCAGTTGGGAGTGAATTGCTCTTCTAGTGATTCCGCTAGAGCTTCTGCTTTTTCTTCTGCTGTGACTTGTGTGGAGTTATTGAATTGAAGTGGTGGGATTTGTATTTCTTCTCTTTTGATTGCCTTGATTATTTTCCATGTCTTAGAGGGGTCTGCACCTATTTCTTCGAGTGTTCTTTGCCATTCTACATTTTTCAGTTCCAGTAATTCCTTATGTACTTGATGTTGAAGGTTGTTTAGTATAGCTTTGTCTTGTGGTGCGAGTGTACGATTATGTCTTCTCCTAGCTCTGTTCTTTTCCTTTATTAGTTCTTTCATATGATGTGGTAGACTACCTGATTTATACATCCTTTCTATTTTGATGGTGTTATTTTTAACAGCGTTTGTTATTTTATCTTGTAATGATTTTATGTTCTGTTCTAATTCTGCAATGTTTTGTATTTTAGGAACTGCAGTGATAGTTCTGTTTTGTAGCCGGCCCAGTCTGTCTTGAAGGTGTGATATGTTCTTTCGGTTATGTCTTCGTTGAAAGTTATTATAATTGGATTATGATCAGAGCTCATGACACTTTCAGTTTCTATCTTTATGGTTTTTTTAATGTTTTTACTGATTGCTGAGACTAATTGTCTAATTGTGTGCATCTAGGCCTAGGTGAACGTCGACAGACCAAAAAAAAAAAAAGAACCAAGACGGTTCGGCATTTAAATGTTGTTTCATGTTATTCGTTCTATAAAATTGGTAGTACCATGCCTTGTGTCAAGTTTACGATAAAAATAGTGTATACTTCAAATTTTTTGACAGACTGTCATCGTGACACTTATACGACAATGAAAAGTTGATGTTTAACCAAATTGTCGTTCCACCTGTCATCGTGACAATACTTCGTTGTAGTGTATTCGTTCACACATAAACTTGTGAGAACGAAATCTCAGACTGAGAGTGCTTAACCAAATTGTCTTTCCAATTGTCAAATGAAATTAACAACATTACATGATGAACTTTAACAAAACATGTTTTAAACTTACAGGTCATGTATATGTACTTTGTAGAACCCAATCAAAAATCTTGTTGGCTCCTAATACCATTTAACCGAAAATGTACTTCTGATTAGTTGGTGCCAACCCGCATAGAGGCATACTTTAAATGCTTGCTTTTATAACTGAATTGATAAACGAAATTACATAAATGCTTATGGGAATTTTACATATTTGATGTATTTATGTTATTTCGAAGTGTTTCGGACACATCTGACAAATAAAGAAAACTCAGATGGTTCTTTATTTAGGCTTGCTTCAGTACTTCTTTCGCGAGAAGTGACGACATTTCGATGACATATATAATTTGTATTTAATATATCTTAATAAAATATAGAAAGATCGTTATATTTGTCACTGTACTTACGTGCGATAATACACTTTAAGTTTATTTTATCATATCCGTCGGCATTTTGTTCATGAATATATAACATAACATGATAAACTTTAATAAACATGTTTTAAATTTACAGGTCATTGAGAGAATTAATTAATATTCATATTACGCTTTAATAGTATACTTTGTAAAACCCAATCGAAAATCTTGCTGGCTCCTAATACCATTTAACCGAAAATGTACTTCTGATTAGTTGGTGCCTACCCGCAGGCGCATACTTTAAATTCTTGGTTTTATAACTGAAAATTGGTAAACGAAATTACGTAAATGCTTATGCGAATTTTATCTGATGTATTTATTTTATTTCGAAGTGCGCTTCGGACACATCTGATCTGACAAATAAAG
The DNA here is from genome assembly GCA_963170755.1 of Amphimallon solstitiale. Taxonomy (NCBI): domain Eukaryota; kingdom Metazoa; phylum Arthropoda; class Insecta; order Coleoptera; family Scarabaeidae; genus Amphimallon; species Amphimallon solstitiale. The sequence goes on along the minus strand of OY720682.1, from coordinate 118,285,770 downwards.
ACTACATCTTGAACACTGATATATTTCCAACATTCTGTTAACATTTAGGTTTCGTATAATTCGTGTGCATCTAACGTAATTTGGCAGGCCCAAAAGCAAAACTCAGATGATTCTTGATTTAGTCTAGCTTCCGTACTTCTTTCGCGAGAAGTGACGACATTTCGATGACATATATAATTTGTATTTAATATATCTTAATAAAATATAGAAAGATCGTTATATTTGTCACTGTACTTACTTGCGATAATACGCTTTAAGTTTATTTTATCATATCCGTCGGCATTTTGTTCATATATTCATATAGAAAAGAAATAGTAATGATTCATAATAATAACACTAATACGTATCTGAAAGGTACCACGTTTCAATTAAAAATACACTTCTTCTTGGTAATATTTGTCGGCCTTCTGACATTTAAACTTGACAATCGATGGATGAACGTGAATATATATATAGTCATTAATGACACGCAAACTCGTCATCGCGAGATTTTTTTACCCTGCAGAAAAGCCTTAAATGAATCGCACCTTGGACAGCGACAGACTTGGCACGTGGACAGTGCACTCAATCGTCGCGGAAAAGTCCACTATTTTCGTTTCCAACCCTCTTTCCGCACTCTAAACCTCGACGGCCTGAAATTTCTTCGTCAATGGGAAACTTTTACAATTCTTTCGCGCGTGCCTGTCATACCTGACATTTTTACGATTTTGATCGGTTGTCCTGGGAATCGGTCATGACGTAACCCATTTTTCTGTTAAAACACCGTATGCAGGCTCCTCTTTAAAAGCCCATATCTCTGCACACGCTCCACTTGGGAAGCAAAACTCTCCGACGAGGAACAATTCAAGGTCGTCGGTAACTTCACGCCAAAGGGCAGCTTTCAATTTCGCGTATCCAGAGACGAGTTCTGCGCCCCGCGTACCCAATTTTCGTCGATTTTGACCGGGTTTGGTTGCCATTGACTACTCGGCTTTTAGTATATATAACTAGCTCTAACGTCCGCTTACAGCGGGTCCTCCGCTTACAACAGGTCCTCCGCTTACAGCAGGTCCTCTGCTTACAGCGGGTCAGTCAATCTCTTTTAGTTGGAATCGCTCTTTTCGCGTCCGCTTACAGCTTTTTCATAGTTTCCTGTAAGAAGCAATCACTGTCATGACGCCTTTTAGAATGTCCGATTTTATTAACTTTTGACGCACTCCTGTATATACATATATTTCTTGAGGCCAATAGTATATTTTCTTTAAAATTCTTCTCGAACGATTTTTTACACAAACCGGTACACACTCAAGAGCGAGAAAAGTAAATTTATGTTAAACATAAGTCATGTTAATGTATCCAAAGAAATAATGAGCTCAAAGAGCACAACATTTTCATCGAGACAGTTTACAATACTATTTTGATGTGTAGTGGAAAAGAGTGTCAAACTTTTCGAAGTCTACTGTCGTTAAGAAAAAAGCACAAAATGATAATAAAAGTAAGAAGCCCAAATTTTTAATTTAAGCCCTATTGAAGCGCCTTTCCTGTAAAAAACGCTTTTTAAAATGATAACTTTTATAAACTTTTGAAGCACCCCTGTCTATACATATATTTTGTTAAGCCAATAGGATATTTTATTTAAAATTCTTCTCGCACTGTTTTTGACATAAATCGGTACACACTCAAAAGCGAGAAAGGTAATTTAATGTTAAACATAAGTCATGTTAAAGTATCCAAAGACACAATGAGATCAAAAAGCGCAACATTTTTATTAAGACAGTGTACAATACTATTTTGATGTGAAAGTGTAAAAGCCTGTCAACCATTTTGAAATCCAGTATCGTTAATAAAGGAGCACAAAATAATAATAAAAGTAAAAAGCCCAAGTTTTAAATTGAAGCGCCTTTCCAGTAAAAAGCGATCACTGGCATGACGCTTTTTAGAATGTCCAGTTTTATACACCTTTGAAGCACCCCTGAGTATACATATATTTTGTGAAGCCAATTGTATATTTTATTTAAAATTCTTCTCGAACTGTTTTTAGCACAAACCAGTACACACTCAAGAGCGAGAAAGGTAATTTAATTTTAAACATGTCATGTTAAGGTATCCAAAAGCACAATGAGATCAAAAAGCCCAACATGTTCATTAAGACAGTTTACAATACTATTTTGATGTGAAAGTGTAAAGCCTGTCAACCTTTTTAAAATCCACTATCGTTAATAAAGGAGCACGAAATAATAATAAATGTAAAAAGCCCAAGTTTTAAATTTAAGCCCTATTGAAGCGCCTTTCCTGTAAAAAGAGGCTTTTTAGAATGTCTACTTTTATAAACTTTTGAAGCACCCCTGTATATACATATATTTTGTTAAGCCAATAGGATATTTTATTTAAAATTCTTCTCGAACTGTTTTTGACATAAACCGGTACACACTCAAGAGCGAGAAAGGTAATTTAATGTTAAACAAAAGTCATCTTAAAGTATCCAAAGACACAATGAGATCAAAACGCGTAACATTTTTATTAAGACAGTGTACAATACTATTTTGATGTGATAGTCTAAAAGCCTGTCAATCTGTTTGAAATCCACTATCGTTAATAAAGGAGCACAAAATAATAATAAAAATAAAAAGCCCAAGTATTAAATTGAAGCGCCTGTCCTGTAAAAAGCGATCACTGGCATGACGCTTGTTAGAATGTTCACTTTTATACACTTTTGAAGTACCCCTGCATATTCATATACTTTGTTAAGCCAATAGGACATTTTATTTAAAATTCTTCTCGAACTGTCTTTAACACAAACCGGTACACACTCAAGAGCAAGAAAAGTAATTTAATTTTAAACATAAGTCATGTTAAGGTATCCAAAGACACAATGAGATCAAAAAGCCCAACCTGTTCATTAAGACAGTTTACAATACTATTTTGATGTGAAAGTATAAAAGCCTGTCAACCTTTTAAAAATCCACTAACGTTAATAAAGGAGCACAAAATAATAATAAAAGTAAAAAGCCCAAGTTTTAAATGTAAGCCCTATTGAAGCGCCTTTCCTGTAAAAGGCGATCACTGGCATGACGCTTTTTAGAATGTCCACTTTTATAAACTTTTGAAACACCTCTGTATACACATATATTTTGTTAACCCAATAGGATATTTTACTTAAAATTCTTCTCGAACTGTTTTTGACACAAACCGGTACACAATCAAGAGCGAGAGAGGTAATTTAATGTTAAAGTATCCAAAGACACAATAAGATCAAAAAAACTCAACATTTTTATTAAGACAGTGTACAATACTATTTTGATGCGAAAGTGTAAAAGCCTTTCAATCTTTTCGAAATCCACTATCGATAATAAAAGAGCACAAAGCAATAATAAAAGTAGAAAGCCTAAGTTTTAAATTTGAAACCCTATTGAAGCGCCTTTCCTGTAAAAAGCGATCACTGGCATGACGATTTTTAGAATGTCCACTTTTATAAACTTTTGAAGCACCCCTGAACATACATTAATTTTGTGAAGCCAATTGTATATTTTATTTAAAATTCTTCTCGAGTTGCTTTTTACAGAAACCGGTACACACTCAAGAGCGAAAAAGGTAGTTTATGTTAAAATATCCAAAGACACAATAAGATCAAAAAACGCAACATTTTTATTAAGACAGTTTACAATACTGTTGTGATGCGAAAGTGTAAAAGCTTTTCAACCTTTTCGAAATCCACTATCGTTAACAAAAGGGTACAAAACAATAATAAAAGTAGTAAGCCCAAGTTTTAAATGTAAGCCCTATTAAAGCGCCTTTTCTGTGAAAAGCGATCAATCTCATGACACTTTGTAGAATGTCCTATTTTATAAACTTTTGAAGCACCCCTGTACATATATAAATTTTGTGACGCCAATTGTATATTTTATTTAAAATTCTTCTCGAATTGTTTTTTATACAAACCGGTAAACACTCAAGAGCGAGAAAGGTAACTTAATGTTAAACATAAGTCATGTTAAAATATCCAAAGACACAATGAGCTCAAAAAGCGCAACATTTTTATTAAGACAGTTTACAATACTATTTAGATGTGAAAGTGTAAAAGCCTCACAACCTTTTCGAAATCCACTATCGTTAATAAAAGAGCACAAAATAATAATAAAAATAGAAAGCCCAAGTTTTAAATTGAAGCCCTATTGAAGCGCCTTTCCTGTAAAAGGCGATCACTGGTATGACGCCTTTTAAAATATCCACTTTTATAAACTTTTGAAACACCCCTGTATACACATATATTTTGTTAAGCCAATAGGATATTTTATTTAAAATTCTTCTCGAACTGTTTTTGACACAAACCGGTACACAATCAAGAGCGAGAGAGGTAATTTAATGTTAAAGTATCCAAAGACACAATAAGATCAAAAAACTCAACATTTTTAGTAAGACAGTTTACAATACTATTTTGATGCGAAAGTGTAAAAGCCTTTCAATCTTTTCGAAATCAACTATCGTTAATAAAAGAGCACAAACCAATAATAAAAGTATAAAGCCCAAGTTTTAAATTTGAAGCCCTATTGAAGCGCCTTTCCTGTAAAAAGCGATCACTGGCATGACGATTTTTAGAATGTCCACTTTTTTAAACTTTTGAAGCACCCCTGAACATACATAAATTTTGTGAAGCTAATTGTATATTTTATTTAAAATTCTTCTCGAATTGCTTTTTACACAAACCGCTACACACTCAAGAGCGAGAAAGGTAGTTTATGTTAAAATATCCAAAGACACAATAAGATCAAAAAGCGCAACATTTTTATTAAGACAGTTTACAATACTATTGTGATGCCATGTAGCCCTATTAAAGCGCCTTTTCTGTAAAAAGCGATCAATCTCATGACACTTTTTAGAATGTCCAATTTTATAAACTTTTGACGCACCCCTGTATATACATATATTTCGTGAAGGCAATAGTATATTTTCTTTAAAATTCTTCTCGAACGGTTTTTTACACAAACCGGAACACACTCAAGAGCGAGAAATGTAAATTTATGTTAAATATAAGTCATGTTAATGTATCCAAAGAAACAATGAGCCCAAAGAGCACAACATTTTCATCGAGACAGTTTACAATACTATTTTGATGTGATAGTGGAAAAGCATTGTCAACCTTTTCGAAGTCTACTGTCGTTAAGAAAAAAGCACAAAATAATACTAAAAGTAAGAAGCCCAAGTGTTAAATTTAAGCCCTATTGAAGCGCCTTTCCTGTAAAAAACGCTTTTTAGAATGTCCACTTTTATAAACTTCTGAAGCACCCCTGTGTATATATATATTTTGTTAAGCCAATAGGATATGTTATTTAAAATTCTTCTCAAACTGTTTTTGCCATAAATTGGTACACACTCAAGAGCGAGAAAGGTAATTTAATGTTAAACATAAGTCATCTTAAAGCATCCAAGGACACAATGAGATCAGAAAGCGCAACATTTTTATTAAGACGTGTACAATATTATTTTGATGTGAAAGTGTAAAAGCCTGTCAACTTTTTTGAAATTCACTATCGTTAATAAAGGAGCACAAAATAATAATAAAAGTAAAAAGCCCAAGTTTTAAATTAAAGCGCCTTTCCAGTAAAAAGCGATCACTGGCATGACGCTTTTTAGAATGTCCAGTTTTATACACATTTGAAGCACCCCTGTATATACATATATTTTGTGAAGACAATTGTAAATTTTATTTAAAATTTTTCTCGAACTGTTTTTAACACAAACCGGTACACACTCAAGAGCGAGAAAAGTAATTTGATTTTAAACATGTCATATTAAGGTATCCAAAAGCACAATGAGATCAAAAAGCCCAACATGTTCATTAAGACAGTTTACAATAATATCTTGATGTGAAAGTGTAAAGCCTGTCAACCTTTTCAAAATCCACTACCGTTAATAAAGGAGCACGAAGTAATAAAAAAAATAAAAAGCCCCAAGATTTAAATTTAAGCCCTATTGAAGCGCCTTTCCTGTAAAAAAGGCTTTTTAGAATGTCCACTTTTATAAACTTTTGAAACACCCCTGTGTATTCATATATTTTGTTAAGCCAATAGGATATTTTATTTAAAATTCTTCTCGAACTGTTTTTGCCATAAATTGGTACACAATCAGGAGCGAGAAAGGTAATTTAATGTTAAACATAAGTCATCTTAAAGTATCCAAAGACACAATGAGATCAAAAAGCGCAACATTTTTATTAAGACAGTTTACAATACTATCTTGATGTGAAAGTGTAAAGCCTGTCAACCTTTTCAAAATCCACTATCGTTAATAAAGGAGCACGAAATAATAATAAAAGTAAAAAGCCCAAGTTTTAAATTTAAGGCCTTTTGAGGCGCCTTTCCTTTAAAAAAAGGCTTTTTAGAATGTCCACTTTTATAAACTTTTGAAACACCCCTGTGTATACATATATTTTGTTAAGCCAATAGGATATTTTATTTAAAATCCTTCTCGAACTGTTTTTGCCATAAATTGGTACACACTCGAGAGCGAGAAAGGTAATTTAATGTTAAACATAAGTCATCTTAAAGTATCCAAAGACACAATGAGATCAAAAAGCCCAACATTTTTATTAAGACAGTGTGCAATACTATTTTGATGTGAAAGTTTAAAAGCCTGTCAACTTTTTTGAAATCCACTATCGTTAATAAAGGAGCACGAAATAATAATAAAAGTAAAAAGCCCAAGTTTTAAATTTAAGCCCTATTAAAGCGCCTTTCCTGTAAAAAGAGGCTTTTTAGAATGTCTACTTTTATAAACTTTCGAAGCACCCCTGTATATACATATATTTTGTTAAGCCAATAGGATATTTTATTTAAAATTCTTCTCGAACTGTTTTTGACATAAACCGGTACACACTCAAGAGCGAGAAAGGTAATTTAATGTTAAACATAAGTCATGTTAAAGTATCCAAAGACACAATGAGATAAAAAAGCGTAACATTTTTATTAAGACAGTGTACAATACTATTTTGATGTGATAGTCTAAAAGCCTGTCAATCTGTTTGAAATCCGCTATCGTTAATAATGGAGCACAAAATAATAATAAAAGTAAAAAGCCCAAGTATTAAATTGAAGTGCCTGTCCTGTAAAAAGCGATCACTGGCATAACGCTTGTTAGAATGCCCACTTTTATATACCTTTGAAGTACCCCTGTATATTCATATATTTTGTTAAGCCAATAGGACGTTTTATTTAAAATTCTTCTCGAACTGTTTTTAACACAAACCGGTACACACTCAAGAGCGAGAAAAGTAATTTAATTTTAAACATGTCATGTTAAGGTATCCAAAGACACAATGAGATCAAAAAGCCCAACATTTCATTAAGACAGTTTACTATAATATTTTGATGTGAAAGTATAAAGGCCTGTCTACCTTTTCAAAATCCACTATCGTTAATAAAGAAGCACAAAATAATAATGAAAGTATAAAGCCCAAGTTTTAAATGTAAGCCCTATTGAAGCGCCTTCCTGTAAAAGGCGATCACTGGCATGACGCTTTATAGAATGTCCACTTTTATAAACTTTTGAAACACCTCTGTATACACATATATTTTGTTAAGACAATAGGATATTTTACTTAAAATTCTTCTCGAACTGTTTTTGACACAAACCGGTACACACTCAAGAGCGAGAAAGGTAATTTAATGTTAAAGTATCCAAAGACTCAATGATCACAAAAAGCGCAACATTTTCATCAAGACAGTTTACAATACTATTTTTATGCGAAAGTGTAAAAGTCTGTCAACCTTTTCGAAATCCACTATCGTTAATAAAAGAGCACAAAATAATAATAAAAGTAAACGGCCCGTGATTTTTTGGGACGGGAGGGCACCGGGAGTCTGAGTGTTTAATATCAAAAATTAAGTGTAGACAAAAAATAAACTCAATATGCTATTTAATTAACTTGTTTGAAAATAAAATCCATCCGCCGTTCCTTACGATCAGCAAAATGATTAATAACTCATTCTTTGAAATTTGGTGTTGATGTCAGTAATTGTTTTTCAATGGAACACATTGCTAAGGCACATAGTCTGCTTTCCCGCATGGTATTTCTAGAAAACGTTTTTATTGCACGCGCCCAGAGATTCGCAAAATAGCAGAAAACAATTTACAAAATCTTTCGCCAACATAGTCTCGACATATTATCAAAAACAAACTTTTATAACAGTTGTACTATTCAACCTTGGAAGTAAATTACAATAGTATCATCAGAAAACTTATCATCCAACTCTGGTTAACAATTTATATTGTTAATTAGTAAATAAAATCTTAGCATGAGTGCTTTTTATTCTTTGTACAACTTCTATTGCACATGTTTGTTACATTAAAGGCTTACATTTTGACATTTAAATATAATTTGGTTCCATTTCTTTTTTGTTACCAACGTCAAAACAACAAAATTAGCGTGCGATAAAGAACTTTTGCAACCAAAACGGATGTCGTAAAGTGAACTTTATAGCACCGAATTAGAAAAAAAGCATTTTGCACATAACACCCACACAACCAGTCTGATAAACTCTAAGAGCTTCTGTTGATTTCAAATTGTTATCTTCTAGTTTAATCAATAAATCTGATCTAGGGAGACCTAGATTTTTTAATTCTGTCTTAATGTTACTAACGCAATTCATAGTTGCATTTGCACCGATAGAAATTACAACATACACTCACCGCTGTAAATTACATACTGGACCCGCCACCCGGACCCGGCACCATAGAGTAGTGCCCCGCCGCCTATATATTATACGCGCGCTATCTGCGCCAGTTTCATCGCTCGATTTCTAATACAGACGGGGCAGTCGCGCGAGATGCCCCGGAGCCTACGCCAAACGGCGATTTTTAAACGCGCTGAAATGACGGACTGTTACTTTAAAAAACATATTATTTGTCATCAAATAAATCAGAAAAATTACATACAAATTAGGTATTTATAATTAATTTATCTGTTAAAAGAAATTTGTCAGGGGGGGGGACAGTGCCCCGTTGCCCTCCCTGTAGCAGCCGCCACTGGTAAAAAGCCAAAGTTTTAAATGTAAACGCTATTGAAGCGCCTTGGCTGTAAAAAGCGATCACTCTCATGACGCTTTTTAGAATGTCCAATTTTTATAAACTTTTGAAGCACCTCTGTACATACATAAATTTTGTGAAGCCAATAGAATATTCTATTTAAAATTCTTCTCGAACTGTTTTTGACACAAACCAGTACACACTCAAGAGCGAGAGAGGTAATTTAATGTTAAAGTATCCAAAGACACAATAAGATCAAAAAGCTCAACATTTTTATTAAGACAGTTTACAATACTATTTTGATCCGAAAGTGTAAAATCCTGTCAACCTTTTCGAAATCCACTATCGTTAATAAAAGAGCACAAAACAATAATAAAAGTAGAAAGCCTTAAACCTTGGGCTTTCTACTTTTATTATTGTTTTGTGCTCTTTTATTAAGTTTTAAATGTAAGCCCTATTAAAGCGCCTTTTCTGTAAAAAGCGATTAATCTCATGACATTTTTTAGAATGTCCAGTTTTATAAACTTTTGAAGCACCCCTGTACATACATAAATTTTGTGAAGCCAATTGTATATTTTATTTAAAATTCTTCTCGAATTGTTTTTTATACAAACCGGTACACACTCAAGAGCGAGGAAGGTAATAAATATTTTCTAAATTATTGGTATCTCCTAACTCCAAAATTTGAAAATGTCAACCTGAAGAAATTCAAGCAAGGACGTGTAAACGGCAAAAGTTACTTTGGGTCTCATAACATTGCATTTATATACGTTCCTTATATTTTCTATTATTACATATGACCTGTAATAAAAGTTATTTATTATACAAGGGAAAGAAGTATTAGCTTTTAGCTCGAGATAATGACAAAATACCGAGAGCTGAAATCTAATGTTTTTTCCCGTGTATAATACACTATTTTTTTCTGTGACAGGAAAAACGACAATTTTATAATGATAAAGAAGACTCAGAAAATCAATCGATGTGACATTTGAAGTTTTAAATTGGTAGGCTGTTGTACTTATAGCAGCATTACACCTGCGTTGCTAAGGAAACCTGTAAAGTATTCAAATATTTGTCAATTTAATTTTGTGTTTGGTTTTAAAAATTTTTTTCCTGGGGAAAAAAATGAGTACTTTTTTTCTCTGCTTATAAAGTGACATTTTGTTACCTGTGAAGAAAGATGAAATGTCAAACTTTTCCAGTCACAGAAAAAAAGTTATAAAATACAGTCGAGTCGTCTTGGCAACGGACTCGGCAAAAGTACGAACTAAAGACGACGCGTCGTCTTTAGTTCGTATTTCGTGGTATTGAATCGTCGCGACGATTCAATACCACTACAAATTTCGATTGGCCGGAACAATTTCAAAATGATAAATTTAAAATAATTAATCAATATTTCAGGATGTATACCTTCCCATAGTAAAATACTATTACATGAAAGCCAGTTACAAATTAAATATTATAAATAAAGGTATTAAATATTACTTTCCTACACCTATATTTTACATAACATTTGGCTGTACTGTTTTAAAATGTTTAGATGACAATTATAACAAATGTCAAAAGGTGTACAAATATTATTATTTATGACAGTCCTGAAATGTATTTTGTAGATTATATTACATGACAGGTAAAATTTTGCAACAACTAATATTTGACGTCATTTTAATTTAGTAGCGCATGTCGGTTGAGAGAGCGACTGAAATATAGGAACAGTTTGTTGAAAAAGAAAACACTTGCATCTGCGGTCATAAACTGTATTATCAATTATATTCTAACAGTGTAAGATATTGCAATTTCAACTGCCATATTTCAGACAATTTAACTTGCACTAAATTTCTGTAGGATGAATAAGGCCAGAAACTTTGATTGAAAGATCATATCCCAACTGTTTACTAAAAACTATACGTTTTAACAGGTTCTTTGTCTAAATTTCCTAAATCAAAGAGGGTTGATTGAGAAAACCGTGTTTCCATAATTTTGACTTACAAAATGTTATGTTCTGGAGGAATCGGTGCGATTTTTGTAGTGCCAATTATAATTATTATTTTAAAATTTAACTACACGTTAACGAACACACTATTCATCCGAACCCAATTAAATCGAGAGTACTTTATACATTGTCTGCATAAGCACCTGCCAGCTTCTGTAGAATTTCTTCAATGGTTTCAATTTCACATGTAACTTTTATATGTAGTTTTAATATGTTAATGGCATATCAGAGAGAGTCTAAAATATATTCATCCAAAATTATAAATTTTTACAAATACTTAGAATGTTTAGCAACTGAGATAAAGTCCCGGAAATGTAACAGAATTAAAAAGCTTCCAAAACACAAATATTTCCGTAGAGAGCTAAAAGTTACACATATTCAATATTATGTTTTTATTTTAAGTATACTGTTAATTTCATGTATAGAAGAAGCAATACAATTACTAAATCACTAATAAAAATAATTATTATTTACAAATGCACAAGAAAACATAATCGCAGTCAATACTAATAAAAATCCAAATCTCCTAGGTTATGCACACGTGTAAGTAATCCCAATTACTGTTTGAATTTAATCAACTAATTCAGTGCAATAATATAAATAATTAAAAATACGTCTAAATTTGCCGTTGTAGTTGTTAGGGCGTTTTAATGTGGAAGGTTACATTCAAATATTATGTCAACTTTAAAGAAACATGCGCCAATAATTTAAGGACATTAAATGTGAGATATTGCAAAATTTTACCTGTCAAGTATCCTACCTACACATGCCATTTCGAGACTTATAAATACACCTTTTGACATTAATCATAATAACCTTTTGAAGTTTGTCATCCAAGCAACACAAATTTGTCTGCAATTACCGTTTCCCGTAGAACGCGATCACTATCATGACGTTTTTTAGAAAGTCCGATTTTATAAACTTTTGAACCAGTCCTGTATATACATAAATTTAGTGATGCCAATCGTATATATTATTTAGAACTTTTCTTTACTTCGTTACACAAACCGTTACATTGAACACTGAAGAGCGAGAAGGATAATTTAATGTTAAACATAAAACATGTTAAAGTTACCAAGGAAGAATGTGCTCAGATCCAAGCCCTTTTCGACAAACCTTTCCGCCATATTACATTTGCCATGTTGTTTTTTTGACATTTTGACTTTGGATTCGTGATCGGCGACCTGAGACACCCCCGAATCTAAAATTTCACATTCATACGTCAATTTTCAAAAAAACTTCCGCCATTTTTTTTTTTTTGACATTTTGACTTTGGATCTGTAATCGGCGTCCGCACACACCCCCGTATCTAAAATTTCACGTTCATACGTCAATTTTCAAAAAACACGTCCGCCATTTTGTTTTTTTTGACATTTTGACTATGGATTTGTAATCGGCGTCCGCACACACCCCCGTATCTAAAATTTCACGTTCATACGTCAATTTTCAAAAAACCCGTCCGCCATTTTGTTTTTTTTTGACATCTTGACTATGGATTTGGAATCGGCGTCCGCACACACCCCCGTATCTAAAATTTCACATTCATACGTCAATTTTCAAAAATCCGTCCGCCATTTTGTTTTTTTTTGACATTTTGACTATGGATTTGTAATCGGCGTCCGCACACACCCCCGTATCTAAAATTTCACGTTCATACGTCAATTTTCAAAAAACCCGTCCGCCATTTTGTTTTTTTTTGACATTTTGACTATGGATTTGGAATCGGCGTCCGCACACACCCCCGTATCTAAAATTTCACATTCATACGTTAATTTTCAAAAACCCGTCCGCCATTTTGTTTTTTTTGACATTTTGACTATGGATTTGTAATCGGCGTCCGCACACACCCCCGTATCTAAAATTTCACGTTCATACGTCAATTTTCAAAAAACCCGTCCGCCATTTTGTTTTTTTTTGACATTTTGACTATGGATTTGTAATCGGCGTCCGCACACACCCACGTACCTAAAATTTCACATTCACACGTCAATTTTCCAAAAACCGTCCGCCATTTTGTTTTTTTTTGACATTTTGACTTTGGATCTGTAATCGGCGTCCGCACACACCCACGTACCTAAAATTTCACATTCACACGTCAATTTTCCAAAAACCGTCCGCCATTTTGTTTTTTTTTGACATTTTGACTTTGGATCTGTAATCGGCGTCCGCACACACCCCCGTATCTAAAATTTCACGTTCATACGTCAATTTTCAAAAAATGTCCGCCATTTTGTTTTTTTTGACATTTTGACTATGGATTTGTAATCGGCGTCCGCACACACCCCCGTATCTAAAATTTCGCATGCATACGTCAATTTTCAAAAAACTTTTCGGCCGTCTTATTTTTTTGACTTTGGATTTGTGATCGGCCACATAAGACACCTCCGTATCCAAGATTTCACATTCGTACGTCAATTTTCAAAAAATCCTTCGGCCATTTTGTTTTCTTCTGACATTTGAATCAGTGATGGGCGACCGTAAAAACTCCCAAGTGCCTAATTTTACTTTTAATCAAAAGAGAGAGAAATTGATTTCAGCCAGCTCCGCCCACTGTGCACGTTTGCGTAATCGTTTAAATAGAATTATGTCATAAGGGCACATAAATGTTAAAAGCAATCGTTTTCCCTATTAAGGAAACTGTGCGTGCGCGTTCTGGAATTAACGCATTTTAATAATTCAAATATGTATATAATCATTAACCGAACAATCAACCTGTATATCTATAGAAATGCTAAGTCAAGCGGGTGCATTATGTCGAGATTGAGATGCCGAACTCGTCGGGCCGGATACATTAATCTGATATTTTTCGCCCGACCGTAGTACATCACATGCACATTGAATCTGTGACGTATTTCGGCCATTTTTCTTACCAAATCCACGTGCAAACGAATTTGAAAGTGCTCATGCCCTTGGTTGCGTGCGTCTGTCGACTCGAAATAAGCATGTAGAAGATGCCGAAAAGCCCGTTTGTTAAAACCGCGGGTCTTGTTGGACCCTCGCGACCTTCAAAATTTCGTATTTCACGCTTAAATGTGAATATGCGGATACCACTAAGTTGTCTGTCAGTTTGACGTTTCTAACGATTTTCAACGTGTTTCACGTGAATTTTCCATCCGCCAGCGCCGTTTGTCAGATTTGTTCGCCACGCCCGAATGCCGACTTTTGCACGCTCCTCTCTTGGACGGCGGATATCTCTGCACGCGCACCGAAAAAAGGGAAAATCTCTCCGTCGAGGAACAATTTAATGTCACCCGCAAGTCCACCCGCCAAGACGGCCTTTAATTCCGCGTATCCAGGGACGAGTACTGCGCCCAAATTCACCAATTTCAAGTCGATTTTGAGCCGTCGGAGCGGTAACCATGGTGATTCGGTTAAGCCGTCTTTTCGCAAGAAATTAACACGAAACGGCCGTGCGCTTTTATAGTATATAATTATGTATTGTATACTTATTTATCAAGAGTACAAAAGTATTTAGAACTGGATTTTCAATGTTTTTTGTATACATAAAATTTCAAATTTGGACCGGAAGTAAAACTTTTACTTCTATCGAGTAGCACTTCTTTTTTCAAATATCTATAGAATTTATTAAGAAAATATAATAGGATTTTGATTAATTTTTGTATAAAAAAATTGTATAATTTTACACGCTCATACGTATAAGAAAGTCGTGTGGCGGCCACATGTATATTATTAAATTTTTGTATTCACCCTATAATACTTAGTCAGGTGTTTCATTTGAAAAATATACTTTTAGACAAAAATGGTTATATAAAGTTAAATTGTACAATAATATATATATATATATATATATATATATATATATATAGCAGTTTAAATAATGTATATCGACCGTACTTTGTATAAAAAGAAAAACAGTATAAAAACTGTTACTATCGGGGTGATCGGTCTATAATTTAAATGAAACTCATTTGTTCATATGTCTATATTTCGTTGCTCTATTTGCAACTTCTTCAGGAGAAATAGATTTGCTGTAAGTATGTAATAATCACATTAGATGAAAAGAAAAAAACGATAATCTAATAATTACATACTTACAATTAATAATTAATAATAAGTAATTATTAGATTATCGTTTCTTTCTTTTCATCTAATGTGATTATTACATACTTACAGCAAATCTATTTCTCCTGAAGAAGTTGCAAATAGAGCAACGAAATATAGAGATATGAACAAATGAGTTTCATTTAAATTACAGACCGATCACCCCGATAGTAACAGTTTTTATACTGTTTTTCTTTATATATATATATATATATATATTACATAATATATAAAGTTAATCCAGTTTTTTTGCACAAGCAATTATAGTAATTAAACAAAATTGTATTAGGGTCTTTTACTATGAACAATACTACAAAAAACTGTGTCCATCTAATACGTTGGTAACTTTAAATTTAAGGCCTATATTATCTAAGTTATAAGATAATATAGACCTAAAATTTCGACTTATTACTATTTTTCTGAAAAATTCAATGTTTTTATAAAATTATATTTCTTGAAAAGACGGATTAGATGGACACAATTTTTGTAGTATTGTTCATAATAAAAGGTCCTAATACAAGCATATCTGTTTTTTTAATTTCTAATTTGTATGTGCAAAAAACTGGATTATATTTATATGACCATTTTTGTCTAAAAGTAGTTTTTTTTTCAAATGAAGCACCTGCCACTTTTATGTTTCTTATTTGAATAAACTACAGTAGGCCATGATATTTGCGGTGAAATTGAAAATTAAATGTATGACTTATAAGTTGCTTCGCAGTTGATCAGCATGATTTTACAATGTATATTTCCAGAAATGAGCTTAGAGATATGATTTTTGTATGATTTCGGGAAACGAAATAATTGAATATATTTTATTTAAAATATACTGTATACCAACAATATAGTTCATAAAATATGTAGAATATAGCACAATAAACAAATTTGAAAACCAATCAAATTAATAACTTGCTTTTAGTAGGTGTAGAAACTGGAACTGTTATACGTGAATTGATGAGTATTTAGTGGAATAGAAATTATGAAGTAACAACTAGCTAATACGGCAGGCCTTGAAGGCCCGCTATCGCCTCTTATTCCGCTTACAGTTGAGGTACCGCTCCCCTTTATTCTTCTAAATTTATTGCGGATTTTGTCTTTGTTGCGTTTCAGTTTTTGAAACACCATATAATTCCGATATATAGCGAATAACTAAATATAATTGTGTTTTAAATGTTCAATATTGCTTAGTTGTTTTTATACACCCCTGTATATAGTTTACAACTATGCAATATTTTATTCAGAATGCTTATCGGATGAAATGATTAATAATAGATGTAGTGCTAATAGCAGTTTTTAAATTGAAAATGTTTAACTGCTGTCCATGAAATAAGATGTATTTTATCGTTTAATGTTATATTGACATTTTTCACATACTTTTCCTGTGCCTCACAGACGGTAGTTTTCACTCTATTTATAATTTTTCTACTATTATTGGTTTTTGTGCCTTGACTTGCCGATGATTTATTTCACGTTTGCCTAATTTATCTATAGTTTGAATTTTGTTTGTGGGTATAAAATTAGAATAATCTCGAAATCTGTGTTTTTTGCATCAGTTGGAAAATGTGGTTTGATAGTTTTTGTTAATAGTGTTTCAGTCTATATACATATGTCGATTCCATTGGTCTTTTTGGTTTAAATGAAAATTCATTAGAATTTAAAAAAAACATTTTATTTTATATAAACTTGTAGATAGCTTTATTAGAATTATGTTTTGTTGACGCGAATGCATACTTTTAAATAACTCATTTAATCATTGTTCTATAACAAATAATATTTATTTCATTGGCATTTTTTATAATGATTTCCATTCCTATACTTTTATAATTTGCAGTGTTTCTTTGTGGTAAATTGTATTACAACTGTCAGTTATGTATGATGCTTAATAATGTTGGTAAAGCCTTGTTCACACTGTACATAATTATTTTGTTTTGCATTGTACACCTACAATTTACGGAATATATAGATATAATATATGTATTATGGTAATATTGCTTACTTATTGTTATATTCGAAAATACTGTAAAACATCCTTATAGAATTTCTATTTTCAATGATTGTAATTGAAGTTCATTTTCATCAATGATAATTAAACAATCTTTTTTGAATACGTATGATATTACTTCTCAATTTGCCTGGCACAGTAACAACATGATTAAGTGCTTGTTTAATCTGGTAGGAATATATTTTAGTTTCTTTTTTCTATTTACAATATCTTATAATATTTTGAAGTATTTTTACAACTTAATTCATGGACGAAATGACTCCAGTCATGTAATGATAATTGCTAAAAATGAGTAGAAAGTATTTATAAACAAATAAGGAATCGAATTTATGAATTTCTTACCTATACACTATTATCATTGGGCCAATAATTATATATTGCAATATTTATTGTGCTGAATGTTTGTGAGCTAATGCTTCAATCTTTTCGAGCTTGAATTCGCCTTTTTCGCGTCCGCTTACAGCTGTTTACAGTTTCCTGTAAAACGCGATCACTCTCGTGGTGGTTTTTAGAATGTAAGATTTTATAGACTTGTGGCACACTCTGTATATACATATATTTTGTAAAGCCAATTGTATATTTCATTTAAAATGCCTCTAGAATTTTTTTTTACACAAACTGTTACACAATGAAGAGCGAGAAAGATAATTTAAAGTTAAACATAAGAATGATGTTAAAGTATCCGAAGAAACAATATGCTCAATAAGTGCATCATTTTCATTGAGACAATCGGGATAATACGCTATTGAAATAACAGTGGAAAAATTTAGTATATTAACAAAAAGTATGTCAATTGCTCAGAAACAATTTAAGATAGGCATGCACAATATTAATAAAAAAGAACCTAATAATCAGTTTGACACTGAGATATTTTCACCCAAATTATTTGAAGTGGAACAGCGCTTTCATTATGAAATTTTGGTCAGCATAATTGAAATATTCGTCTGTCACATACTCAAAATTAGTTCGCACGTCAATTAAAAATGAAGGACTTGTATTGAAGAACATTTTAAATTTTCAATGAATTACATATATACTACTCGCCCGCTATCGCGGGCTCGTCATTTTAATTGACATGCTCAAATATACGTAGTATCTCCATAGTGTTTAACATGTTTACAACAAATTTTGTTTGGTAAATGGGCGTCGCTTTCAAACATTCTTATAGAATGCTAATGAATGCTGATGAACTTCAAATATATAGCTCGCAAACATACGTATGTGAATGGGTAAAGTAAATCTAATTTATAAAGTATATTACTTTCTTATTACCTTTTCGAAGTCCACTATCGTTAATAAAAGAGCAGAGTATATTTTATTTAAAATTATTCTCGATCTGTTTTTGACACAAATCGGTACACACTCAAGAGCGAGAAAGGTAATTTAATGTTAATCATAAGCCATGTTAAAGTATCCAAAGACACAATGAGCTCAAAAAGCGCAACATTTTTATTAAAACAGTTTACAATACTATTTTGATATAAAGTGAGACCCTTTTGAAATCCACTATCATTAATAAAGGAGCACAAAATAATAATGAAAGTAAAAAACCCAAGTTTTAAATTTAAGCCCTTTTGAAGCGCCTTTTCTGTAAACAGCGCTTTCTATAATGTCCATTTTTATAAATTTTTGAAGCGCCCCTGTATATACATATATTTTGTTAAGCCAATAGGATATTTTATTTAAAATTCTTCTCGAACTGTTTTTAACACAAACCGGTACACACTCGAGAGCGAGAAAGGTAATTTAATGTGAAACATATGTCGTGTTAAAGTATGCAAAGACACAATGAGATCAAAAAGCGCAACATTTTTATTAAGGCAGTGTACAATACTATTTTGATGTGAAAGTGTAAAAGCCTGCCAACCTTTTAGAAATCGACTATCGTTAATAAAGGAGCACAAAATAATAAAAGTAAAAAGGCCAAGTTTTAAATTGAAGCGCCTTTCCTGTAAAAAGAGATCACCGGTATGACGCTTTTTAGAATGTCTACATTTATACACCTTTGAAGCACCCCTGTATATACATAATTTTGTTAAACCAATAGGACGTTTTATTTAAAATTCTTCTCGAACTGTTTCTAACACAAAACCGGTACACACTCAAAAGCGAGAAAGGTAATTTAATGTTATACATAAGTCATGTTAAGGTATCCAAAGACACAATAAGATCAAAAAGCCCAACATGTTCATTAAGACTGTTTACAATACTATTTTGATGTGAAAGTGTAAAAGCCTGTCAAACCTTTTCAAAATCGACTATCGTTAATAAAGGTGCCCGAAATAATAATAAAAGTAAAAAGCCCAAGTTTTAAATTTAAGCCCTATTGAAGCGCCTTTCCTGTAAAAAAAACGCTTTTTAGAATGTCCACTTTTATAAACTTTTGAAGCACTCCTGTATATACATATATTTTGTTAAGCCAATAGGATATTTTATTTAAAATTCTTCTCGAACTGTTTTTGACATAAACCGGTGCACACTCAAGAGCGAGAAAGGCAATTTAATGTTAAACATGTCATGTTAAAATATCCAAAGAAAGAATGAGCTTTCAAAAAGCGCAACATTTTCATTAAGACAGTTTACAATACTATTTTGATGTGAAAGTGTGCCTGTCAATCTTTTCGAAGTCTACTCTCGTTAATAAAGGAGCACGAAATAATAATAAAAGTAAAAAGCCCAAATTTTAAATTGAAGCCCTATTAAAGCGCCTTTCCTGTAAAAAACGCTTTTTAGAATGTCCACTTTTATAACCGTTGGAAGCACTCCTGTATATACATATATTTTGTTAAGCCAATAGGATATTTTATTTAAAATTCTTCTCGAACTGTTTTTGACATAAACCGGTACACACTCAAGAGCGAGAAAGGTAATTTAATGTTAAACATAAGTCATGTTAAAATATCCAAAGAAACAATGAGCTCTCAAAAAGCGCAACATTTTCATTAAGACAGTTTATAATACTATTTTGATGTGAAAGTGTAAAAGCCTGTCAATCTTTTCGAAGTCTACTCTCGTTAAGAAAAAAGCACAAAATAATAATAAAAGTAAGAAGCACTCCTGTATATACATATATTTTGTTAAGCCAATAGGACGTTTTATTTAAAATTCTTCTCGAAGTGTTTTTAACATAAACCGGTACACACTCAAGAGCGAGAAAGATAATTGAATTTTAAGCATAAGTTATGTTAAGGTATCCAAAGACACAATGAGATCAAAAAGCCCAACTTGTTCATTAAGGCAGTTTACAATACTATTTTGATGTGAAAGTGTAAAAGCCCGTCAACCTTTTCGAAATCCACTATCGTTAATAAAGGAGCAGGAAATAATAATAAAAGTAAAAAGCCCAAGTTTTAAATTTAAGCCCTATTAAAGCGCCTTTCCTGTAAAAGGCGATCACTGGAATGACGCTTTTTAGAATATCCGCTTTTATAAACTTTTGAAACACCTCTGTATATACATATATTTTGCTAAGCCAATAGGATATTTTATTTAAAATTCTTCTCGAACTGTTTTTGACATAAACCTGTACACACTCAAGAGCGATAAAGGTAATTTAATGTTAAACATAAGTCGTGTTAACGGATCCAAAGACACAATGAGATCAAAAAGCGCAACATTTTTATTAAGACAGTGTACAATACTATTTTGATGTAAAGTGTGAACTTTTTGAAATCCACTATCGTTAATAAAGGAGCACAAAATAAAAGTAAAAGTAAAAAGCCCAAGCTTTAAATTGAAGCGCCTTTCCTGTAAAAAGCGAGTACTGGCATGATGCTTTTTAGAATGTCCGGTTAAATAAACTTTTAAAGCATCCCAGTATATACATATATTTTGTGAAGCCAATAGTATATTTTATTTCAAAATTTTCTCGAATTGTTTTTTACACAAACCGGTACACACTCAAGAGTGAGAAAGGTAATTTAATCTTAAACATAGGGCATGTTAAAATATCCAAAGAAACAATGAGCTCTCAAAAAGCGCAACATTTTCATTAAGACAGTTTATAATACTATTTTAATGTGAAAGTGTGAAAGCCTGTCAATCTTTTCGAAGTCTACTCTCGTTAAGAAAAAAGCACAAAATAATAATAAAAGTAAGAAGCACTCCTGTATATAGATATATTTTGTGAAGCCAATAGGAGGTTTTATTTAAAATTCTTCTCGAAGTGTTTTTAACACAAACCGGTACACACTCAAGAGCGAGAAAGATAATTTAATTTTAACCATAAGCTATGTTAAGGTATCCAAAGACACAATGAGATCAAAAAGCCCAATTTGTTCATTAAGGCAGTTTACAATACTATTTTGATGTGAAAGTGTAAAAGCCCGTCATCCTTTTCGAAATCCACTATCGTTAATAAAGGAGCAGGAAATAATAATAAAAGTAAAAAGCCCAAGTTTTAAATTTAAGCCCTATTAAAGCGCCTTTCCTGTAAAAGGCGATCACTGGAATGACGCTTTTTAGAATATCCACTTTTATAAACTTTTGAAACACCCCTGTATATACATATATTTTGTTAAGCCAATAGGATATTTTATTTAAAATTCTTCTCGAACTGTTTTCGACACAAACCGGTACACACTCAAGAGCGAAAAAGGTAATTTAATAATAATCATAATTCATGTTAAAGTATCCAAAGAAACAATGAGCTCAGAGCGCAACATTTCCATTAAGACAGTTTCCAGTATTATTTTGATGTAACAGTGAAAAAATCATGTCAACCTTTTTGAATTCTACTATCATTAATGAAGAAACACAAAGGAATAATAAAAATGAACTTAAAATTCATTTTACTCAAGAATCCAAAAAAAAACCCAAGTTTTAAATTTTAGCCCTATTGAATGGCTTTTTTCGCGTCCGCTTACAGTTTCTTCACAGTTTCCTGCAAAAAGCAATCACTGTCATGGCTTTTTAGAATGTCCGTTATTATTAACTTTTGAAGCACTCCTGTATATATATACATATATCTTGTGAAGCGAATAGTATGTTTTATTTAAAATGCTTCTCGAACTGTTTTTTACACAAATCTGTACACACTCAAGAGCGAGAAAGGTAATGTAATGTTAACCGTAAGTCGTGTTAAAGTATGCAAATACACAATGAGATCAAGAAGCGCAACATTTTTATTAAGACAGTATACAATACTATTTTGATGTGAAAGTGTAAAAGCCTGTCAACCTTTTCGAAGTCTACTCTCGTTAAGAAAAAAGCACAAAATAATAATAAAAGTAAGAAGCCCAAGTTTTAAATTTAAGTCCTATTGAAGCGCCTGTCCTGTAAAAAGCAATCACTGTCATGGCTTTTTAGAATGTCCACCTTTATAAACTTTTGAAGCACCCCTACATATATTTTGTTAAGCCAATAGTATATTTTGTTATTATATTTAAAAAATTCTTCTCGAACTGCTTTTTAGACAAACTGGTACACACTCAAGAGCGAGAAAGGTAATTTAATGTTAAACATAAGTCATATTAAAGTATTGTAAGAAACAATGAGCTCAATGAGCGCAACATTTCCATTGAGACAGTGTACAATAAGATTCTGATGTTTGCGAATCTACTATCGTCAAGAAAAAATGGAGTATTAAATTTAAGCCCTGTTTAATCACGTTTCGAAGAATCACCAAATTGAAGACGTAATAAGCGACCACAAACACCCCCGTATCTAAAATTCCACATTCATACATCAATTTTCAAAAAAATCTTCCGCCATTTTGTTTTTTTTGACATTTTGACTTTGGAATCGTGATCGGTGATCCCCAAAACCCCCGTATCTAAAATTTCACGTTCATATGTCAATTTTCAAAAAATCTTCCGCCATTTTGTTTTTTTTTGACATTTTAACTTTGGAATCGTGATCGGCGACCCCCAAAACCCCCGTATCTAAAATTTCACGTTCGTACGTCAATTTAAAAAAAAATCTTCCGCCATTTTGTTTTTTTTGACATTTTGACTTTGGAATCGTGATCGGCGACCCCCAAAACCTCCGTATCTAAAATTTCACGTTCATACCTCAATTTTCAAAAAATCTTCCGCCATTTTGTTTTTTTTGACATTTTAACTTTGGAATCGTGATCGGCGACCCCCAAAACCCCCGTATCTAAAATTTCACGTTCGTACGTCAATTTTCAAAAAAATCTTCCGCCATTTTGTTTTTTTTGACATTTTGTCTTTGGAATCGTGATCGGCGACCCCCAAAACCCTCGTATCTAAAATTTCACATTCATACGTCAATTTTCAAAAAATCTTCCGCCATTTTGTTTTTTTTTTGACATTTTGAGTATGGATTCGTGATCGGTGACCTAAGACACCCCCGTATATAAAATTTCACATTTATACGTCAAAATTTTCAAAAAATCCTTCGGCCATTTTGTTTTTTTTTGACATTTCGACTTTGGATACGTGATCAATGAGACCACAAAAACTCCCAAGTGCCGAATTTTACTTTAATCAGAAGAGAGAAGTTAATTTCAGCTAGCTCCGCCCACCCTGCATGTATGCGTAATCGATTAAATAAAATTATTACATAAGGGCACATCGATGTTAAAAGCAATCCTTTTCCCCATACGCATACGCGTTCTGGAGTTAACGTATTTTAATTCAAATCATTATTAAAATATTAATCTACAGCTCCTGTATAGTTGAAATTATTAAATCAAGCGGGACCGTTATGTATTGTGTGGAGATATGGAGATGCCGAACATTCACCGGACCGTAATACATTCATCGCCACTGCACATGAGAATCTGATTATATTTTTCGCCCGTCCGGAATACATTGATATTACTGCACATTGAATCGGCCATTTTTCTGACCAAATGCTTCTGCAAACGAATTTGAAAGTGCTCGTGCCCTTGGTTGCGTGCGTCTGTCGACTCGAAATAAGCATATATAAGGTCCCGAGAAGTCCATTCTTTAACACCTCGGGTCTTGTTAGACCCTCGCAACCTTCAAAATTTCGTATTTCACGCTTAAAAATGAATCTGTGGACACAACTCAGTTTGATGTCAGTTTGACGTTTCTAGAGATTTTTATCGCTTGTCACGGGAACGGTCAAAACGTATTCCATTTTTCTGTTACAAAATGGAATGCACGCTCCTCTTCAACGGACGATATCTCTGCACACACTCCACTAAAAAGGAAAATCTCTCCGTCCACCGGAAATTCAATGTCACCCCTAGGCCCACCCCAAAACACAGCCTTTAATTCCCCATATCCAGAGAGGAGTTTTCTGCAAAGATTTGTCGACTTTTTTCTATTTTGATAGTTTCGAAAATGCTCGGTTAAGCTCTTTCAACTAAGGCGATTAACAACAGAGGTCTGTGCGCTATTATTATATATAACTAGCTCTAACGTCCGCTTACAGCGGGTCCTCCGCTTACAACGGGTCCTCCGCTTACAGCGGGTCCTCCGCTTACAGCGGGTCCGTCAATCTCTTTTAGTTGGAATCGCTTTTTTCGCGTCCGCTTACAGCTTTTTCATTGTTTCCTGTAAAAAGCAATCACTGTCATGACGTCTTCTAGAATGTCCGGTTTTATTAACTTTTGACGCACCCCT
This sequence comes from Amphimallon solstitiale, assembly GCA_963170755.1. Classification (NCBI taxonomy): domain Eukaryota; kingdom Metazoa; phylum Arthropoda; class Insecta; order Coleoptera; family Scarabaeidae; genus Amphimallon; species Amphimallon solstitiale. Next base: position 118,261,157 of record OY720682.1, on the reverse strand, counting down.
GTATATACATATATTTCGTGAAGGCAATAGTATATTTTCTTTAAAATCCTTCTTGAACGGTTTTTTACACAAACCGGAACACACTCAAGAGCGAGAAATGTAAATTTATGTTAAACATAAGTCATGTTAATGTATCCAAAGAAACAATGAGCTCAAAGAGCACAACATTTTCATCGAGACGGTTTACAATACTATTTTGATGTGATAGTGGAAAAGCATTGTCAACCTTTTCGAAGTCTACTGTCGTTAAGAAAAAAGCACAAAATAATAATAAAAGTAAGAAGCCCAAGTTTTAAATTTAAGCCCTATTGAAGCGCCTTTCCTGTAAAAAACGCTTTTTAGAATGTCCACTTTTATAAACTTTTGAAGCACCCCTGTGTATACATATATTTTGTTAAGCCAATAGGATATTTTATTTAAAATTCTTCTCGAACTGTTTTTGCCATAAATTGGTACACACTCAAGAGCGACAAAGGCAATTTAGTGTTAAACATAAGTCATCTTAAAGTATCCAAAGACACAATGAGATCAAAAAGCGCAACATTTGTATTAAGACAGTGTACAATACTATTTTGATGTGGAAGTGTAAAAGCCTGTCAACTTGTTTGAAATCCACTATCGTTAATAAAGGAGCACAAAATAATAATAAAAGTAAAAAGCCCAAGTTTTAAATTAAAGCGCCTTTCCAGTAAAAAGCGATCACTGGCATGACGCTTTTTAGAATGTCCAGTTTTATACACATTTGAAGCACCCCTGTATATACATATATTTTGTGAAGACAATTGTATATTTTATTTAAAATTCTTCTCGAACTGTTTTTAACACAAACCGATACACACTCAAGAGCGAGAAAAGTAATTTAATTTTAAACATAAGTCATATTAAGGTATCCAAAAGCACAATGAGATCAAAAAGCCCAACATGTTCATTAAGACAGTTTACAATACTATCTTGATGTGAAAGTGTAAAGCCTGTCAACCTTTTCAAAATCCACTATCGTTAATAAAGGAGCACGAAATAATAAAAAAAATAAAAAGCCCAAGTTTTAAATTTAAGCCCTATTGAAGCGCCTTTCCTGTAAAAAAAGGCTTTTTAGAATGTCCACTTTTATAAACTTTTGAAACACCCCTGTGTATACATATATTTTGTTAAGTCAATAGGATATTTTATTTAAAATTCTTCTCGAACTGTTTTTGTCATAAATTGGTACACACTCAAGAGCGAGAAAAGTAATTTAATTTTAAACATAAGTCATGTTAAGGTATCCAAAGACACAATCAGATCAAAAACCCCAACATGTTCATTAAGACAGTTTACTATACTGTTTTGATGTGAAAGTATAAAAGCCTGTCAACCTTTTCAAAATCCACTATCGTTAATAAAGAAGCACAAAATAATAATGAAAGTATAACGCCCAAGTTTTAAATGAAGCGCCTTTCCTGTAAAAGGCGATCACTGGCATGACGCTTTTTAGAATGTCCACTTTTATAAGCTTTTGAAACACCTCTGTATACACATATATTTTGTTAAGACAATAGGATATTTTACTTAAAATTCTTCTCGAACTGTTTTTGACACAAACCGGTACACACTCAAGAGCCAGAAACGTAATTTAATGTTAAAGTATCCAAAGACACAATGAGCACAAAAAGCGCAACATTTTCATCAAGACAGTTTACAATACTATTTTGATGCGAAAGTGTAAAAGGCTGTCAACCTCTTCGAAATCCACTATCGTCAATAAAAGAGCACAAAATAATAATAAAAGTAAAAAGCAATGGCGGCGCGTGATTTTTTGGGACGGGGGGCACCGGGGGTCTGAGTGTTTAATATCAAAAATTAAGTATAGACAAAAAATAAACTCAATATGCTATTTAATTAACTTGTTCGAAAATAAAATCCATCCGCCGTTCCTTACGATCATCAAAATGATTAATAACTCATTCTTTGAAATTTGGTGTTGATGTCAGTAATTGTTTTTCAATGGAACACATTGCTAAGGCACATAGTCTACTTTCCCGCATGGTATTTCTAGAAAACGTTTTTATTCTCTTCAAAGTAGAAAAACAGCGTTCACTTGATTTTTTCTATTTTGCACGCCCCCGGAGATTCGCAAAATAGCAGAAGACAATTTACAAAATCTTTCGCCAACATAGTCTCGACATATTATCAAAAACAAACTTTTATAACAGTTGTACTATTCAACCTTGGAAGTAAATTACAATAGTATCATCAGAAAACTTATCATCCAACTCTGCTTAACAATTTATATTGTTAATTAGTAAATAAAATGTTAGCATGTGTGCTTTTTATTCTTTGTCCAACTTCTATTGCACATATTTGTTACATTAAAGGCTTACATTTTGACATTTAAATAAAATTTGGTTCCATTTCTTTTTTGTTACCAACGTCAAAACAACAAAATTAGCGTGCGATAAAGAAATACTTTTGCAACCAAAACGGATGTCGTAAAGTGAACTTTATAGCACCGAATTAGAAAAAAGCATTTTGCACATTACACCCACACAACCAGTCTGATAAACTGTAAGAGCTTCTGTTGATTTCAAATTGTGATCTTCTAGTTTAATCAATAAATCTGGTCTAGGGAGACCTAGATTTTTTAATTCTGTCTTAATGTTACTAACGTAATTCATAGTTGCATTTGCACCGATAGAAATTACAACATACACTCACCGAGGTAAATTACATACTGGACAGCCATCCGGACCCGGCACCATAGAGTAGTGCCCCGCCGCCTATATATTATACGCGCGCTACCTGCGCCAGTTTCATCGCTCGATTTCTAATACAGACGGGGCAGTCGCGCGAGATGCCCCGGAGCCTACGCCAGACTGCGATTTTTAAACGCGCTGAAATGACGGACTGTCACTTTCAAAAACATATTATTTGTCATCAAATAAATCAGAAAAATTACATACAAATTAGGTATTTATAATTAATTTATCTGTTAAAAGAAATTTGTCACGGGGGGGGGGCAGTGCTCCGTTGCCCTCCCTGCAGCAGCCGCCACTGGTAAAAAGCCAAAGTTTTAAATGTAAACCCTATTGAAGCGCCTTAAGGTATCCAATGGCACAATAAGATCAAAAATCCCAACATTTTTATTAAGACAGTTTACAATACTATTTTGATCCGAAAGTGTAAAATCCTGTCAACCTTTTCGAAATCCACTATCGTTAATAAAAGAGCACAAAACAATAATAAAAGTAGAAAGCCCAAGTTTTAAATGTAAGCCCTATTAAAGCGCCTTTTCTGTAAAAAGCGATCAATCTCATGACACTCTTTAGAATGTCCAGTTTTATAAACTTTTGAAGCACCCCTGTACATACATAAATTTTGTGAAGCCAATTGTATATTTTATTTAAAATTCTTCTCGAATTGTTTTTTTATACAAACCGGTACACACTCAAGAGCAAGGAAGGTAATAAATATTTTCTAAATTATTGGTATCTCCTAACTCCAAAATTCGAAAATGTCAACCTGAAGAAATTCAAGCAAGGACGTGTAAACGGCAAAAGTTACTTTGGATCTCATAACATTGCATTTATATACGTTCCTTATATTTTCTATTATTACATATGACCTGTAAAAAAAGTTATTTATTATACAAGGGAAAGAAGTATTAGATTTTAGCTCGAGATAATGACAAAATACCGAGAGCTAAAATCTAATGTTTTTCCCGTGTATAATACACTATTTTTTTCTGTAACAGGAAAAACGACGATTTTATAATGATAAAAAAGACTCAGAAAATCAATCGATGTGACATTTGAAGTTTTAAATTGGTAGGCTGTTGTACTTATAGCAGCATTACACCTGCGTTGCTAAGGAAATCTGTAAAGTATTCAAATATTTGTCAATGTAATTTTGTGTTTGGTTTTAAAAATTTGCGAACTTAGGTTGATTTTTAGTTATTTTGATTGGAAGGTGAAAAAGAAATGCAGTTCTTTCTCGGAGACGGTGCTATTGGCATACATAAGTAAATGCAACTTTTTGTATAATAAAATATATTAAAATTAAATGTCCGTGTTCTACATATCCGAAACAAAAGTACTAATTTTTTTCCTGGGGAAAAAAATGAGTACTTTTTTTTCTCGGGTTATAAAGTGACGTTTTGTTACCTGTTAAGGAAGATAAAATGTCAAACTTTTCCAGTCACAGAAAAAAAGTTATAAAAATACATTCGAGTCGTCTTGGCAACGGAGTCGGCAAAAGTACGAACTAAAGACGACGATTCAATACCACTACAAATTTCGATTGGCCGGAACAATTTCAAAATGATAAATTTAAAGTAATAAATAAAGGTATTAAATATTACTTTCCTACACCTGTATTTTACGTACCATTTGGCATCACTGTTTTAAAATGTTTAGATGACAATTATAACAAACGTCAACAAATAATTATAATATAATTATAACAAATGTCAAAACGTGTACAAATATTATTATTTATGACAGTCCTGAAATGTATTTTGTAGGTTATATTACATGACAGGTAAAATTTTGCAACATCTAATATTTGACGTCATTTTAATTTAGTGGCGCATGTCGGTTGCGAGAGCGACTCAACTATAGGAAGAGTTTGTTGAAAAAGAAAAGACTTACATCTGCGGTCATAAACTGTATTATCAATTATATTCTAAAAGTATAAGATATTGCAATTTCAACTGCCATATTTCAGACAATTTAACTTGCACCAAATTTCTGTAGGATGAATAAGGCCAGAAACTTTGACAAATCATATCCCAACTGTTTAGTAAAAACTATACGTTTTCACAGGTTCTTTGTCTAAATTTCCTAAATCAAAGAGGGTTGATTGAGAAAACCGTGTTTCCATAATTTTGACTTACGAAATGTTATGTTCTGGAGGAATCGGCGCGATCTTTGTAGTGCCAATTATAATTATTATTTTAAAATTTAACTACACGTTAACGAACACACAATTCATCCAAACCCAATTAAATCAAGAGTACTTTATACAGTGTTTGCATAAGCACCTGCCAGCTTTCGTAGAATTTCTTCAATGTTTTCAATTTCACATATAACTTTTAAATGTAGTTTTAATATGTTAATGACATATCAGAGTGAGTCTAAAATATATTCATCTAAAATTAAGTTTTAATAAGGTGCTGTTAAAAGCAATTACAAAGAAGAAAAGACCAAGCGCAGGCATAAATTTTCACAAATATTTAGGATTTTTAGCAACTGAGATAAAGTCCCGGAAATGTAACAGAATTAAATAGCTTCCAAAACACAAATTTTCCGTAGTAAGCTAAAAGTTACACATATTCAATATTATGTTTTTATTTTTAAGTATACTGTTAATTTCATGTATAGAAGAAGCAATACAATTACTAAAACACTAATAAAAATAATTATTAATTACAAATGGATAAGAAAACATAATCGCAGTCAATACTAATAAAAATCCAAATATCCTAGGTTATGCGCACGTGTAAGTAATCCCAATTACTGTTTAATATTTTATCAGGTTTGGTAAAACAGCGGTTAAAATATCTTCATTTAATAACGTTCTTAATCAATGATTAGCGCTAACCGGTGTTGGTAACACATACTAACCGGTATTTTAATCAATGATTAGCGCCAACCGGTTTTTGCAAAAACGTACTATTACGTATTTTATCTAATGAATACGCTCATCGGCATTTTAATCGGAATTGGGAAAACCGGCCCTTTATTGAACTTAATCAACTAATACAGTGCAATAATATGAATAATTAAAAATACGTCTAAGTTTGCCGTTGTAGTTGTTAGGGCGTTTTAATGTTGAAGGTTACATTCAAATATTATGTCAACTTTAAATAAACATGCGCCAATAATTTAAGGACATTAAATTTGAGATATTGCAAAATTTTACCTGTCAAGTATCCTACCTACACATGCCATTTCAAGTTTTTTTTTCAAGTTTGTCATCCAAGCAACACAAATTTGTCTGCAATTACCGTTTCCCGTAGAACGCGATCACTGCCATGAGGCTTTTTAGAAAGGCCGATTTTATTAACTTTTGAACCACCCCTGTATATACATAAATTTTGTGATGCCAATCGTATATATTATTTAGAACTTTTCTTGACTTCTTTACACAAACCGTTACAGTGAACACTGAAGAGCGAGAAGGATAATTTAATGTTAAACATAAATCATGTTAAAGTTACCAAGGAAGAATGTGCTCAGATCTAAGCATTTTTCGACGAACCTTTCCGCCATATTACATCTGCCGTGTTGTTTTTTTTGACATTTTGACTTTGGATTCGTGATCGGCGACATGAGACACTACCCTATCTAAAATTTCACATTCGTACGTCAATTTTCAAAAAAACTTCCGCCATTTTCTTTTTTTTGACATTTTGACTTTGTATTCGTGATCAGCGACCTGAGACACCCCCGTATCTAAAATTTCACATTCGTACGTCAATTTTCAAAAAACTTCCGCCATTTCGTTTTTTTTTTGACATTTTGACTTTGGATTCGTGATCGGCGACCTGAGACACCCCGTATCTGAAATTTCACATTCATACGTCAATTTTTCAAAAAACTTCCGCCATTTTGTTTTTTTTGACATTTCGACTTTGGATTCGTGATCGGCGACCTAAAACACCCCCGTATCTAAAATTTCACATTCATACGTCAATTTTCAAAAAAGTTTCCGCCATTTTGTTTTTTTTTGACATTTTGACTTTGGATTCGTAATCGGCGACCTGAGACACCCCCGTATCTAAAATTTCACATTCATACGTCAATTTTCAAAAATTCTTCCGCCATTTTTTTTTTTGACATTTTGACTTTGGATTCGTGATCGGCGACCTGAGACACCCCCGTATCTAAAATTTCACATTCATACGTTAATTTTCAAAAAAACTTCCGCCATTTTGTTTTTTTTTGACATTTTGACTTTGGATTCGTAATCGGTGACCTGAGACACCCCCGTATCTAAAATTTCACATTCATACGTCAATTTTCAAAAAAACTTCCGCCATTTTTTTTTTTGACATTTTGACTTTGAATTTGTGATCGGCATCCGCACACAGCGCCGTATCTAAAATTTCATATTCATACGTCAATTTTCAATAAAATTACGCCATTTTGTTTTTTTTTGACATTTTGACTTTGGAATCGAGATCGGCGTTCGCAGACACCCCCGTATCTAAAATTTGACATTCGTACGTCACTTTTCAAAAAATCTTCCTCCATTTTGTTTTTTTTTGACATTTTGACTATGGATTGGTGATCGGCGTCCGCAGACATACCCGTATCTAAAATTTCGCATTCATACGTCAATTTTCAAAAAATCTTCGGCCATTTTTTTTTTGACATTTTGTCTTTGGATTAGTGATCGGCGACATAAGCCATCCCCGTATCTGAAATTTGACATTCGTACGTCAATTTAGAATTAGTGACGGGCGACCGTAAAAACTCCCGAGTAGTTTTGCTTTTAATCAGAAGAGAGAGGAATTGATTACAGCCAACTCCGCCCACCGTGCACGTTTGCGTAATCGTTTAATTAAAGTTATTTCGTAGCAGGGGCACATAAATATCGAAAGCAATCCTCCTCTTTTTCCCCTTTGAGGAAATACGCGTTTCAAAATTATCGTATTTTAATTCAAATCATTATTAATATATTAATCGACAACGCCTGTTTAGATGAAAATATGAAATCAAGCGGGACCGTTACGTATTATGTGGACATGATGAACATTCGCCGGACCGTAATGTATTGACCGGCAGTGCACATGATAATCTGATTTTATTTTTCGCCCGTCCGGAATGCATTGGTATCAGTGCAGATTGAATCGGCCATTTTTCTGACCAAATACCTCTGCAAACGGACTTGGAATTACTCGTACCTTCGTCTAGGTACCTCTGTAAACTGGGAATGCGCAAGTGAACGTTTCCGAAATGTCACTTGTTTACGTTTCTGAATCTTTTTGTGTCCTCGAAACTTTCAAAATTTGGAATTTCAAGCTTAAAAGTGAAGATGTGAATGCGTATGAGACCGGCTGTCAGTTTGACGTTTGCCGGGATTTTTCATCCATTTGTCTAAATCGTATCCGTCTGCAGACGGACTTTAAAGTGTTCGTACCTTTGTATCTGCACCACTTTAAACTGGGAATATGCAACTAAAGGGTCCTGAAATGTCAGTACTTTAAAATTTTGAATCTTGTTGCGCCCCCGAAAGCTTTAAAATTTGGAATTTCAGGCCTAAAAGTGAAAGTTTGCATACATTTCGAATCTCCTGTCACTTTGACGTTTGTCGGGATTTTCAGTATAAAAGGCTCCAGAGCAATTTTTGTTTCCCACGTCCTCCTTATGGGCGAAAAAATTGATGCAGCGCTTTTCTCTACAAGTGCTAAAATTTTAAAAAAATTCTTTTCGCCGCCTTACCACCGTTTCGAAGCGATAAAAATACGCCTATACAAAGTAGAATTGTACATCCGACGATATAAAACTCTAAAATCTTCCCTAAAATGCCTCAATTCGTCAAACACTCAAAGGTCGTTTTCCCATTTTCACCCCCATTTTCCCTCCTCTACTAAATCCGTGAGAGCGGTAAAGGGTCCTGTGCGCTTTTAGTATGTATAATAAATATGATTCGACGCTAATGGGTTAAAGCAGGTAAAATTTATTTTATTTATTTAAGCGTACGAATGAATAATCATTCACTTTCACAATTTTGAACACGCTTCCGGAATGATATATTGACATTAACAAAGAATTGAGTACTCTCCCTATAAAAAAAAAAAACTAATTTTGTGGTATCCAACGCAGGCTAGTGAGTATGGCCTCCACGAGCTAGCCACTTCCCTGGAAATCTTTCATTTTAAATATTTCGTGCGTAGTATAGAATGTGGCGGTTCACCATCTTGTTGAATCCGCATATTTTTATAAATTTAGTAGAACGTCTTCCAAAATTCCATTAAAATTCTTGACAGAAATTACTCATAAGTTTCTCCGATAGTAATACTTTCATATAAATCATTCGATCACCAAGAATGTCACCCCACATTATTCTCCATCTATCAGCATAGGTAGAGCATAATGTGCGAGGACGTATTGTTCTAGTTGTTAGTGAAGTACCCTTACTTCACTAACAACTTCATTTGAATAATAACAAAAGTTTTGTTTGTTTACTACTCTGTTACTATGCAAAGCGCTTCATCCGTAAATAACACATTAACAAAAAGAATTGATTGCTTCTAGCTTTAAAATGATTGGTGCGTAACTCAGTATTTGTTAGGCATGACATTTATTTTATTTTAATGTCCTTTAAATGATGGTTTGGCTAATATCCAGCAAAACTTATTTTACGGGTACTGATGTGTGGATATTCTGTTCCACAAGAATTCGTAATTTATTTTCATTTATCACATATCTAGGTTTCCGTGGTTTTAAATAAGCAATACTACTAGTAGTAATAAAAGACTCCATTCCTCTTCTAAAGGCATCTATTCTAGGGCATCTTTTGCTGGTAAACTCTCTGGGCTAATAAATATTATTTTTATATTCCTCCAGTACAAAAATACCGTATTCAAATAAAAAACATAAAGTAGGCAAAGGCATATCAAAAAAATGACAACAGCTCACTAATGGTTACTTTTAAAACATAATAGTAACTTAAAGTACATGTGATAGTACACGTTTCTTAGTGCTCTCAGTTTTTTGGAATTTTCAGTGGTTTAATCTTGCTAATTAAAGGTAAAATTGTTATCTACTTATAGAGAATAATTTTGCGATCATTTTGGTGCAAGTATCTTTGCTTTTGATTGTTGCTTTTCCGATAAATTTAAGATTTTGATTTATCTCTTAATTTATTTGTGTATTTTACTGCTTTCTTTTTTGTTTTTTTTTTGTCTGAATCTTTTTGCTGGATATTTGTATGTAAATCTTAGCATAAAATACATAGATTTGATTTATCAACAAATAAATATTATTCCTCTGTACTCCTTTTGTGTAATACTTATTCCGTTGGTCTATTCTTGTTCGTCTTGAAGTCGCCACGACGGGCCCCGTTGGCGCGGAAGAGTGACCTTTGTCTATACTCCTTTACTGAACTAATACATATATTATATATTAACACATCATGAATCAGTGTGCATGTTGTCGATCTGCTGTCAAGGATGAAGCTACCATTAATTGTTGTGTGTGTAAGAATTTATTTAAGGCATCCTGCGTTGATATTACTAGGTCTGATGCTCGTAAAATTGCGTCAGACACTGGTTTTTTCTGGGCATGCAGTGACTGTAGAAAATTTACTAATGAACTGAATGGCTTAAAGGCTGTTCTTGTGGAGCTTCAGAATGACATTAAGGCTTTGAAACAATCAATTAATACTGCTGAAGTTGAAAATCCTCTAATTAAAACGGAGGAAATTATTCAAGAAGTGTTTGAACGACAGCGTCGTCAGAGCAACGTTGTTATTTACGGTGTCCCTGACGTGGTGTCTGGTGTGAGGGAGGATCGGATTGAATCTGAGAGATCTACGTTGGCAGATCTTTTCTCTGCTACTGGGGTTGGGGTGGATGGTTTCAAGCATGTAAGACTCGGTAAATTTGATCCAACTAAAACAGATTCTAAACGACCTATTAAAGTTACGCTGTCATCGAGTGATCTTGTCTCGAAGCTACTAAGAAAGAATACAATCTTGAAAGGGTTGGATAAATTCGCTAATGTATTTGTCACCCAGGATTAGACTCCTTTTCAATCTAAATTATACAAGTGTGTCAAACTCGAATTGGAGAATCGTAAGGCTAATGGCGAGTCCAATATAAGGTTAAAGTATGTAAGTGGTATCCCCCGAATTGTTAATTCTTTAAACTAAAAGAGCCCAACAGTGTGTCCCGTACTTTTCTTTATTATCAAAATGTTAGAGGTCTTCGTACCAAAACGCAAACTTTATATGAATCTAGTTTTTCTTCACCCTACAGTATTATACTTCTTACTGAGACTTGGTTGAATGATTCTATTAATAATAGCGAACTTTTATTTGCTTCTTATAATATCTTGCGATGTGATAGAGATGCAAATCTTACTGATCGTGCTCTTGGAGGGGGTGTTCTTATTGGTTTACATAATAGTATTAAATGCAGTGTAGTTGATACCAGTTCCTTTGGGTCAACTATTCCCTTGGTTGATTTGCTGGTCTGCAGTATTTGTGTTGGGAGCTTTACATATTACATTGTCTTGCTTTATATTCCTCCTGACATGAGTTACATGGAGTATGAACTATTATTAGGTATGCTGGAACTGACCATCTCTGACTATCCTGTCCTTATTGTGGGTGATTTTAACCTGCCGCATTTTAATAATTCTAGTACTACTTCTGATTCTAAGGTTGATCTTCTTTTCTCCTTCATGGCATCATTAAATCTAAAACAATATAATACTGTCACTAATGCTGACAATAAATTGCTTGACTTAATCTTATCGAACATTGATTGCAACATTGAAGTGGCTCGCGATATTGATCCTTTAGTTCCTGAAGATAACTATCATCCTGCTTTGTATTTTGACTTGGAATTTACACAGAATCATCGCGTATCGGCTTTCCATTCTAACAATGGTAACAAAAGGTATAACTTCAGAAGAGCTGATTTCAGTAAATTATATTCCGACTTACTCGAAGTAGATTGGTCTTTTCTTGACCGATGTTCTGGGGTTAACGACTGTGTTGATCGGTTCTATTCTAGGATTTATGCCATCATGGACCTATCTGTTCCTACAATGACTACTGCATCTAAACTTACTTTTCCTCCTTGGTTTACCTCTAATATTATAAATCTCTTGAAATTGAAAAAATACTATCACAAGAAATGGAAATCTACAGGCTACTCTGCTCTAAAATCTGAATTTCAACGAATACGTAGACTTGCTAAAGCTGAGATTTCGTCAGCATATACTTATTATATTGAATGTGTGCAGCACAGAATTACCTCCGACCCTCGTTCTTTCTGGAAGTTTGTCCGATCCAAATCTAATACCTCCAGGATTCCTGGCCAACTCCATAATAATAACTCCACTTTCTCTGAGCCTCAAGGTATTGTGGATGCTTTCGCTGACGGCTTTGCTGATGTTTACTTACCTAGGCCAAATATTCTTACATTACCTGATTCTATTTCCGATGTTCCGCCCTTCCTGATGCCCGTTATAACTGCTCAGGATGTGCTGAAGGCTGTTTCACGAATGAGCTCTAGAGCTACATGTGGTAATGACAATATACCTTCGTATTTAATTAAAGACTGCGCTAATATTTTTGCGGTCCCTCTTACTAAAATATTTAATTTGTCCTTGCGTACTTCAACATTTCCTGACGTCTGGAAAATTGCTCGAATTTGTCCAGTTTTCAAGAAAGGTGATAAATCTGATACGAGCAACTATAGGCCTATTGCTATTATCTCTAACTTTGCTAAAATATTTGAATCAGTTATTTATTGTTTCATCTCTTTTCACTGTAAGCCTTTTCTTTCACCGCATCAGCATGGATTCATCTCAAATCGATCAACTGTTCTAATTTAAATACTATTACTCAGGATATAGCTGAGGCGTTGGACGAGGGATGTCAATTGGATGTCATTTATACAGATTTCAGTCGTGCCTTTGATTCCATAGACCACTCGATCTTGCTCAATAAACTTTCTTATTTTGGATTTGGACCTTCTGTAATTAATTTTTTTAATTCTTACCTGCTTAATAGGATTAATTTTGTCTTTTATAATGGCTACTCATCAAGAGTCTATATTTCTACTTCAGGTGTCCCACAAGGCTCGAATTTAGGTCCCCTTCTATTTGTCCTTTTTATTAATGACTTATTAACTTCCATTGGCTCCTCCGTCTTAGCCTATGCTGATGATTTAAAGATTTACCGTCGGATATGCACTTCTGATGACGTTGGTCGCCTACAGGCTGATCTCAACACTGTCTGTAGTTGGTGCTTAAATAACAAGCTCGCTTTGAATATTAGTAAATGTGTTCATGTGTCATATACAAGAAGAATTAATAAGATAGACTCGACTTACCAAATTGACAGTCACACACTTGAAGGTAAAAGCACTGTCACTGACCTTGGTGTCTTGTTTGATAGCAAGTTAAGTTTTAATGAACATATAACTCGTATTACCCATTCTGCGTCGAGATCTCTGGGATTCATTTTTAGATCTTGTAAAAGGTTTAGCAATATACCCGCTATTAATTCTTTGTTTTATGCATACGTGATTAGCAAGTTAGAGTATGCTTCGACTGTGTGGTACCCTATTTATGGAGCTCAACGGAATGCAATTGAGCGTATTCAGCGTAGATACTTGAGATATCTGTCTTACAAGCTAGATGGCCAGTACCCAGATTTAGGTACGGATTATGACACCTTACTTCGCAGGCATAACTTCGAAACTTTACACGAACGAAGAAACAGATGCAGTGCAAGGTTCCTGGTAAACATTTTAAGTAACAAAATTGACTCTCCATACTTACTGTCCAAAGTGAACTTCAGGGTTCCAAGGATTGAGGCGAGATCTTCCCGGACATTTACCGTACCAACTGCAAGGACTAATGTACTTGGTAGAGCACCGTTGATGCATGCATCTGTGAATGCTAACATTTTTTTTGTGGATGTTTTTAATTTGTAGTATTTATGTATATCTTTATATCTAGTTTAGTTTCATTTGTTATCTTTTTGTTGATTATATGTAGAGCGTGTATTACTCTTTAATTATTATTATTGTCCTGTCTTGGATTATATCTGTTGGGCAAATAAATCAATATTATTATTATTATTATTATTATTATTATTATAATATTAATAATTTCTAATTTTAGTTAATTTTTAGGCTTCGGAGTAATTTGCCTTATTTTAAATTCATAATTTTCAATATCAAAAGGTTAAATTAATTGCTACACATTTTTCACTAATGAAGTTCCTCTTCACTTGGTGTTATGGATAATCAATACAAACCTTTTGATCATAACATATACATATATCAGATATTAACCCAAAAAATTAAATCAAAATTTACCAAATGGGCCAAGTCTGTAATTCATTGTAACAAATATCACGTCTTCGTCCATGAGATATTTCGGTCCACAATAAAAATGAGGACTCAGAATTGTAAAACCACCTCCATGAATGTGTACGATTACGTTTAAATTGTCACTTGGGTTGGGGGTTTCTCTTGGAACATACACATTCAGATACAAGCAGTCTTCGTCACCTAAAAGTTATTCGTAGGAACTAAATAACACATGAACATTTTATCAATAACTAGATATGTGTCGCCATAAACAAATTGCTATTTAAGGTAACAGCCATATACAAGAGAGGGTTGTTAGAACTAATGTTTATTTAGAGTTATTCACTATACGTTTGATTTATCATATACATTTTTAAGGTGACAGATTAAATGGTTTAGACCATGAAACACCATCATCTTCAGACTATTAGAATTATGAAAAGAAAAGATAACCAACTGAAATGATTAGTGATATCACACGTAAAGGTTCATTGGAACCAAGAAAGGATAAAATTTGGAAAAATATGAAGGTGTTTTGTAACTGATGACAAAACGGGAATTTGATTGATGTGTTAGGGGCAAAGTGCAGGGATAGCAGGAAGAACCCATGTTAGGCTTAAGAAAGAAAGTGAATCTGTCTGAAAATAGGGATTTTATAAGTTATTTATGCCAGATATATCCACGAGAAATTGAACATCTTGATCATAACCTCCTGGTATAGTTTCATGTACTCTCTGTGGATAACCATGTCATTATTAAGTTATTTTATAATTTGGTTTAAAAATCTTTTTTCATAAATACCTGCTGCTGCAGATTCCAAGAATTGTAAGCATATATGCTTGGTGTTTGCAATCCATGTTCCTGTCCAATTATATGGTTCTTTGGGTGCCTAAAATAAAATATATATTATGATCATTTATTTATTTACTGCATTATTTACAGTTGGCAAGAGACGATTGTAGTTTACCTGTTACAACAACAAGTAATAAGAATGTTTAAGAATAACTGATCTTTATAAAAAAATAAGCGTTTTAATAGACACAATAGTATACAATATCAAAAAAGGAATAATTCCTGCTAACCACGCTCAGTATACATCTAGTGATTTGCTTTTGTACAACAAAAGCTCATTGAAAGAAAATAGCCTATGACTGAATATGAAATAAATCTATAGCATTACTTATAATTGACTTCCTAAGTTTCACGACATACATTTTCTAGTGTTAATACTAAAAATATACTACTTTAATTTGTTTGTTCAATACATTATTATCTATTTTAATCGTTATTTCTTATCATGTACTAAAAACAACACGTTTAGTTTTGTATATACCTAATGTTTAATTATTCATATTACACATCCTTTCACATACAAGAGCAGGAATGTTACTGAATTATACGAATATCACTTAATATGTTAATGATCAAAGCCATTATAAAGCCCTTCCAAATTCCATGTTGGAACAAGACACTGAACAATGTTTGTGTTTTTAATTATTGAAGAAAACAGTATTTGGTAACGATCACTTGATTCCATTTCATAGTCAAGAATATGATTGAAAGTTTATGATCGTAGCGAATACTAATACCCAAAGGAATCATGATTACTGACTTGGAATATAATCAGTGAGACTGGTTGATTTCCACCTAGTTAGAAGAAAGCTAGAAAAGCCCAATTATTATGAAGGGAGCCAGACCTGAATTATAGAATTAAGCTACGCTCATGGAAATGTAACAACAAAGCTATAGATACTGGACAAGCCGAAATCTAATTAGAAGAAACAAAGAACATTTTTTCTTCAACGGTAACCTGAGAAGAGAAATGTATTTAGAAATTGTGCAAAATTATTTAATTCCATTATTGGTTGAACTCTTTTCGAGCCATGAGGATAGTGACTTGCCTAGCCATAGAATTTGATTTCAAGAAGATCAGGTCCCTCCTCTGTATATGAGAAATGTTGGTCAATGTCTCGATAATACCTTTCTGTATTAATTGGAAAGAGGGGGAAGACATCGAGTAGAAGGCTAGATCCTGTAAGTATACCTAAAAGGTAGATGTACGCGACTAACCTGAAAATTTGCACGAATTGCGTCATGCAATTGTGAACAAAGTTAGAAAAATAACTCCTGAAATAAGAGAAAACTTGCAAAGCGCGTTGTATTACCGTTTAGGATATTGCCAAGATGTTCAAGAACAACATTATCAACATTTAATCTGAGTTATGGTTGCCCTCCAGAATTAAATTTTGGTTTTTAATAATAAATTCTGTTTATTTCAAAAAATTTCATATGTAATTAATTTTATTTTATAGTCAATTAGGAAATTAAAACACCTATTAAAGACTTCAAAACGTGGACATCTGCGAAAATATCGAGGTCGAAAATTTTCGTCATCACAATACTTCCTGATATTACGTATAAGAAAGTAAAACAGATTATATATTCTTTGATCTTTAGGTTTATTATAATTTGTGCTTAATCTCGAAACGCATTACCATACTCCAAATTTTAGCTTTCCTAATGGTCATTTTTTATATCACCAAAACATTCATTCGATGCATTTTTTTATTTATGAATTTTCTATTATATTCCTGTTCAATACATCTGACTTTTCATCTACTACACTGTAAAAAGGAATCTTGTAAATTTACAATGATAATCGCGGGCAACTTTGTTACCCGCGATTATCACGGTAAAATTACTATCCCATGTAATATTAAAAATGGCTATAATATTACAAAATTTACATGTAAAGTTAAGATACACGATTTCAAAGTTACAAATATTACTTGTATTGTTACAAAATCACACTGTATTGTTACAAACTAGGTTTGTAACAATACAGTGTTGAAATGTAAAGATAGTAATATTAAAAGTATAATTACATATTGCAATTGTATTTTTACAAGTAATACTTGTAACTTTGAAGCGACGTATCTTAACTTTACATGCAAATTTTGTAATATTAGAGTCATTTTTAATATTACATGGACAGGTAATTTTACCGTGATAATCGCGGGTAACAAAGTTGCCCGCGATTATCATTGTAAATTTACAAGACTCCTTCCTACAGTAGGTATTGGGTAAAAACAAAAGCAAGAAAAGCTAAACAAATTTATTGTAAGTATTTCCAATTTTTTCTTTCAGCAGATGATATAAATGTATATATGTGTATATTTCATTGCAATAAACGAAATATTTTCACATATTGCGTAAATGATTTATTAAGGATAGTATCTTTCTACACCTTTTGTTTTTGTTTCGGGATCCTTTGTCTGGATGAATTTTCATAAAATATTTCTGAATAAACTCCAGTACGCCCGAACATCTTTTGGGATACACCAAATTAAAATTGTAGTAATATGTAAATGTGATTTTAATTGCTGCCATCAAGCTTTCTGTTATTGTTGTTTCTTCTTTTTCTATGTATAATGTATAATTCTCTGTATCTGCAATGTAGAAAAAAAATTAGTCGTAGCTTGTTAGTTTGAATATTATTATTATTATTACCTTTTAAATAAACTATACATGGCGCTGTTGTGGGTACGTCATTAGTTTTGAAATTTTCGCCCTGGAAAACATTAAATTCGTTAATAATAATTACTACTCAAAACAATATTGTTCTTTACCTTCCCAGCTTCCGTAATCAAAGTACTCAAATCATTTCCTAAGAATGTGGCTACTGTTTTCAACGACATCATCATCTTGTTTCTTAGGCCTTCAGGTAAATTTTGAATATATTTTTTCTTAATTGTAAATTGAAGAATTTTGTCAATTTTCGACAAAAACATGCTCTCTAAATCATCTACACTCTTTCCCATTAATGTTTTGAAGTGCCAGAAAGTACCTTCCTGCAAAAATAATACAGGCCATTCCTTCTTAATGCTGTTAACACTATCGGATATGTTTATAAAATGCCTCTGCAGAGCATAAGTGTCCTCCAATAATTGAATTGTGTCTAGTGTAAATGCCACAGCATTGTTTAATAAAGTTTTCTTTTCTTGGAGCATATCTACATCATCTTTTGACAGATGCGGTTCCCAGTCAGAACATCCTAAGGAATAAGAAATAATTCTTAATGTAAAAAAATAAAATACATCACACTTACCAGATGTACGGTTTATTTGCAGCTTGACCTGTTTCGGCGAAGTGGATTCTCTGAGAGCATTCGATGGCTTTTTAAACGTTCTATTTAGGTACGCATTTCTGTCACACAGTTTTTGAAATAAAGTGTGAGAATCGTCACCAATAGTCACATTATCGTCATCTACATCCTTAAACATGAGAGGGTATTTCGATATAACTTTCACTGCGATCATCTTGAATACAAAGGATGGCACATGTGGTTTGATTTCTCTGACTGCATCCACTATTACCTTTGCAACACTATCTAGTAAACATTTAATACGGTTGCCTTTTTCACAGTCTCTAATTACTTTGTTTGATAACCTTTGCCAAGGAACTTCATATTCATCCCAATATTCTCTATCTATAATACTCGTATTAACTGGATTTGTTGTTTCAAAAATATCTGATAGTGTTTCATCCTGTACTGTAACCGTCGATGTACTCAATGAATTTAGATCTGCTTTTTGATTCCAAGCTTCATTTTTTGTTAGTAACAGTAATGGCTCTTTATTTAGTAGCCTCAACGTATCATCGTCGTCTATGACAGTTCCATCACTCTCTAACACTAATTTGCTTCCATCAATCTGCATCTTCTCGGATGCTAAACAAAGAAAAGAAAAAACTGAAGAAGTGTAATTGTTAATACGCAATTGTACTATACGAACCTTTTAATAAAAGTTTTTCGTATAATGCCTCTGAATCTGTCTCTTCGATGGTAACAAAAAACTTTTTCTCTCTTCGACAGTCCCATATTTTAAATAACAGTTTCATTTTAGTTGAGAAATAAAAAAGTATACATTCGCAAGCTTGTAGGAGTGGTTTCGAAATAAATGTAATCTAAAGTTTGTGTATCGTGCAAACACCATCATGCATCCGTTAATAGCACATTTAAATTGTGCGTTTAGGGAATTTCTATGAATACTTTGATGCAAGTTATATAAGTTAACAGAAAATGAGCTCTAATCACACATTAAACATTTGTATTCCATCATTGTATATATAGCTTAACCTAATAGATGATGCAAACTAAAACTTGAAATAATATATACTTCTAAGAGTTATTATTATACTCTGTATACCGAAGAAATGCTCACACAAAGGCGTCTAAAACAAAGATTAAACATAAGCAATCAACTAATTTTAATTTTCTATACATTTTTGAAATTACATGATTAATGTTCAGTTTCGTGTTTACATATAGGTATATAAAAATTTTAAACAAAAATTAACATTACTTATTAAAATACATATATACCTACTTACTATATACATAAATATCGTTGGCAACAAGATCAACCCAATCAAAAGTATGCTACCGTTCTAACACAATTTAACTTAGATGAATCACAAAAAAATCAAACGAAGTAATTTTATATTTTAGTAAAGTAATACTAATACATACATACCTTGTATTAAATGCCCAAAAAACGTTGAATCTTTTACACTTTAAATTGCGTCTAACAACGACCACAATCGTGCAAGTTAGTTTAAGAAACTAAGGTAAGCTAGGACCAAATCGTATTCTTCCTCATATTATTTACCACAAACCTATAGAATTTGTAGAGTTTGGCGCCAACATTTACTTATACAGCAAAAAATGTCTAACGTCGAATACAAAAACTGCCTGGCGTGGCTGGGAATGTATGACATACATATACATATAGGTGCATGTAAATACTTCCAGAAAGAAAAACCCTAATTCATGAAACCGAATCATGTTATTGACAAATAAACACATACCTCTGAATATAAACATATATTCATATATATATTATCTAATTAGTCCTTATTATATACATATACGTATGTACATACATATACTAAATAAGTAACACAAAATGTGTAATTGTAGAGGAATTTTAATATTTATTATAAGAACAGTTTGTAATAATTTTATTGTTAAACAAGTTTTAATAGTATTAATTATTTTTAGAAAATACTGCCTATATTATCCAATACTTAAAACACGTAAATGAATGCAGTTTTTTTAACATGTGAAGCGGATATATAATACATATATATAAAATATAACCATTGTTGATATATATATTTGCTTTGTACAAGTACTAAATAACAGGTAAAGTTAGTACTTTGTTCTGTATTGTTGCAAGTATTTTGACAACATTGCATTAGCATTTGTATAACTACGGCAATGAACTTGTAACTTTACTATATTATACCATACTTACAGTAAGTGATAGTAATTTTACTCCGAATTTCATGCCAAGTCTCAGATTGGTTTGTATTCTTACAAATATACTGGTATATTGCAGAGATTGTCGTTGTAATTTTACAAAATTTTACTTTTTACATCGATTTTCAAGTAATTTTACATAATTTTGCATGTAAATATACACCCATTTTTTACAGTGTACATAATCAGACAAACAATATTCTAGGCATTAATAATAATAATAATATTCTGCACAAACAAGATAGCCACATATTTTTAGTTATATGTAAAATTTATAAAGTGGTCTTATTAGAGAAGAAAAATCCAAAATCATTTTTCTTATTTCGTTATTTGAAGTTCTATACTTCTGGAGATACACTGATTTTCGAGATCCAGAAAAATCGTATTTTGCTGAAGGCTACCTGAGATTCCTGACTTCCAGACTACATCTGCTTATTCGTTGAAGATTCTATACAACGCATCCTAATTGAAGTATGAATCACCAAGTAAAGGTAAAAGGTCAGCAACGGCATTCTACTATATATTTGTGCAAAATCTTCGAAAGCATTACTAATTAAGTAGTACTTTATCTCAATAATTCTTTTTTATTTTGCTGTATTCCACGTACCGATATACCGTAGTCGACATATTTTAATTTCTGATACGAAAGTAGTAAGAGGAAAAGAGCGCGACGAAATAAACTAAAGATAAACATAAGCGAGGCTGCCAAGAGAGTAGACTATAGCGATCCCTGGTAGAAGTCAACAGCAGCCAGAAACCATCGAAAGTATAAAGGAAAGGTTCGAGTGAACAGAAAGTATTGAATATGCAAAAAGGAGCGGACAAAATCAGTAATTGGTGAGGATAATTAATAAGTTTATGGTAGTACTTGCGAGTGTAGTCGAACACGCCCATACTACGAAAATTAGTTGTCAGTTAGATGTAAGTCAAATTTGAGAATCCGGAATAACTGGGAAATATGTAATTCATCCGTAGTATATTCATACACAGGGTTGACTAAAAGAAATTTTCAGAATCGCTTACATTTTTTGTCAATGGGCAGCAGATAAATTAGCCCGATTTTCTCAAATTTTTGTTGTTTACCGACGAAGCCATCTTCTGTTGAAATAAATACGTTAATCGTCCCAATTTTCGTTATTATAACACATAAAAACCCTCACTGCAAACTTTCAAAATCGTTGGTCATTAAATGTGTGGGGAGGAATAGTGGGTAGTTACATAATTAGACCTTTTCTATTTGATGAAAATGTTAACGGAGAAGAGTATTTTCGTTTTCTACCGACCGATTTTCAAAACTTTTTGAAGATATAAATATTAAAATCAGAAAAGCGTTCACAAGCATATATCGAAACGTTTTATGCAAGGTTCGTACTTCTTTGGAAAACAGAGTACCTCACGTGCATTGCACAAAGTTGCGGTTATGTTGAACATATTCTTTAATAAAATTTGTTTTTCTCACCTTTGATTGCTGTTAGTTATTCAATAGTTTCAGGTTATTTAAATTGCGTTATTTTATAGTTAATATCTTTCTATTAAAGTCTTCAATTTATAATTTTGAAAAACTACAGCCATATCTTAAGAAGACCTTCAGCAATGAAAGAATGCGAACAATTAGGCAAATTAAATTGAAAATAACAGCATTGTTTCATGCACCTCTTAGTGGGGCGGCATCTCCAAAACTATGTCAGAAAATATAATCTTTATTTTATTTCGTTGTTAACCAACAGTATAAAAAAATGAAACACTGAAACTGAACATTGCTGGAATTAAATAATTGATATGTGATGCGCTTCATTCTCTAAAATTATTGCTTTTGGGATACTTGGAATTAACCTTTACTTCGTTTCACAGTTGACTACGGCAGTCGGGTCTCATTCCAGCCTTCCATTGGTTGAATGAATATTTGGGTGCATAGAACAACAGCGTTTGTACTTAGTGAATATCTCAGAAATTACAAAAGATAGGTATAAGACATTGTTAACAAAAATGAAAGAGAATAAAAAAAAAGAACAAAATGCCATAATAAAATACTGGGTTTAGAAAAAAATAAGTTTTTGGTATGTGAAAATTTCGGAAAGTAGGCTTTGAAAAAAACTAAGTTTTTTGGGGTATTGTCGAATACCAAATGACGCAGGATTTTCTTGGCTAGAGCACCACCAATGTTAATGTTTTTACTTTTATAAACAATGTGAAAACTGAGCACGTGTTTTGGTCAAATAATTTCAAAAATTAATAACTCAAAAACTTTTGGCTTAATTTTTAAAAAGAAAAAACAGCTGAATATACAATTTAAAGCAGTACTAGAAAACCCAAAAATATATACGGTGAGTCGTTTAAAAATATTAAGTTCCGTAAATTTCCGGTGGAACCGGAAGTGCGTCAGAGCTTAAAGTATTTTTAGAATATGTGCCACAAGCAACCATGAATCTTCCACTAACTGTTTTTTCTCTTATTTAAAACATAATAGAGCAATCGAAGAGGCGGCTTCTAATGACTCACACATTATACTATATTCGATTGTTAAGACAACAAGAATATTATTCAAACTTAAATGTATAAGCGAGTAATAATAATAATAATATTTTTTAAAAAATTATGTGAATCATAACTGACTATTCTTATCATCAAATACTTATGAAAGCCAAATCCTTTATTTACACTCCGGGTAATCATATATTGTAATGTATGTAATTTCCGAAGAGCATGGACTGATAGAGAGTAGAAAAAGGTTAGACAAAAAATGGAGCCTGGTGTACATTCATATCCGCGATTGTTTGGTTATTACTTAATCATTTGATTAGTATTAGTATTTTTTTCTTAAATATATATTGCGTTGCTAAAATATTTATGTTTCAGTTGCAGTGTGATAAATACAATTAACGTAAGCAGTGTATTTAGATTAAAAAACTTGGAACTAAGTTTTCTACTTTGTTTTCAACCTAGGATTTATGAATCTAACTATTATGAAAAATGTAATGAAGGAATATATTGTAATAAAACAAGCCCACAGAGAAGCAGACATTCGGCGCGACTGGTAAACATCGTAAAGCAATAAATCATCCATTTTCTATAAGAGACAGAATGTATGTCGAATGTTCTACAAACATCGAGAGGAAGATGGAGTTTACGCGAATGCTTCCTGATGTTTCGTATGTGTATATAAAGGCAGTGGAACGGATGGATGAGTAATTCCGGAATAAGAAGTTCCTTAAGTAGTCTCGTGCGGAACAGTAAAATAAATATAAGAAATAAATAAATAGTTCCTTAAGTGGTAGTCGAAGAAAAGACATAAATATTAGAGTATTATATAAATAGAAGTGATTTAAATATACGGACATAAATATTAGTAATAGAAATAAATACCTGTGTTAATTTAAATCGTAGTAGTTTAAGTGTGATACATTAGTTTTACATTTTTATAATGTAATTAATTTTAAGTGTATGAATATACAGACTGTTTTAAATAAATAAATTGCACGAGTTGTTTATTGCGAACCCGAAAACGTTACAATTGGTGTCAGTGTGGGATAAACAATACATATAAGTGCAAATAAATAAATAAATAAATGGCTACCAAACGTTTGGGAGAACTAAAGGTCTCCGAGTTAAAGGCAGAATTGGAGGAAAGGGACGCGGATACGTCTGGAAAAAAACAATTCTCCAGAATCGGCTTCGTGACCTTTTAATAAATGAAGGTGAGGATCCCGAAAAATATTTGTTTCAAGTACAGGCTGATCTAAGCTTAATAACGGAGACTCTAAAGGATGAAATGGCAAAACAATTCAAGACTCTAAAAGATGAAATTGCAAAACAATTCAAGACTCTAAAAGATGTTGCAAAACAATTCAAGACTCTAAAAGATGAAACTGCAAAACAATTCGAGGCTCTAAAAGATGAAATGGCAAATAATTCAAAACAACTCGAGACTACTTTTAAGAAAGACATTCAAAAGAATTCATCGAATGGGAGACAGGAATTTTCTGGGGCCATCGAAGCCGTAGAACAGAAAGTTTGAGGAGCGCGTGTTCGGAATGGGGGACAAGTTTGGGGTTCAGCTTCAGTTGCCAGCGATGAACGACTGCGGTCCCCATGACGCCTCAAGCGGAAGCCTGGAGATCTCCCGAACAGCAAAGGCAAAAATAGAACCTCCCACCTTCGATGGGAAGACGTCATGGATGACGTACCGGAAACAATTCGAAGCCGCTGCAAGAGCAAATGGGTGGACGTCCCCGGAGAAAGGTACTGCTCTGATTGTGTCGTTAACAGGAGAGGTCAGTGACGTTTTGCAGACCTTACGTCCTGAAGAGTGTCAAGACTACCTTAAATCAATCAAGCGTCTTGAGATGAAGTATGGGCATGCACACCTGGAACAGGTAGTCCGACGATTAGTGAATCAGGTGCAACCTAAGAGAAGAACGCTGGAATTGGAAATGGAAATGGAAATGGGCCATGTGCATAGTAAATGCTGGAAGTAGCCCAAGAAAATCATAGCGGAGCAGCGAAAACTGAAACGGGTCGATGAGAAGAGGCAATCGTCGACCCAGTATTGTAGAGCCTCAAAAATCAATAGCGCGAATTGCATCTGTGCAACACCAAAACGCTGATGCTGTTGCAAAAAGACCACGTCCAGAAGACTGCAGGCATAGCAACCGACTAGAAGAAAAATCGGCCAACACATTCAGAACTGCCGTGGTTGACGATCCGTGACAACCTGACAATTTGCGGATCGGTCAAGAAGCTGATGAAGACCTGGGTTCATTGATGGTTGGAAAGGTACTGGGCGCGGACCGGCTTGTCAAGACGTAGCTCCTCGTTCACAGGGACTCTCTGAAGGTGGAGGATGGCCTACTCAAGCGTGTTGTGGAGAACGCAAATGGAGAAGACTACGTCAGCGGACCCAGGCGAAGGTTGGAGGATGCCCACAAGCGAGTACTCCATCACACTCAGGATGCCAGCGACAGGACGAAGGATCGTTACGACGTGCAAGCCAAGAGAGGTGGTTATCGAGAAGAGGACCTTGTTTGGTTATATAATCCTCAACGTCGCCGAGGCCTGTCCCCAAACCTCCAACAATACTGGGAGGGACCATGCGAAATACTAGAGCGAATAGATGACGAGTTGTTTATCGCGTAAGACTAACACCCCATAATGAGCCAGGGGTGGTGCGTTTCAACCAATTGGCCCCATACCATGGACGTGACAGCGGTGAAGTGGCGGATGTGCGACAAATTACCGGAAAACCTAGAGAGCCAATTTATGGGAATCCCTTGTCGATTCACGAGGACGAGCACTCGAGCAAAATATAAGGAGGCTGGCAATTCCGAAACTGGGCTGCGGATTAGACCGTTTGGGATGAAAACCGTAAGAAACATGCTGGAGGCAGTGTTTCGGCATACTGGTATGGAAATGGTCGTGTGCGGCTGTCGGCCCAATCAGCCCGTTGTGCAGCCTGGGACGGTGGATTGCCATTTCCACAAGACGGCTGGGTGCACCCGTGGGTCCCGGTGTGGATTTCGTCATCCGCCAGCGACAAGAACATGGAATAGTGTGTTTCGGGACGAAACGCAGTTTTTAAGAAGGGGGCAATGTAATGAAACAAGCCCACAGAGAAGCAGACATTCGGCGCGACGTGTAAACATCGTAAAGCAATAAATCATCCATTTTCTATAAGAGACAGAATGTCTGTCGAATGTTCTACAAACATCAAGAGGAAGATGGAGTTTACGCGAATGCTTCCAAATGTTTCGTATGTGTATATAAAGGCAGTGGAACGGATGGATGAGTAATTCCGGAATAAGAAGTTCCTTAAGTAGTCTCGTGCGGAACAGTAAAATAAATATAAGAAATAAATAAATAGTTCCTTAAGTGGTAGTCGAAGAAAAGACATAAATATTAGAGTGTTATATAAATAGAAGTGATTTAAATATACGGACATAAACATTAGTAATAGAAATAAATACCTGTGTTAATTTAAATCGTAGTAGTTTAAGTGTGATACATTAGTTTTATTTTTTTATATTGTAATTAATTTTAAGTGTATGAATATACAGACTGTTTTAAATAAATAAATTGCACGAGTTGTTTATTGCGAACCCGAAAACGTTACAATATGTATAAAAGTCTATACCTACATGCAAATTAAGAAAGATGTTGATTTTTTGATTGCTATTGAATTGTTTATTAAGTATTTGAAATGCAAAGATTAAATAAATGGAACCTTACGTATATCAAGAGGAATCACTTCTTTTGATTATTACATTGTTAATAATATCAATAAAGAACTTATAAAATTAAATCATTGGTATTAACGAGACAAGCCCGGAGTAGGTAGAATCAAGTAACTAATATTATGAAATGTGTATACATATAACCGCAGAACTGGCTCACTTTCTGCAAAAGTAATTAAGTAGTATACACATTTTTAATTATTATATTTGCTAATTATGTATATTATAAATATTGAGAGAATGACATCTTTAAAATAATGTACACAATCTTTGTATATAAAACTAATTATCATTTCAATTATAATAGCATCTGAGGTTTCGTATGTCAACCGTTGTTTGTTTGAAATATTGGATTTCTGTAAAAAAAAGCATATTTATTTTGACAGCAAATCAAAAATAAAAGCTAATTTACTTACCAAAGATCTATTGTTTTAATTATTCATGAAATAGTGATACCACACATGCAAGCCATTTTTAACTTTGAAGATTAAGCTCAAAATTCAAACCGCTCTGATAATTTACATTGAAGTAGTATGACTTTAGTAAATAAACGATTATGTTCATTTAAATTCAAATACCAATACATCTAATTGCAACTCAACGTGTGCAGTTATTTATATAAATATTTAGAAGTAAATTACTATTAATGTCAAATTTCCTTAAACCCTAGTATACAATATGCTTTCCTTATATATAAGGAAATCAAGAAGGAATTAAGGAAACTAGTCAGAAAATACAAGACCGAACACTGGTTCAAGTTATGCAATGACCTAAATAAAGATATATGGGGTGATGGGTATAAAATAGCAGTTAAAGAATGTTACACCCGCAACAACGTCGAAACTAAATTTTACTGACCAGGTGAGTCACAGTATAAGGAGATCACGATAGTGTGGAGGTAGGAATTGAGAAACGGAGGGCCGAGCTAGCTCTAATCGCAGATGGCGTGACGGTTCAGATAACTAAACTTAAGAAATGAGCGTCGGTCGACGACGACGCAAGCGACGTTGTCCGGGCACCAGGACACTATGCTACCTTAAGGTAACCTACCTGCGTTCCCTACTGATCTACCACTGGCTGTGTCCCTCCAGCGGGTTTCCTACGGATCACCCTGTATAGGTCGGCTGCGCCAAACCTTATTCAAATGCTTATCACAATAATAATACGGAAAAACAAGATATATTGAGGTAAAATAAAAGAGAGATTACGATGTGTAGAAAGTTCTATATTAAATTGTTAGTTTTTTTTGAAAATATATTAAACAAGTCAGAATGAAATTGAAAATATACTAAACAAGTCAGAATGAAAATTGAAAATATACTAAGCAAGTCAAAGTGATATTGTGGAAGTATTAAACAGTCGGATTTAATTATTAGTGAGTCTTAAATACTATTGACATAACCTCTGCGCATCGGCAGGAAATGGTCGGCAGCAGAAACGTTTCGTCGCCTCACAGGCTATTCTACAAATGATATTATTCAAGTGCCACCAACGGCGATGTTCTATGATATGTGTTTTATGTTACACAATTATAAAGAAAGTTGATTTAAGATTAGCACTTAAGACTTAGAAAAATAAAGAGAAAATCATTAAATTACAAAAACATGGATATGATTACATAATCAAAATTAAGAATTAATTAAAGTAACTTGTTTACAGATGTTAAGTAATTAAATGACGCTTTGCAAAAAAACACAAAGGAAAATTTAGTATTTAAAACAAAAGAACCTACTGAGCTTACGGTATAGAATTTTACAATTGCATAAATAATTTTAATTAGCTCAGGAATTAAAAAAACATACATGAAAGTCAAAGTTTTAACGGTAATGAATTTTCTAGAATTTTTATTAAAATAAAAATTAAACATATCAACGAGAGCCCTAATCAACACCTACTTAGGGTCACTCTGTGTACGGCAAAAACAATTTTACAATTTAACAATAATTTAATTAGGTATTAATGTGACCACGCATGTGATAAAGTGGTGCAATAGGTATCTTATAACCACCCAAATAGTCTTAGAACATTAAAAGTAAGGTAGAATGTCCAGCTCACTGGCACAAAATATCGATAAATTGGTCGAATTATACGTCGAAAACTATGAATATAGTTGTACTTATCTGGCCACGGTGCGGGGAAGACTCCCTACCTGGTCAGAGAAGTTCCACCAGATGCCTCTGAGTAGGATGGAGAGGTACAACTATTAGAGCGACAATGGTAGTCACTATGTTCTTCAACAGAAATGTTCGGCGGCCATGACAGTGTATAACTACTGTAGGCTTAGCCTCGTGCCCAACAATAAAACCCTATTAAATCAGAAAAGGAAAAAAAACAGAGATAAAACCCCGAAGATTAACACAAGATTTACTCCACTTAGCCCAAATTATTGGAGATCCGCGAAATCGACTTCACAAGTCACCCAAAAGTACAAAATTTAAATTCAAAAATCCAACACGTGGTAGATCGCAAATTCGAAAAGCGGTAATACGATAAAATTTACGATAATTCACCTATACTAAGGTATCGACACTCACTACTTATTTCTTCAGAGCCGCCTAAGCGTAATACCTACTAGACATAGTAATAAAATTACCAAACGAAAATAAGCAGTTCTGTACTATTGTTCTTTAGACAAGATAGACTTGGAAAGTGAAGTGAGAACATGTTTCCCTGGATAATGCGCTACAGCCAATCACGCACGCCTCAAAATAACGTAACCCGGAAATGGCTCAGAATAGAAAGCGGGAAAAATTCAAATAAGATTAACGAACACAAAACTTAATTACAAAAGAGAGCGTCGCAAAGTGACCTATATAATTAAACACCGACATGCTCATAACTTAGATGATGATAAAATTTACTGAAACACACCTACAATGCACGTAAAATTTATAAAGTTAGGTAATATGAAAGGAAACTTCATGTCTAAAAGTTGGCATTGCGCGAACTGTCAGCTACACCAGCGCACGCAAGACATCTAACCAAATAGATTAGTAAACAAACGCTAAGCAGCCCCAACACACATTATAAATGTCCGGAACTCAGGTAATAGACTAAATCTGACCAAATTACACACGCACAATAACCGACGGGCGTAGCCCCGATCTATACGTACTTTACAGGTATAAAATATCGCACGTGAATGCGACGATTTCCATCCGAAGGTTATGTACATTGGAAGACACGGACAATGAAATTTCTGTGGACTGCCCCGCTGTTAATCGACAAGTGCAAGTCCGGGAAGGAAGAAAATAAGTATGCACGAGGTCTAAAGCTA
Organism: Amphimallon solstitiale; assembly: GCA_963170755.1. Classification (NCBI taxonomy): domain Eukaryota; kingdom Metazoa; phylum Arthropoda; class Insecta; order Coleoptera; family Scarabaeidae; genus Amphimallon; species Amphimallon solstitiale. The sequence goes on along the minus strand of OY720682.1, from coordinate 118,231,293 downwards.
TTCGCATGCCACAATATACCTTTTCTTTTAAAGCGAAGAACAATCTATAAAACCAAAAGAGGTTATCCGATTGCCATAGTACTTGATTCAGGTGTAGTAAAATAAGCAAGGTGCTAGAAGAATATTCTAACACAATATTTCCCTCTACAATTATGGTGACAGGAAAGCAGTAAAACTAAGGTGGAGACAATCAAGTGTACACAGTTGTCGGAGCCCGAGACATAAAATGTCGATGAAAATAACAAAATTTCAGCCGAAAAAAAAATTATAACCACGTACACAATGCAGGTAGGTCAGAGCAATACAAGGTGTTCACACTTAAACCCGCACCATTGGTAACTCCGTTATTATTGGAGCTACGAATTCGTCCAAATTAGCAAACTAGTAGGATTTTTCCTGGCGGTTACGACGATAAAAACAAAAAAACAATTGAACGTCGCGTTTTTCAGATATTTGACAAAATGTAATTTTTTAAATGGAACACCCTATATATTTTTATGCAGTTGAATAAAGAATTTAGTTCTGAACAAAAATTTTTCAATACATTATCTCAAGAAAATTGAAAATAAAAAGTTATCACGTGATTTCTTTAAAGGGGCATATTCCCGAGATAATCAGAAAAGTACCCATTTTAAAATGGGACAGTATAATTTAAAATTCCACTCAGAAAAAGAGGAAAAGAGAAAATGAAATTAGCCTACATTACAATAGTTGTTACAATTTTGATCAAATAGGCACCAATAAAAAAAAAATATTCAATAACAATCCGTCAAATTAATCTGTCAGTGTTTTAAAATTCGCATTGTTATTTTGCTGTTTTCTTCTTGTTTACTTCTAATAAAAATGGTTTTCACACATGAGGAAAAATGTGATATTATGGAAGCTTACATATTTCAGAGAGAAAACACTATTAGAGCTCGCGAACATTATAGTGCAATGTTTCCCGAGCGCGCGTTTCCTCAAAGAAGATATTTCTTGGAATTATACAGACAATTTCGGCGAAACGAAGAGGTTTTCAAGAAGAATAGAACGAAGAAGCAATTTGTGGTTAGTGAGGAAGTAGAGATAAATGTACTGGGATATTTTGAGGCGTATCCTAACAATTCAATTAGAGAATTGGCAAGAGAAATAGACCTTTCATTGGGAACGATTCATAAAATTTTGAAAAAATATAATTTTGAGCCATACAAATATCGGCCAGTACAAACTTTGCATCTTAATGATGATATAAGAAGAATGGAATTTTGTGAATGGTTCCTACATAAATGTGAAGAAGATCCAAATTTTCCTCGATATGTTTTATGGTCAGATGAGAGTAACTTCTCTAATAAGGGAATGTTTAATCGAAAAAACTATCATTTTTGGAGTCGGGAAAATCCTTTTTTGACTCATCCCACTAATCCAAAACGTCGGTTCAGCCTTAATGTTTGGTGTGGTATGATTGGATCTAAAATTGTGGGTCCTTTTTTTTACCGCGGCTCATTAACGGGAGAGAGATATGAGGACTTTATGTCTCATGTATTGGAAGATTTCGTGGACAACGTGAACTTGATGAATAGGCCGCGGATATACTTCCAACAAGACGGTGCACCGGCTCATAATTACCATATCGTTAACGCATTACTGGAGAGACTGTTTGGACCCCGTTAGATTGGAACTCATGGACCAGTTCTGTGGCCCCTACGCTCACCAGATCTAACTCCGCTAGATTTTTTTTTATGGGGCCGAGTGAAAAATTAAGTTTACAAACATCGTTACCAAAATTTGGAAGAACTTCAAAATAACATTACGGCCATTATTCGGAATATTGATGGAAGGACCCTTCTCAAAGCCACGCGCTGCACTCAGAAAAGAGCCCGCAAGTGTCTGGACCAAGAAGGTGGTACCTTCGAACAACTATTTTAGTTATGTATGTTGATTGATAGTGTTTATTATTCTTTTATTTGTTATTCTTAAGTTTCGTGGACGAAATCAAAATAAATTTCGTTAAAAACACAACGTTTCGTTTGAATTCATTTAGGAATATTATGAACAAACATTCTAGGACCTATACAAAAATTTTTTTCATCCGTTCAACAAGAGAATAGTATACAATAATCGGTACATATTATTTAATTACAAATTTCGTTAGGCATCCCTAAAAACAAATCCTAAATCCCTAAAAATGCACGGTATCTCATTTGAAAACTTACGTTTTAGTGATAAAGTAAGCAAATTTTAAGGATGTTTATGATATTATTTTATTTAATATCTGAAGATGACTTCAATTGGATAAACATGTGAAACATGCTACGTCTTTCATAAATTTTTTTAAACAAAATGCAATGTTTAAGAAATCACGTGATAACTTTTTTATTTTCAATTTTTTTAAGATAATGTATTTAAACATTTTTATTCAGAACTAAATTTTTTATTCAACCGCATAAAAATATATAGGGTGTTCCATTTAAAAAATTACATTTTGTCAAATATCTGAAAAACGCGACGTTCAATTGTTTTTTTTGTTTTCATCGTCGTAACCGCCAGGAAAAATCCTACTAGTTTGCTAATTTGGACGAATTCGTAGCTCCAATAATAACGGAGTTACCAATGGTGCGGGTTTAAGTGTGAACACCCTGTATAAATGGTCTCGGAAAATAGTTATTTTAAACGTAGGTTTAAGTACATAAACCTACGTTTAAAATAACTATTTTCCGAGACCATTTATATTGCTCTGACTACCTGCATTGTGTACGCAATAGTTATTTTAAACGTAGGTTTATGTACTTAAACCTACGTTTAAAATAACTATTTTCCGAGACCATTTATATTGCTCTGACCTACCTGCATTGTGTACGTGGTTATAATTCTTTTTTTTCGGCTGAAATTTTGTTATTTTCATCGACATTTTATGTCTCGGGCTTAACTTTATCGGGTGAATGACCCAAAAATTAGATTTCAATAAATTTAACCTAAGAAACAGAAGTGAATTTACACAATAGATATAAGCATGTCATACTAGTTCACCAGAAATATATATCAGGCACGCTCGTAAAGTTGCGATTTAGAATATCAAACAGTGCGAAAAGCATAAGAAATACGAAACATTAGCAAAACGTAAAAATAAGCATAACAAGAAATAACAAACTTTGTACCATACGATATACCAGATACGGAAGAAAGACGTAAGAAACTCTTCCTTTACTCAAAGAACGGAGCACAAGAATATAAAAGCAGAACGGATGGAGTATCACCATTTACTGCTACAGATTTGAAAGCATCAAATTAGGAAAAGCCTCAGGACTGGATGGAATTCCCACAGAAGCCATAAAGGAAACAGAGAGGTCAGAGGGTGAGTACTCATATCGAAACAAAGTAAAGGGGGACAAGCTAAATCCTACAGACCGATATGTCTTTTGAACACTATAAGTAAATTATATAAATCTATGATACTACTCAGGTTGGAGGAGGAAATTGAAAGAAAGGGAGGTCTGTCGAAGCACCAGTATTGATTTAGAAAGGGACGATCAACGCTACAGGCACTGGAAATAATTAAAAACGTAGGCAAAATATGGGAAAAAATGGAATGTCCTGGTAACCTTGGACGTCTAGAATGCCTTTAATACAGCCAGTTGGCACTTAATTCGGAAAAAAATGGAGAAAAGGAAAATATCACAGTATCTCATAAATATCCCGTCTGACTATCTGAGAAAAAGATATATCCAAATAAGGGATGGATAAAATGGAAGTCTAAACAGTTGTGCCGCAGGGATCGATTCTGGGTCCTACATTATGCAATATCTTGTACAAAGATGTGTTGGAGGTTGCATTGCAGGGGCGGGCAAAGAGCATTGCGTTCGCTGATGATCTGGCGCTGATGGTGACAGCGAACACCAAAGCAGATCTAATGATAATTACTAATGAACACCTAAAACGAATACACACCTGGAGGAAGGAAAACGAACTAAAGCTTGTTGCAGAAAAGACAGAGGCGCTTATAATGACCAAGAAAAGAAGGCAAGAAGGGTTAAGTTTCAAAATAGATACTGTGAATATTGTGCCAAAGAACAACACCAAATATATGGAGATCTTCTTTGATACCAGGTATAGCTTTGGCGAGCATTTGGAAAAAGTGGTCCAAAGAGCCGAAGAGAAAATGGCCAAGCCTGCGAGGCTGATGCCAAATATTGGAGGACCAGTAAGTTCCAAGAAGGCAGTTCTTGCCGCGGTGGTCCACTCCATACTACTGTATGGAGCACCGTTATGGGTGGGAGCGCTGAGTACTAGGAAAAACTGGCAACTGGCAATTGTTACAAAAGGCGCAGAAGAAGGTATTAATTAGAGTCGCTGCTTCATACAGAACCGCACCAATTGTGGCTCTTCAGGTCATTACGGGGGATTCCGCCGATAAATTTATTGGCGCAGGAGAGGAAATACATCTATGAAGGAAAAGAAACAGGAAGGAATTCAAAAAACAAAACCCTTGATGCATGGCAGGATAGATGGAATAGGAACACGCTTAGAGGACCGTGGACCAAGGAGCTCATACCGGACTTGAAGGAGTGGATGGATTGCAAACACAGAAGTATGGACTACTATCTCTCACAGGTTTTGACAGGGCATGGCATTTTCAAAACATATGCGAAGAGAATAAGTAAAGCTGCAGGAAAGGAATTTGTGTACTACGTCTGCATTGACACTGTAGAGCACACAATATTCATATGTGTCAGATGGGATGGGCTAAGGCAAGAAGCAAATAGGAAGCTGGAGAAAGAAGTGACATTAAGGAATTTATAGAAACAATGTTAGGGTGTAGTGGAATGTATTACATCACATGATGAGGGCTATTATGAAAGCAAAGGAAGAAGAGGAAAGAAAACTGCAAAATGGGCAGTAGAGACTACTCAGCGATTTCGTGTTGTAGATATCAATATATGATGATTCCATGAAATGCGCTAGGGGGAATAGGGTGTTTTGGTGGTGGGTAGACGGTTTAGACGAGTCCCACACTACCATGTTGTGATAGACCTAAGCACATGGTGTCCATAAAGGATTTCCACCTACCAGAAAAAAAAAAGTATACAATATGAATTAAATTTGCAAAGCGCTTTTGTTGGGTTTCTACTCTTCTATTAAATTCTAAGAATTTTGTAGGTCACGACACTATAAAACTTTTGAATTCCTCGCTTACGCTGTATCTTTGTAACAAACTCAGATTTGCAAACGTACCGTTGCACGTTTCTTATTTTCGTGAGAGTAGTTACTTTTTTTTACTTAAGTTTTTCAAGACTTAAGTTTCAAGGCAAAGGGTTTTAATCCTATAATGATAAAAACTATGATAATCAAATAATTACAAGGAAATAATAAACGGGAACTTCAATATATGTATAACAAAATTGATGCTCCCCTATTGCTGGACTAAATTCAATTCGATATACGTATCAAATGTGTAAATGCCTAAATACTTATTTTTGCCATATTTCCATGGAAAAAAGAATTATAAATATGTAACATGACTACTGATTATCCTAATTAATTAATCATAATGTAATTATCATAATTAATTTTTATTTTCTAACTGTATTTTTTTTTCTGTTTTTTTTTTTAATTTAATGTACCTACTTGTTTAATTTATGTTATTTATGCCTTATGCGGTTACACTGTTGGAAATATTAAACTATTATTATTATTATTATTATTACTGTTAGTTCGTTTATATATGTCGCGTTAAAACAATTTACTAGTGATCGTTTCATAAATCCTCATGAAATCTAATAAATGATTATTTTTCGCTCTCTATAGACGATAAAATATTCTCAAACCTGGTATAATAGTAAATATCAAAAATGATAACACGTTATTTCAATACTATTGTATTTTTTTTTAATTATCATAACCGAACTCACTTCAAATCTTAAGTCTCCGACAGGTGGTCTAGCGTATGGAATTCCTTCAAATGCGGAGTAAGTGCGTCCATTGTACGACTCTTCATGCACACCTTGTAGCAAACCATTTGATATTTCAACTAGCGGAACATTCTGATTATCTTCGGCACTTGCTTCTGTAATATTAAACGCTATTTATATATGGATTGTGATCGGTTCTACTTTGCGTAGATGATTTGTATAGCAACGTTAATAAAAAATAACTTACTTATAATAAATAGTAAGACACATGTACATGCAAGTTTCATTTTTGTAAGTTACTGCCTTTTTCAATGAGAAAAAGATTATGGTATAAGAATTACTCAAGATAAATTATCAATGTCTTGTGTACAAATCAATAGAATGTATGATAAGATAATAAAATTTATCAAACGTAATATTATAAGCCAAAACAAAGTTACATAGAACTTGTTTATTTAATCTGTGGCTTTTATTCATCTGAAAAAAAGAAAAACTAATTTAAAAGTTGTAAATATATATTTTATTGTTTTTAAAATTCCTATATTGAACGTTTTCTTCTTTTATTATAACATGTGATTTTATAATTTCTTAAATAAATTTAATTAATATTTAGAGTTTATCGTTTAGTGTCTACTCAATTTTGTGTATCACTGTAAATACATTGCATTTTCAATGGAACTCTGATGAAATAAGAAAAGTGATTTACAGCAGTAGTATAAGTTGGAATAGAATTTGATCGTAACCAGAGAGACGATTGTTTAGTGGCGCAAAATTTATAATTCAATTGAAAGTGGTACAATCAAACTCAATTTAAAAGTAAAGGTACGTACTTATACAGGGTGAGTTTTTTTGAATGTTTAGCATTGGGATCTCAGAAACTACTGGAGATAGAAAAACGCTTAAATGGGGAAAGATGCGCAGTTTTACGAGTTTGATTTAAAACTGCTTTTGTTTCTCCGATAACTTTCATGGCTTATTTGATATTCAAAGAAAACTATATTTTACGATTTTCTTTAAACATACTTAGCATCATTAATAGTAATTTTAGAGAAAAAGTGTTCAGACAAAAGTTTTAGATAATTTTACGCCAAATAAAACTATGTAGCTAATTTTTTTTTTTCGTTCACCATTATCGAGTTATGACACAAACTTGTGTTTTTTTAAATGGAAACCATAGTCGGTTTTGACACCATTAAAAAGATTATTTTTTGCTGATTACAATGATATAAGGTTTGATGGGGTTATTTTAAAAAATAAAGAGGATATAGACATTTTTATGGTTTTTATGGAAAACAATTGAATTTCGAACTGATAAAATACAAACCAAACGAAAACTTATTTTGAAATCTTATGTAGTAATAAAATGAAAACTATAAGAACTTTTATTAAGGGCACACAACATTATTAATGTTCAAAGATACCTCCATTATTATTAATACACAAATTGCATCTCTTCACAACAGAATTTGTAGCATTGCGTACTTTACTCCTATCGATGTTATTAAAAGCAACTAAGACACCTTCTCTTAAATCGTCGATTGTTTCATATGTTCTTTTGTATACTGTGTCATTTAGTACACCCCACTAGAAAAAATCCAAAACTGATAATCAGGGGATCTAGCCGGCCATTCAATGGGTGCATTTCGTCCTATCCATTGATTAGGGAAGTTCAAATTTAAATAATTTCTAACATTCAGTTGATTGTGCGGAGGCGCTCCGTCATGTTGAAACCATTGCAGCATTGCTCGGGTTCTTAAATTTAAATTATCTAACACTTCCTCGAAATCTTGTTGTAACAAATTAAGATAACGATTGCCAGTTAGTGATCCATCAAAAATAAAAGGAGGAAGAACAGTTGATCCTATAACACCACACTAAAAATTAAACCCAAATTTAATTTGTGGTCTCCTATGTTCAACGTGAGGATTTGTTTGAGACTATATGTGCTCATTGTGCCTTTTAAACATTCCACAATTTGTGAAACGAGATTCATCAGTCCATAATATTTTCATTGAAAAGTGTGGATCGTTTTGACACTGATCTTTAAACCATCTACAAAAAGCTATTCGTCTGATGTTATCACTTTCATGTAAAGTTTGTGATACTGATAATTTGTAGGGACGAAATGTATGCTTCTTGAACACTCTGACAATAGTGCGTTGAGAGGAGCCCATTTCTGTTGAAATTTGTCGGGTCGATGTAGATGGATTCTGAGCGACACATGCTAATATGTTTATTTCTCTATCTTCATCCATCCCTTTTTTTGATTTTGGTTTAGCGAACGAACCATAATCTGCTAAATTATTCCATAATCTCTTAAAAGTAGATAGCGACGGCTGACGTCGATCAAATAATTTTCAAAATAAACTTCAGCAGCTCTAGCAGAATTTTTCTGGCACTGAATGTAACATTCAACCATATCACGTTCTTGTACGTTAGAAAATTTCATAGCCAATACAAACTTATGATTAACGGCCGTTTGCACCGATTATAGTTAAGTTACAATTAAATTAATTAATAGTTAATTGTCGATGTTTGACAATTAACCTGACTTAAAAGTAAAAATTAACAGCTCTCACTTCTGTGACTCAACGTGAAAGCAATGTTAGTATATTTATTTCGACTGCTCCAACGAACACTATTGTAACTCAGAATTTTTGTTTTTTGAATTACAAAACACCAAAAAAATTTTTTTTTAAAAAGTTTATATCTTATAAAGTGAACAATAATAGAAATGTCTATATCCTCTTTATTTTTTAAAATAACCATATCAAACCTGATATCATTGTATTCAGCAAAAAATAAGCTTTTTAATGATGTCAAAACCAACTATGGTTTCCATTTAAAAAAACACAAGTTTGTGTCATAACTCGATAATGGTGAACGAAAAAAAAATATTAGCTACACAGTTTTGTTTGACGTAAAATTATCTAAAACTTTTGTCTGAACACTTTTTCTCTAAAATTACTATTAACGATGCTAAGCATGTTTAAAGAAAATCGTAAAATTGAGTTTTCTTTGAATATCAAATAAGCCATGAAAGTTATCGGAGAAACAAAAGCAGTTTTAAATCAAACTCGTAAAACTGCGCATCTTTCGCCATTTAAGCGTTTTTCTATCTCCAGTAGTTTCTGAGATCCCAATGCTAAACATTCAAAAAAACTCACCCTGTATAGTGATATATATGAAATACCGGGTGTAATAATAATTTTCGGATTATTTTGAATGAAAAATGTTACACTTTCGAAAAACTATTTAGAATTTTGCACATAACATTCATACGGTTTGTAATTTGTAAACTACATCAACGGTCCTAAAACGCCTTGCATAAGTCGTTCGCAGTACCAGGAGTATCACAAAGTTTAGTTGGGATCCTGTTCCTTGACTGAACTTCATTTTGTGCTTCCCAACCATTCTCGTAAATCTTCTGAGTTAATAAAGCCCATAAAGCTTCAATAGGCCTAGCTTTAGGCGGGTTGGGTGAGTTATGCACGAGCCACGAGAGGTATGTTTTGCGCTTCTATCCATTGTCTAGTCTCTCTGGTGTAATGACTTGAAGCCAAGTCATGCCAAAACAGGATATCATCATTTGGATGATATTTATTATTGAATTTTTTTTTCTTTTTTTTATTGTTACTAATCACGTATGACTAACCTACAATTTTATTTTGAGTTCTTAAAACTAACCATTTATCTGCTAAGAAATCCCCAGTGGTTTCCCTCAGGTTCTCAAAATAAAACACTCGTGTTTTGCACTGCACTAACACAATGCTCTGCTTTGACACTGTCACTGCGTCACACGCTCTGTACACTACACCAACTCGAATGGTTTGGTTCGTTTCAGTCTACGTATTAGTTGAGTATTATCTAGCATTTGCAGAACCTCAGCATTCTCGTGGGCATGGAGTCTCTCCTCATGCTTCGCTGCAATTCTGCCGATCTCTTCCACTACTGTTGGGACTTTTAAGTCTCTGTGTAGATAGTGGTTCCGGTAGTACCATGGGGCATCCACGATATTTCGCAAAACCTTGTTTTGAAATGTTTGAATTTTGTCGATATGACTCCTTGCTGCACAACCCCATAGTTGAATTCCATAGGTCCATATGGGTTTCAATATTTGTTTATAAAGAAGTAGCTTATTGTGTACCGACAGCTGGGATTTCCTTCCAAGAAGCCAGTACATTTTCTTATATTTGTTGTCCAATTCCTTCCTCTTTTTTTAACATGCTCCGCCCACCGGAGCTCCACATCCAAGTTCATTCCAAGATACTTTGCGTTGGAGTGTATTGGAATACTTGTGTCATTAATTGTTATCGGTACATATGTATTCTGCGTATAAGCAAAGTTAACGTGTACCGATTTGCTCTCATTGATCTTTACTCGCCATTTCTTGGTCCAGGTATTTATATCATTGCTCGCCTGTTGGAGGTTTTTCGCTGCCTCTTCACTATTTGTGTCGATAGCCAGAATAGCGGTGTCGTCAGTAAAGGTCGCAATGGTGACATTTTTTGTTTGAGGGATATCGCATGTATACAGTAGGTATAAGATTGGTCCCAAGACACTGCCTTGGGGTACGCCTGCCTTTATTTCTCTTATGCTAGAGTATTTATCTTGTTGTTTAACTCGAAACATTCTTCCGGATATGTAGGATTCTATTAAATCTGAATACTGTCCTGGTAACATGCTTTTGATTTTATTCATTAGTCCTGCATGCCATACTTTACCGAATGCCTGGGCTATGTCTAGAAAAATGGCGGGGCAAATTTTTTTCTCTTCGTATGCTTTTTCAATTTTTTCTGTTATTCTGTGCACTTGGTCGATAGTTGAATGTTTACTTCGAAATCCAAACTGATGTGAAGGTATTAGGGACTTATTTTTAATGATAGGTTTCAGTCTTTTCAGGAACAATTTTTCAAATAGCTTTGATACTATCGGGAGCAGCGAGATTGGTCTATATGATGTTGCGTCATTCGGAGGTTTGTCTGGTTTGGGTATCATTATTACTTCAGCCATTTTCCAGACATCCGGTACATGTTTCAGACGGAATGCAGCATTTATTATATGAGTAAGTTTAATGATTGCTTTTCTCGGTAGTTTCTTCAAGATCTCCCCTGTTATGAGGTCATATCCTGCTGCTTTCTTGGAATTAATGTTATTTTTGATTTCCCTGCTTACTTCACCCTGGGTTACTGGTTTTATAACAGCTTCTTCAATTTCTGTTCAGGCGACATATTGCCGTGGTATCTCGCAAGTTTATAAAATAAGAATAGCTTTAAGAATTAGTTTAAGTTTTGAAATGAAATAAAAATGACAAAAATCGTACTTGGATGTGAAGAAAAATATTTGCAACAAATTACATGAATGTATATAAAGTTGCATACACATAGTCAAATACAAGCACATAATTTAAAGGTCATTATTATTCAATTGAATAGTGAGTGAATGTAGAATAAAAATATTAAATAAGTATGAAATAAAAGACAAGATAAATATAAGCAATATATTTCTTTTGTAGAAAGGATACACAAGATGTATGGTTTACATATCATGAAAAAGATCAAATACGATATGCAAGAAAGATAAATATGGCTGAATAAATTATTATGATTTACATGCATAAAGTAATAAAACTTTATGAAAGAGTTTAAAAACTAAATTATATTAAAAGATAGAAATTACCTTAGCTTATGACTAGAGACTAGAAAAGGATATAAATGTATATAAAACGTAAACCCGATCAGCAATAACATTTTGTATAAGAAGGTAGCTGATAACATAAATAAAAAGTGTGTGTGTTTATGATTTGTTTGTAACACAATGCTTCAGAGACTGGAAACAGACGTGTACAGTTTCATGACCTACAAAAGATAACAAAATATAAAACTTGTGTAAAGTTTATTGCAGATAGACATATCACCGATGGAAAGATCATGGATAGAGAACAGAGAAGCAATGGAGAAACAAACGTGTCTTCCAGGTGCAGGCAGTGTTGAAAGAAAAATATTCGTTCTTTCCAACGTATTTCCAATCCTACCGAGTCACAATCCAGCTACAAGAAAAGTGAGGATAACATTAATAAATGGGAAAAGAAAATATGTATTGAACAATGAACAAGGCAATAGGTTCATTAATAAATACAAAGAAGGATGGTATTAACAACAAGAATAAACCTACCGTCGGAAATGCAGTACGAGGCAGTGAAAAAGATTCTTAAATAAGAAAACAATTTTCGATGTGTTGACGTTTGGTGAATAAGAACTGTCAGAACAATATGTGCGTGTGTGTATCACGGCGGCAACATGTGGGCAGCGATTTCACTGAAACATATACTCCAATGCCAACCTAAAAGATGGACTAGAGGGCGCACTAGTCAACGTTACATTTTTTTGTCGATATAAAAATTCGAAACAAGATTCGACAAGAAGAACTTCTTATTACGACTTCGGGAGAATAAGACGCTTTCAAAATAATTGCGATTGATATTTTTGTTAATTGTTACATAGTAGAATAGTAATTTCATTATTTTTTTATCACGTTCATTCATAATAGTTTTCTTTTATCAATACATTTAAATTCATTTTGAAGAGTTCAAGATGGACATTTAAAATAAACAATGTGATGAAATGTTTGAAAATAGCAAGTAAGTTTTTCTTTGTAAAAGAGTTATTTAAACTGTTCAACAAATATTGGTTTTGCGTGCAAATGATTACTCAATATAACGTTGAACAGTATAGATACGCAAATATTATCCTGTAAGGTTTTTAATTCATTAAGTTGTAATAAAAAAATAGGACTAATGGTGTTGGGTAGTTGGAGAAATGCTGCGTGCGAATGAGTACTTTCTTCAATACTTTGTCCAGGCATCATTAATCTTTTTCAAGTCATGTTAATACATAATTAAACGTTTTACACGGCAAAGATTAAAAGCTAGAAACAACGCGTGCAAATGGTTGTCTAAAGCAATTAATTGAAGCCAATATCAAAACAATTACGTTGATAAATAAAATTATCAATGGACAATAAAAGTTTTCATTTATTTAAATACAGGATAAATATTTTTTTGTTTAGCATCATGAATGCATAATAAAAAGATTTACATACATTATAACCGGCATCTGGTATAGATGATATATATATATTCAATTATGTATTTGTATAGAGCATTAAGGTGTATAAAGGTATTTGACCTTACAAATGATTAAATAAAAAGTACATGATCATGTTATATAGACATTCCGTTTTTTTTCTTTAAACAAAACTATTACCTCGTCCCTATTATAAGTAAGAGAAAGGTTACCAGTGAAGGAGAAGGAACCACATACATTGCCAGAACCCACAATAGTTATTCGGTACATGCTATTACAATATAAATTAAATACAAAACCAATTATAAATTTTTGGTGTAAAAAGGATAATTTTTAGAGCACAGCATATTCAGATGACTATACCCACAACATATAGTGCAGCATGTTCTCATATTTTTATAAGAGGGCACTGAAATATGTTCGATCTGGTTTGCATTTACACTTACATTTGGGTGAAAGGTTTGTTCTAGATGGCTGGCCAATATTTCTGCTTTTTGTTGATCATCTCTTGTCCAATATCCATTTTTTGATCTAATTGGTGGATTATGCATGCAGGGTTGTTTCAATTTCTTCGTTGCTCTCCAGAGGGAGTAATCTGTTTCTAAATCATCCGTTAGGTTACTCAGATATTTGGCTACGCCTTCATTTTTGTATTTGGTGATTTCTCTACTTAACTTTTGGGTAGCATTATTTAGTTTGTTTTTATCTTCTGGTGCTCTTGTTTGTTGCCATCTTTTCCTTAATTTTCTCTTTTGAGCTACTAGTTCTTTAATTTCTTTGGTGTAATTATTTCCAGCTGTTAGCCTTTTGATTTCAGGGGTATTCTTCCACGCAGCCTGTTGTACACACTTTACAAATTTCTCTGCTTCTTGGTCTAGTTGCTCCATTGCTTTAAGTGGTACATTTAACTGGATACGATTGGTCAGATCCTCCTCGAAACCCTTCCAATTGGTATGTTTGTTAACTAACATCGGTTTCTGATCTTTCTTGATTATACTTTCACTCAGTGTTAGTATAACAGGTGAGTGGTCTGAGTCTAAGTCCATACTTTCCTCAGTCTCCATATAGTTCGATGAGATGTTCCTAGTAATGAAAAAGTCCAGTAGGTCAGGGATCTTTTTTGGGTCCGTGGGCCAGTATGTGGGTTTACCAGTTGATTGGTAGCTACATCCAAGTTCAGTGGCTGCTGCATGCAGCTGACTTCCTTTGGTTGTCGTCAACCTAGATCCCCACCGTGTGTTCTTCGCATTATAGTCACCTCCAATTATAAATTTGTTGCCTAGTTTATTTAAGACGTTAAGATAACTTTCTTTTTTTTGATTATGTCTTGGGGGGCAATAAATGGCAGCTATTGTTATTTTTCCTTTTTTTGTATTGATTTTTACTGCTGTTACCTGATTTTCCTCAAGTTCTATATGCCGTTCTTCATAATGTAAAATTTGATTTTTTATTATTATTGCACTCCCTCCTCTTACTGCATTTGAGGGGTGAATGGTATGATAAATTTTATATCCTTTAATTTGAATATAATCTTGTTTCGTCAGGTGCGTCTCAGAGATAAGACACACATCAATTGTCTGTATATCAAGGAATATTTGTAATTTTTCTTTTCTTTTGCTGATTCGTTAGCATTCCATGTGGCTATTCTGATACTTTTATGCATCATTTTCTTTTGTTCACGTTGTTTGATTTGCTTCTCTCTTCTAGTTTCTGTATTCTTTCACAAAATGAATGGAGCAACTTTTCTTGTTTATCTAGCCTTTCTATGAGAATTTGTAGGAGTTCGTTGGTAGAAGTTTCTGTTTTTTCCAAAGTGGTTGGATTTTCAGTCTTGCTAACGCTTTGTGCGTAAGATTTTTCCATGCTAACTTGTGGGTAGGTTTTAGGCGGATCCCTTTTCATGTTATTTCTTCTGTCTTGAAACGTTTTTGCTACCACGCACCCTCTGTAGCTAGCTGGATGCTCTTCACCACAATTAGCACATTTTGGCTTAACTTCCATGGTTCTTTTACAATCTCTAGTTTGGTGTTTGCCTGCGCATTTTACACATCTTGGATCGCGATTGCAAAACCTTTGTGTATGACCATGCAGCTGGCATCGTTTGCATTGTGGTACTAGCCTTGGTTTTTTAATAGGTTCAATTTTGATGTTCATGTCTACGATGGTCTTGATTTCATAGATATTTTTGATGTCCACTTTGTTATCAAAGATCAACATGAACAACGGTAATGGTTTTTTCAAGATTTCATACTTTCCTTCTCCTAATGAGATTCTCTCTTTTTTCAGCATATTGATTGCATTAACGCACGTTAGTTTTCGTTGATTCAGTTCGTTTATGATTTTTTGGGGTTGTGCAGTCGGAGGTAGTCCTCTGGCCATTACTTTTATTTCTCTGTTTTGTTTATCCTCGTATGAATGCCATTGAAAGTTTTGTTCGTTGAGACTCTCAACTGATTGTTTGTAATTTTGTCTGTTATCAATATTAATTTTGATTTGGTCATTATTTAACGCTGTCGCTTTAAATATAATTCCCTTATTATTTAGGGTAGTGTATTATTGAAATCAACCAATTTTGGCAAGTAACGTTGAATGTAAACTTTGGCGATTACTGCTTCTCCTCTCACATGCCCTATGTAGTCAAGAAACACCTGCCTCAGCAACAGCGCACCAGACTAGGATTTTTTCTGGGAATTTTTGTTTTATACTTTACTTCAGCAGGAGTCTCGTCCTCATTTCTTATGTAAAAATCAGCATTATCCGGAGTTTCCGCTTTTGTCTCAAATTTCGGCAACATCATGGAATACTTTCAAGTTGAGTTGCGTGTGTCTTGGACACTTCTGTCTTTTTCTATATTTTAAGTTATTTTTTTATTATTTCTCTTGCAATGGTGGTGTCAGAAACATGAAAATGGCGTGCTAATTTAATGGTAAACGCTCCAATATGGTTTTCAGCAGAGTGAACAAGCCTTTCTTGATTTTTGGTTGGACAGCAAGTGTTCGTGGTCGGAAACTTTTCGATAGGTTTTGAGAGGATATATCCGCCTCGCACTCACGAATTGTTTGATATATGGTACTTCGACAAATATTTTCATTCTCAAAAAAGGGTGTACAATTTAGCGTTTAGGTATTTTGCCAACTGAATTATAAACATGATTTCGTAGTTCTAATTTGTAAGCCATATTGTTACAACTGAGAAGAAAATGACGTGTAATAAATATACGATGTAACCATGGTAACACATGGCCATACTGTACTCTTCAAAACTGTGTTTATGTATTCGAGGAAAACGTTTTAAAATAGTCGGAAAACTTGCGTTACATCCGTGATATCACTGTTTACTTGCCTATACCGGCCCTCCCAGAGTTTCCTAAATAGATATATTTGTTAATTGAGTACATCCAATGATTTATCAAAACGACTTCAAAAACTCTATAAAATAATATTGAGAAAATTTGTTATAAATAATACTATTATTTGAAATAGCCGCATGCATACAGCACGCACGCGTTAAACATCTTGTAAGATAGCTTAAAAAAAGTTCTGGGTGTCCCAGAATTTCATATACAGATAATATCTCCGTTTCTTAGATACAATTATGAAACAAAAAATGTTTTAAATGACATCAAGAGCTATTTCAGTTTCCGTTCCTTAAAGCGCAAATCTGTCAGCAACCCTTATGCTATCACCACATCCCTCTTTTTCCCATAATAATAATAATAATTTTTATTGCCATCAATATTACCACTTAAAAAGCAAACAAAAACGATAAATGGAATAGATTAATAAAAAAGAAAAAACCTTCAATAAATTGAACAAATAAAGAATTGATGGAAAAGGGATACAATTCAAGCAAGCTTCTTCTACCATTGCATCCCTCACTAAATGAATGAAGTACATAGCATAAATGATTAATTAATAAATCACACATCATTGAGTGGTATAATAAAATCTATGTTTTTAATCGGACCCACAAGGTAATTTTCAAAAGTGTGTTAGGTGTCGGCAAGACCCAAAATATTGATTGAATCGGCCGTTACTTGCTGGAACTCCATAATAATTAAGGTTGAAGTAAAAATAATTTACAACTATAATACTGGAATAATACTGGAAATTAGTTGTAAATTATTTTTACTTCAACCTTAAGACCCAAAATATTATGCAAATATAAAAAATGAAAATATGAGATAAAAATATAAAAGCAAAACTGTGTTTGTGCGCTCAAATAGGAGTTCCACGTCTAAGCAAGATCAACTGATAATTTACCCTGAATATAAATACCAAAACATGTCTCTTTTAAAGGCAGGCACAGGCAGAGGCTTCAACTCAGCAGGAATGGAGTTACACATTTCGGAAATCGTATAGGAAAACGTTCTTTCAAAATAATCGGTTTTATGGGGAGGAAAAAAAATAATGTTTTTAAATTTGATATTAGTATTGTGAACATCAGTCCTATATTTAATTTTGAAAGTTAAGTTTGCTGGCTTGTTCAAAGCAATAACCTTATGACACAAAAAAACAGTATCAATCAATACCTATTCTTCATATTTAACCAACCCACATCAGACAACTTATGCCATATGGGAGAAAACTTTCGAATTCCGATTATAAATCGCAGACTTGACTTCTGTACTTTTTGGACTCGCCGTTTAGTGAGAACATCCAAGCACGGCCATATTAATGGTAGGCAGAAAGAGAACTGAGACAAAAGCAAGGATCGAGAGAGCGTGGTCTTAATTTTGTAGCTCAAGTATGATCTATGTAGATACATTATTCGCTATGCAGCATACGCTTTCTGTATGCAGTTAGCAATATGTGTTCTGAACCGTAGCGAGGTGTCTATAAAGATCCCGAGATTGCCACCACCATCAACAAGTTTAAGAGTTTCTCCATTAACTAACAGTCGAATTGATTAAGTTTAAACGAAATGTCAAACCCATGGCAAGTGTTTTTGAAGAATTTAAGTAGAGTGAATTTTTACGGGAATGATTAAGCAGTGAATCGAAATCGGTCATAATAGCTGTCACCACCTCGCAAATCACCTCGCTTAAACCTGTGATATATTTGAGAGTCATCGGCATACATGTAATATTTACAGGTACGTAAAGAACTCATTATATTGCAGTTGCAAATACTGAATAGTAAAGGCCGAGAATAGAGCCCTGCGGGAACACCTGCTCCCAAACCCCCAAACTTGGAAACCTGATGCCGCACTCTAACACACTGACGCCGTCCACCCCAAAAATCTCTAAAGAATTTTAGGACAGTATCTACCAAGCCAATATACTGGAAACTGACAACAACACCTCATGCTTTATAGTATCAAATGCACTACAGAATTCTAGCAAAGCCAAAATCACGCAATTACACTGATTAACGGCTGATATCATCATCGGTCACCATGATCAAAGCAGTGGCACAACTATGATTAGGTCTGAAACTTGACTGATACTGGGGCAGAATATTATTAATTTCTAAGTGGTGACAAAGGTGCGCCTTGACTAACCGCTTCAGAACTTTCGATAAACCAGAAAAATACTGACAGGTCTAAGGTCAGAAAAAGTTTCAACAGTTTTCTTTTTTGGTACATGTACCACTCATGCCATTTTCCAACATAGAGTAAGGGCACCCTCGAATGGACAAAAATTAACTAAATGCGTAACAAATTGAATAACGTTCGGGCAACAGATCTTGATAAAGTTAATACCAATATTATCAACCCCAGTGGCATTTGTAGATATTTCATTTATAATCTTTAAGACCTCACTCTCGCTTAGAACTCTAAAAGAAAAAGTTCTCGTTAAGTCAGGGTGTTTATTGTCGTTATAAAAGTATTTGAATTTATTTTTGTCACCACCCACTGGAGGTAGAGTAATATTTATGAAGAAATTATAGTTTTTCCACATCAACCAATGATTGTCGATTCTTATTCAACTTGCGCAGTTGTGTCCACAGGTCTCTGTTTTTAACTGTATTTAGTTTACAGTTAAAATACACCTTCTTGTCATTCTGAATAAGGGTGCTACTGAAATTACAAAGCGATTTATAATACAACCAATAACTATTCTATTTTGTATCCTTAAATTCTATTTTATCATCAATATTATAAATATAATAAACAAAATGTAATGGGCAAAATAAGTAAATAACCCAAAAGAGCAACTTGATTGATTTGTTTGAAGTCGCGGTAATAGAAAGACACATGATTTTCTCTATATATCGATAACTTGCAGTATATAAGCTGGTGATCCGCAAGTCCCTCCAAGGTACCAAATTCCACAATGGAATTCTCTGCCGTTGTAATTATGTAATCAAGAAGGGTACTTGAGGTCTTTGTAATTCTTGTAGAGGAATCAATATGTTGGATAAGGTCAAGTTCTTCAGAAAATCTTTCAAAAGGATTTCCGGGCACTTTTAATAAACTTGTGAGTAAAGTGTTAAAGTCTTAATTTTAAAATTGTTTTTATACAAAAATGTTTCCAAAGATATTTGCAAGAAAAACTGCTATACAAGAGTAAAAGTGTTACTTTCGGTCCGAATTTCAAATTTTTTTATACACAAATTGTTCCAAATTGAGCTATAAATACTTTTATACTCTTGACAGACCTCTGTAGAACGCATAATTTGCTAGATATTAGCAAGACCTACTTCCGGTAAAAATTTCGAAAATTTTTTTTTTTGTAATACATACATCTGCAAGAAAGCATGACTTGTGAGATATTCCCGAAAAACTGCTTTTCGATATGAATAAATGTCCTACTTTTCGTAAGAATTTCGAAAAACTTTTATAAAGTAATTTAAAATATGATTTTGAGTATCTTTTTATTCCTCAGCAATTTGTTTAAATCTGAGACATTGTTAAATTTTATTTTTTAAGCTACTACTACCAGTCTACCAATTAACTGAAAATCTTATAAGCTTTTATAATTATACTCTTAAATGTAAATTTTGGTATTGATAGTTTAGTAGTTTGTTCGTTATCGTGATGAGAGAGAAAGAGAGAGAGGTAGAAAGGGAGAAAATAGGTGTGAGAAAGGGCCTTCCCTCTTCCTAACGAAAACTAAAAACCACTTTTTTATTATCAACTTCTTATTTTAACTTTTTATTAACGACTTCAAAATGAGGAGATTTTTTGTCATCACAATTTATTATTTATTATTAATTATTACAAATGACAAATAATGATTGTAAATATATTTCTAATTTCCTAATACAACAGTACGTATTAAATTAAATTCAATTACTGCTCCCAGTCAGCTTATTTCTGATATACTTCCTAATACTACGTATTAAAATATTACACAAAAGCTATTTGTAAGTAAATCTTAAATTCTGATTAATTAATTTGCCTTGAAAAAGGTATTTGTAAAATAAATATAGAATTAATTACTATATACTCGTATAATTCCGTATATTTGTTTTATTGTGATATTTGGTAAATGTTATTTAAAAAATATCACTACAACTGTGAATAAACCAGTGTAGAATGCATTGCGTTGCGTGATACGTGGTACAAAATTTAAATTTTTTTATAAAAACTTCCAAACTCACTTCCAGCTCTTTTGACTAAAATTACAAAGTTATAGTCGATAGCTTTTGTCGTGGTCTTTGTACGAGGGTCGGTCAATATCTAATGCTCTTTATTTTTTTCTATCTAAATTAAGTTACTTAAGTGAAAAATTTGAATTTGGCGCTATTTCCCAAACCTTTTTCTACAATCCACTGCAATAGAAATTTTCTGCGTCAACAAGTGGCATCACTGGTGTGTCGCTTGCAAAACAGTCGACATCGATGTTTGTATCAGACAACTTTCTGTAATTGAATTCTTGAATGCAGACGATGACACGCCCATTCGCATTCGTGAAAGATGTAAGATGTGTACGGTGATGCAACAGTGACTGTGCACTGTTAGACGATGGGTTCGCCGCTGTAACGAAGCTGATGGGCAAATACCGTTGCGTTGGCTGGCGAAAAGCGGAGCGGTAGGCCTTTGGCTGCAATAACTCTATGCAACATTCAGCGAATCAATGACATGATTCGTGGTGACCGTCGAATGTCTTTAGATGAATTATGTCGCATTCTCTCGCTCTGTAAAGAGAGTGCGATGACGATTATTCACCAACTGGGGTATTTAAAGGTTTGTGCAAGAAAATTGACCGACCAAAGGAACAAGAAAAACAATGACCTCACAATACTTGCAGCGCTTCCATTTAAAGGGAGTAGACTTTCTAGAAAAATATAATATAATAAATTCTGCCCAAGACGTCACAGCCCTCAAGAAGCTTACAGCACGTCATCAGCGAGTTCGTCCAACGAACACTATGGCGATGTTCTTCTTTTGCATGATAATGCAAGACCAAACACCAGTCGTCTCACAGGTCAGGGCTGTATGGGAGGTGAGGCAAGACTTCCCAAAGTCTTGCCTCACCTCCCATACAGCCCTGACCTGGCACCATCAGATTTCCATCTATTCGGGTCGCTAAAAGAAGCAAATCGTGGGATTCACTTTGTAGATGAGGAGGCCGTGGAAACATCTGTGCGTCAATGGCTTAGGAGGCAGCAGCGTGCTTTTTACCATACTGGGGTACATGCCCTTGTTAATAGATGGACCAAACTGTGGAAAGAGACAGACATTATATTGACAAATTAATCGTCAATTTGTTGTTTTTAACCTATGTAATTGAATTTTAATTTCTCGACAATTAACAGGAGATAAAATCGGAGCAATAGTTATTTATTGACCCATGTAGAACCACTTTTTCCGCAATTAGGAGGCTAGGAAACATGGTAGTAATAATTTATTTCTTGAATACTCTGACTCTTCTGAGAATCCTTAGATGCCTTGTATATCTATTCTAGCTCTTGCACAGTCTTCATTGATAAGATAATACATTTTTTGAAAACTATAGCGTTAGTACAATAAAAAAAGCATTCTTTAGTTCGTTCCTAATCTATATTTCATGTCCTCTAGAAACAAAATTAGCGTTAACCCTTATAACTAAATTGAAATAATTTTAACGACTTCCAAAGAACATACGAAAAAGAAAACTACAAAAATAGCCCCATCTCACTGTGAGATTTTGCTCTCTGATATATGTATATGTATATATTTCATTTTCTTGAACTCGAATCTGAATTTATGCATAACGATTCAAATATATTATATTAAAATGTATACGGTTTCAAGCGGGGAGCAATAAATAACCGTGCTCAAATATCTAGATCATAAAAATAAGGTTACCTTGGCCGATTTTTTTTCCTTTGGCCGCATACGCATAGAAATATTGTAATAATTTACCACGAGTTTTTCTGGACGAACTCTCAACTACTCCCGTATAAAATTTGCATTCATAAAACACCTTTATCGTCGCTGTTTCATAAGTTTATACATGAAAGAAGTAAAAAAAAAGCGTTGGACCTTTAACATTTTATACAAATGCTTTTGTTGTTGTTGTTCTACATGTTGGTAAGTTTGTGTGAGCCTGGAATATTTATTGCTGCTGTGAAAGTCCCGGTACTGCTTGCAACAACACGAATACATCCGACAAGTTAGTGACTTAGTCAGGAATTAATTAAATTCGCTTATTGCTTCGTGGAAGTGCTAAGTATTAAAATTTTGTTAAGGCATGTGTGAAGCTATGATATATGTCGTAACATAAATAAATCATTGTAGGGAAATAGATTAATTTATTTACAGAGTAATGATAATAATAATAATTTTTGTGATAATAATAATATTACTACATACATTGAATTTCAATTAATCGCATATAGTTTAACAATTAAAAATAATTACATAATTAAGATATAAGTAAAGTATACAATATTAATCCCATAAATCTATGAAAATTTCCCTACTCCTGCAAAACAATATATTACTTATTCGTTCTTATAGTATATCGCAAAATACTTGTCTTAGTACAAAATTTAAATCTACTTTTGTTAATCAATACATTCTCTTCAGCATCGACAGCCACACCGACTTATTCAATTCTCTTGGTAGCTGGTTAAATATTCTTGGTAGGAGTCCATGTTCAGTGTTCGCACCGTACTTATTATTGTGTATGGGAACCATCCATTGTCCAATTTCCTTCCCTCTTGTATCATGTATGTAGGTCGTCTATTTCTTTTAATGTAGACCATTATTTCTCCTCCGGTTTTATTTATTTATAGTTTCCTTAAACTTGTTATGATATTGTATTTATCCGATTCAAACAAAGTTTTGCATGCTCATTACTGCAATTACCTACCATACTTCATCCAAATGCGCATTTATCGATTTGCTATTCACACAATCAAAAAAAAAAGCATAAGTTCTGTTTATTTTGCTTCAGTTTTACCTTTCCAATCTATTCACATATATTATGAGTTTTTTTACATGTTTCCACATTCTTGGCATGAAATAATTTTCAAATGTTTGCACTCGTAAATTATACTAACAATTATAAACAACATAGTTAACGTCACCATTTTCTTTGATATAGAACATACATAAAATTGTATTGTATAATAATACTAATAATAATGATGTCGTTATTCCATTGTGTAATAGCATAGAATACGCCAAATAAGAAACAGTGCTGAAATATACAAAAAGCACATAGTTTAAATTTAGACACATAGGAACAATTTTACTTTCTTATACGTACTACCTACAAGGAAGTATTGTGATGACGAAAATGTTCGACCTCGAGATTTTTGCAGATGTCCACGTTTTGAAGTCACCTTATACTGTAAAAAGTGGTTTAAAAGAAAGCCCTGTCTGTGTATGTGACCAGGATAGCAGCCAAACGGTTAACGCTATTAATCCCAAATTATTATTTCTTCAAATTTGATTAGATATTGAGTCAAATTGGTAGACCGGAAGTAGTAGCTTACTTCAGCGAAAAAAATCAAATTTTACCAATGACTACTAATGTTAAGTAAATCTATAAAGAATTCAAATGTAGTACTCAAAAGTGAATTTGAGAAAAATTGTATTAAAAGGTTTTTTTTAAAAGAAAACCCTGCCTGTGTATGTGACCACGATAGTAGCCAAACGGTTAACGCTATTAATCCCAAATTATTATTTCTTCAAATTTGATTAGATATTGGTAAAATTGGTAGACCGGAAGTAGTAGCTTACTTCAGCGAAAAAAATCAAATTTTACCAATGACTACTAATGTTAAGAAAATCTATAAAGAATTCAAATGTAGTACTTAAAAGTGAATTTGAGAAAAATTGTATTAAAAGGTTTTTCGAAATTCATACCGTAAATAGAAATTTTAGAATAGTGTTGGCCACTACATGACTTTCTTACGTGTATGTACGTTCTGAATTTTTTATATAAAAGTTGTTTCAATTTTAGTTTCAAATACTTTATACTCTTAATAAATCTGTACAGAATGCATAATTTGCCAGATATTTGCATTCGGTAAGAGTAAATGTGTTATTTCGACTCCGAATATTGAAATTTATACAAAACTGGTTCCAAATTTTGCTATAAATTTCGTACTCTTGATTAATTTATGCAGAACGCATAATTTGCAAAAAAAAGGTGCTGTTAAATAAGAGTGAAAGTGTTACATCCCGTTAGACTTTTGATCTTTTTTATAAGAAAGTTTCAAATCGAGTTGTACCTAAATACTTTTGCATTCTTGTACTATTTTATAAAAAATATTTCGAATCTACTATCGAGTACGTTTTTATTATTTAGAAGTTTATTTAAATTAGCAGTTCAAGCAATATTATAGAAATTCAATTTTTTCACTGAAGAAAATATAATTGGAGATTATATTCGTGGTAAATATGAAGTTTAAAGTATTTCGATGAATTTAGCCGTTTGGTCTCTATCGTGGAAAGCGAGAGAGAGAGAGAGAGAGAAGAGAGAGATAGAGAGAGAGAGAGAGAGAGAGAGAGAGAGAAGAGAGAGTGAGAGAGAGAGAGAGAGAGCGAGAGAGAGAGAGAGAGACGGAGGGAGATGTTTGCAAAAATCAATTTTTCGGTATCAGAGTCTTTCAAAAAAATTTAAAAATAAAAGATTCCAGTCCGAGAGGTGATCCAGTTATTACATCCGTACTCGAAGAGATTCGGCGTTAATCAACCTACTATTAGAAGTCCATTTATTCCCACCAGTAATTAAAGAGGTCCAGCTGTAATTGTCAAGTACGAAGAGACACAGTTAAAGTTCATCTAGGGACACCGTACACGAAGAGTCTACACCTGCATAAATCAAGAACAGAAAAGGTATTAATTACATACATCATTCAAAATAAGAAGAAGGAATAATATACTTACCAAATCCAAGATAGAAGGGGATAATTATTAGAACACTAGTAACTTCAAGAAGACAGGGGTACTTATAACGAAAAGATACTTTGCAAGAAATATACATCGAATTAGATCCAGAGCTGAAATCAAAATCACATTAATTCACGGAAGAAATACTGAACCAGAAGAAATTTATGAGGAGGTTATATATTTTATTTTGAATACAATTTGAATTTTATATTAGTACATAAATAATTAAATATCCATAAGAGATTAAGTACAGTTACAAATGTAATGTACATATTGAGTTATTAAGTACTTTAAATTTACTATTTTCACAATATTAAGGTGTCACATCATAAATCTTTTATGTCATGTGCATACATGAAATAATACGTAATTCTAGTAATTTGGGGTTTTCGTACATATAGGCATACTATTTCATTTGAACACAATAATAAATAAAAACTTACCTTTAAAAATAACGTTCTTATACGTGAGAATATTAATTTACAGTTTCTACGGAGTTAAACAAGTTGACGATCTTTGTAATTTCGGTACAAACACAATTTAGTGGAGATGTTCCATAGGCTTTTTCATGAATGTAGTTTATAAATAAATGTATTATATTTTGAACATTCTTTTTAATTCGAATGAATAGTGTACAACAAGTGGTGGATTCATTGCTATAGTAATATTATTTGGTACATTTAACCTAAAAAATATAAAATCTGTCAGTTACATTCATTGTGTATTTGATAATTATAGTACTTACACGTTAAATACTTGGACAAGAGACATATAAAATAATCGATACGATTTCACAATTATTAAAATTAGTGGTAATACAATATGCATAAGAGATAATAATACTTAATCTTGTTTTTGAAAATAATCATTCACAGTTGCTTAAAGATGACAATTGTACCAACATAGTACATAGAATTATTTTATTAGTAATGCTATAGTGTTCTAAAAACTAGATATAGATGGCGATATATTAATATCGATAGAGAAAGTATAATTTGCAAAAGATATCATTTGAATTAATTATTGAAGAATTAAAAGTTTATCAATCAGAAATCTGAATTAGTGTTTGGGCGTAATAAATTGATTAATATAAATGTTGAAATATTTTTTTAAAAAAGAAACATAAAAATTTTTTATTACATAAAAGAATTTAAAGAATACAATCTACGAGGTTAATCGAATAAGTTTAAAGATAAAAAATAATATTGGCATAAAGTTTGGATTAATCTGAATGTCTAGATAAGTGTGGTGATGTATTCGTATTACTAATATTAAATTTACTACAAATATAAGAGAAGATTTGAGAATAGGTATAGTAAGCAAATTTACCCCCACTCTAGTACATTTTATGACGTGAGGCGATTAAGAATAAGACTCGCACATAGTATTTTGATTATTTTATTCACTTTGGTATTAACAGCAGCATAATAAACATTATACAAAAGTGATAAGCATAGTTTTAAATAAAATTATATTTAGATACAAGTAATCCTGTTTGAATTAGTTATACTTACAATATAGTAAAAATGAATACCAGATCTAAAAGTAATTCTGGATTAAATAGAACTGAATCATCCAGTGATAGTGAAGAGGAGGAAAGACAAGAAGGAAATTTACAAGAGGGAGGAGAAGATATATCACAGGTACCGGTAGAAGATGAAGAGACAGGAGAGATACAGGATAGAGGTGATAAGGTGGAAAGATTACGAGAGACTTCTAAAATAGAAATGTCGACTACAGTAGTAGATTTTGGATCAATTTTACAAATGTTAAAACAAATGAATGAAGATAATAAGAAAAATAGAGAGGAAGATATTAAGAAAAGCGAGAAAATTAACGAAGAAAATAAGAAAAATAGAGAGGAGGATAAAAAAGAATTAATTGGTAAATTTGACAAGGCGAGTGAAGAGAATAAGAAAAATTTAGTGGATTTGAAGGAAGAATTAAGTGGTAAATTGATTAGAACGAGTGAGGAATTAATTGCGAAATTGGATAAGGCTAGCAAGGATACTAGAGATGAGAATAAAAAAAATCTTGAAGAATTAAAGAAAACCTTATTAAGAGATACAGAAGAAAAGTTTAAAAAAGTTACTACTGAAATGGATAGCAGGGAAGTGAAAATGCGGAAAGAAATGGATGATAAAATACAATGTAAAGATACAGAAGTTAAAATTCTTATTACAAATAAAGTACAAGAGGTTGAAGGTAAAGTAAAGGGAATACAAGAAAACGTAAAACAAATAGAGAATAATAATAATGAGAAACATAAGGAGTTAGCTAACAGGATACGAGAGGAAGTGGATCAGGTCAACAAAGACGTTGCAGACAAATCAGAAAAATTGGAAGAGAATTTCAGTAAGAAAATAGAAAATACAGAGGAGAAGTGTTTGAAAGATATTAGAGTATTAACAATGTCTACAAATGTTCAGAAAGCTGGAATGGAGGAGGTTTTAAAAGAGTGTGAGGAACAGAAGTTAGAGTTGAAAGAGCTTTTGTTAAAGTCCCAAAATATAAAGATACCGCAGGCTATTTATACTCCGTCTTATCATGTATTAAATAATGGTATAAGAATTGAAAATATTACTCATTTTAGTGGAGATAAAATGTCAACTCATCCCATGGCATATTTGACTAACATATTGAGATATATAGAAGAGATACCAGATTACAGGAGCCAAATGAACATTATAAGAGCTACTTTGAATAATGGTGCGGCGGATTGGTTTCAACGAGTTGAAGACGATTGTCATGACTTAAGACAGTTTGTGGAATTATTAAAAAATAATTTCTGGAGTGAGACACAGCAAAACAGAGCACATCAGAGGTTGTTAACAGGAAGATATCAACCAGGTAAATCTTCGAGGGAGGCTTACGCTCAAAGAATGTTTAATTATGGTCGATACATATCTCATTTAGATGAACAAACCATATCTCAGCATTTATTACAACATTTTATACCTGTTGACACACACGCAATTATTTGTTAAAATGTAACTGATATGAATGGGTTAATTAATATTCTTAGACGTCTAGATGATTATTCAGATGGTGTAAAATATAGGGAATCTCGCCAGTTTAATGGAAGAAACGAAAATCAGATTAACCAACAACGTTTGTCGTATAATAATGGTATGAATAATCATATGTATGTAATAATACATCTTTCCAACAAAATACTTATTCGAGGAATAATCAACCTGGTAATAATCAAAATAACAGTTTTGGGACAAGAAAATCTTATCAGTTTAATAACCAACAGCAAAGTAACTATAATCGGAATTATAATGCGCAAGGTAATGGAGGTATAAACTGGTCTAATAATCGAGAAATATCAAATGGAGGTAATGGAAGACAAAATGCGAATAGAAATAATCCATTTATCAATCAATCTTCTAGACAAGTTCCGCACAATAATAGTTATAAGGAACAGAATAATAGGTATTATGGAAATAACAATACAAGACAAATTAATACTCTACAAACTCAAGATTGGAGACAAGCAGAACGAAGAGTTACTGGAAATCAGGTGTCTAATCAAAATACTGATGAAATTGGAATGGTCTTAGAAGAAAAAAAAACGCCAATTTTAGAAATGAAATTAAATCCTTATCAAAATGCCATACCGGGAACATCTCATTAATAAATGATTTTGTTCATAGAGAAGTTAATTGTAATATAATTAGAAGTAGTAATATAACGGGAATCTCTCTTATAAAGAAAGATATGATAATGAATATTCCTGATTATTCTAAACATATAATTAGAGTCAAAAATACAAATGTTAGGTCTGCAAATAGGGGAAGAATGGGATGTATTAATAAGAGGTTATGCATAGATGTTGTTTTAAATGGACATAAATTTATTATGCAATTTTACTTGTTAGGGAATTTGTTTTATGATTGTATATTAGGGATAGATAATATGAGAGCGCTGGGCATGAATTTAGATTTTGAAGAAAAGAAAATTAAAATAGGAGGTATATAAAGGAAGTACTTAAATATTTACGGATATTACTTAAAGACAATCATCATAAATGGGCAAGATGTCTAAAACAAATAGAATTTGTAATGAATAATACTCCAAGTACGGTACATGAAGCATGTCCAATAACCATTTTTACAGGACAACCTGCACAAAGACCTTGGCAAGAAGATGAAATTGCAGAAATAGGAGACAGGTATGAACAAATAAAACAAAAATTATTGAAACGAAAAATTAAATGGGAACAGAAGAAAAAAGATAAACAACGAAAATACAAGATTTATAATGAGAAAGATAAAGTTATCGTTCGGGCGTTACGAGAAACGGATAGAAGAAATAAAATTATAGCAAAACTCGTCAGACCATATTCAGGACCATATACCGTTTATCGCAGAATAGGTTTGAATAATTATGAACTCATTGATGAAGATACTGGATATTTAAAAGGAACATATCACATATCAATGTTACATGATTATATAGTTGAAACATAAATCATCCAAAGGATTTAATATTAATAGGTAGGACACAGTATTGGGAGATTGTACTGTGTAAGTGATTAACGACACTTCCTGATCTGAGTTACGATAAATCATCCAAAGGATTTAACATTAATAGGTAGGACACAGTATTGGGAGATTGTACTGTGTAAGTGATTAACGATACTTCCTGATCTGAGTTACAATAAATCATCCAAGAATACTGAATTATGACAAATCATCTAAGAATACTGAGTCATGATAAATCATCCAAGAAAATGTAATAGACAAGACAGGGAAATATAAATACCCTATAGTAAAATTTAGGGGCATGGTGGAGTTATTGAAGGACAAGTGATCGATTGTACTTTGGTAATACTATCCTAACCAGAGCCACACTAAATATTTTATAGCCATATAATCAACGCAAGTAACCGTTGATTCTTAGACGAAACACATTTATCCAGAGTTATACGAAACACATCTAAGTTTACATACATCGCACATTCGAGATTAAGAGATAGGTGTATGACAAATAAGAAAATAATTAACTTTCCATAGAAAGAAAAATGACGATTTCCAGAAGTAGGATCTATATCAAGATAAAGACAAGGGGCATATCAAATTACTTCCATTTAAAGTATAATATAATTATTATCAAAGATAGAAATACATATTGCTGTGACCTCTTCTATATTGGTTAATAACCAAAAATTAAATTAATAAATTAATGTACTTTAGTAATCTCAGGGTCTAAGTGTGAATTTATTTATTTTTTTATAACGGATGATGTGTCGCAGCCTTGTACTTATTGTGAGTTCTAGCTGTGATTGTGATGTTTACTTTCCTTAGATTCTCCCTGGGATGGGTATAAATAAGTAGATATAGAATGTCAGCACAACTTATTTTATTTGATATAAACTTTTACAAAAACATCGATAAATGTCATTATTATGCAATACAATACATTATTCATTTCATTATTATTATATCCAGCCCTTTTCATCTGCGGTACAAGCACCTTGCAATCCTTAATTCTTTGAGAAATTGTTAATAATAAATAAAATAAAATTCACTGCTCTAGTCCTTCATGTATGCTCATGTTTCGAAATTACTGCTATTCAACTAAACGTTATTGCTTCGTTAAACCGCTTTGAATTAAGATTCGCACGTCAATCCAAAGCATATTCAAAGAAGAATTTATTTTTAATCATTTAAATAAGATTCCAAATTTTTATGGTTCCGGAAAGTTTACTAATGCTTCGTTAAACCGCTTTGAATTAAGATTCGCACGTTAATCCAAAGCATATTCAAAGAAGAATTTATTTTAAATTATTTAAACAATATTCTAAATTTTATTGCTATCCGGAAAGTTTACTAATGCTTCGTTAAACCGCTTTGAATTAAGATTCGCACGTTAATCCAAAGCATATTCAAAGAAGAATTTATTTTAAATTATTTAAACAATATTCTAAATTTTATTGCTATCCGGAAAGTTTACTAATGCTTCGTTAAACCGCTTTGAATTAAGATTCGCACGTTAATCCAAAGCATATTCAAAGAAGAATTTATTTTAAATTATTTAAACAATATTCTAAATTTTATTGCTATCCGGAAAGTTTACTAATGCTTCGTTAAACCGCTTTGAATTAAGATTCGCACGTCAATCCAAAGCATATTCAAAGAAGAATTTATTTTAAATTATTTAAACAATATTCTAAATTTTATTGCTATCCGGAAAGTTTACTAATGCTTCGTTAAACCGCTTTGAATTAAGATTCGCACGTTAATCCAAAGCATATTCAAAGAAGAATTTATTTTAAATTATTTAAACAATGTGCTAAATTGCGTTGCCCGATAGTTTATGAAACATTCATGAAGGTTCTTTCATTTATATAGTTTAGGATTGCAAGATGGAGTTTATTTTTTAATGCTTGTACTCACTTTTCTTGGTTGTATAACATCTCGAATTCTTCCTGATAGCCCAGTCCCTCCATTTTACTTAAATTTATTATTGTAACTTTTGTGCGGTCCAATTTCAGTGTTTCGCGCCTCTATATCTGCGCGCAGCTATCGTTGCCGCTTCTTACGTCTACGGCGTTTGAATCTTAAAGCGTTTTATGCCTTTAGATCCTTTATTTCTTCGGAGCACTGGTTTAACTATTTTCTTTTTAAGTTTTGAAGAGCTTCTGGTGGACTTCCTATCGACTGCCTTATTTTCGCCTGTGTGTCGCCTTTTATAACGATAAACATCTGACAAACGACTTATTTTTGTTTTAAATCGTTCCTTTAGTTTGAATTTTCGTCTGCTACGCCCTCCGTGTTTATTTTGATAACTATTGAAATTACGTGGTCATGTGACCTTCTTTCCGCCATGTTTGTTATTGTTATTATTTATATATTCTATACCTTTATTCCATGGACATTTTGAATGATTTTATTTGTTGGTAAGTATTCTTTTATTGTCTTATATTATGTACTGACTAATGCTTTATTTATTTATTTTTAGCCTAAATGTCTTGAAGCATTTGTACGTGGATAAAATTATGTACTATCGCATATTTAGATGTACATTCAACAATGTCTTTTTATTCTGTAAATATCAGTGAATTTGCATAGCCAGCATAATGTTTTATTTTCAATGATGAACCAGGCCCCAATATTTACATTCTGGGTGCGTTGGTGTATATCGAAAACAGATAAATCATATACCTTTGTGTGCATTTCCATGCCCATACAGAAGAAAATATAATTGATCTTGTGACCGTGAAATAAGTGGTATATATATATTTATTTATTTAGATTTGTTTTCTTTCTTGGGTATGTGGTTTTTATTTGAATTAAATGTAACACATTTTTCTTAACGTTTCGTTATATTTAATAACTTTTTCAAAAGACACATAACATATAATAAATTCTGAAATTTTAATTTCAGTTGGCCGTTGCCAGGCTCTAAATGTTTGTACTTTAAATTTAAAAATGTAGGCATCAATCCGTTATGTTTACAGGACAACAGGAAAATTCTTCTATTTTTGGCCTTATTTAAATTCCATTGTTCCTTTATTAGGTGTTTACATGCTGTGTACGTCCCTTCGCCGTTTTCTCTCTTGATTTTATTTAATTTTAAATCCATTATTCTCCCAGGATATATAATACATTTATTTGGTTCTTTACCACAATATTCTATTTAGATTTGTTTTCTTTCTTGGGTATGTGGTTTTTATTTGAATTAAATGTAACACATTTTTCTTAACGTTTCGTTATATTTAATAACTTTTTCAAAAGACACATAACATATAATAAATTCTGAAATTTTAATTTCAGTTGGCCGTTGCCAGGCTCTAAATGTTTGTACTTTAAATTTAAAAATGTAGGCATCAATCCGTTATGTTTACAGGACAACAGGAAAATTCTTCTATTTTTGGCCTTATTTAAATTCCATTGTTCCTTTATTAGGTGTTTACATGCTGTGTACGTCCCTTCGCCGTTTTCTCTCTTGATTTTATTTAATTTTAAATCCATTATTCTCCCAGGATATATAATACATTTATTTGGTTCTTTACCACAATATTCTATTTAGATTTGTTTTCTTTCTTGGGTATGTGGTTTTTATTTGAATTAAATGTAACACATTTTTCTTAACGTTTCGTTATATTTAATAACTTTTTCAAAAGACACATAACATATAATAAATTCTGAAATTTTAATTTCAGTTGGCCGTTGCCAGGCTCTAAATGTTTGTACTTTAAATTTAAAAATGTAGGCATCAATCCGTTATGTTTACAGGACAACAGGAAAATTCTTCTATTTTTGGCCTTATTTAAATTCCATTGTTCCTTTATTAGGTGTTTACATGCTGTGTACGTCCCTTCGCCGTTTTCTCTCTTGATTTTATTTAATTTTAAATCCATTATTCTCCCAGGATATATAATACATTTATTTGGTTCTTTACCACAATATTCTATTTAGATTTGTTTTCTTTCTTGGGTATGTGGTTTTTATTTGAATTAAATGTAACACATTTTTCTTAACGTTTCGTTATATTTAATAACTTTTTCAAAAGACACATAACATATAATAAATTCTGAAATTTTAATTTCAGTTGGCCGTTGCCAGGCTCTAAATGTTTGTACTTTAAATTTAAAAATGTAGGCATCAATCCGTTATGTTTACAGGACAACAGGAAAATTCTTCTATTTTTGGCCTTATTTAAATTCCATTGTTCCTTTATTAGGTGTTTACATGCTGTGTACGTCCCTTCGCCGTTTTCTCTCTTACCACATACCCAAGAAAGAAAACAAATCTAAATAGAATATTGTGGTAAAGAACCAAATAAATGTATTATATATCCTGGGAGAATAATGGATTTAAAATTAAATAAAATCAAGAGAGAAAACGGCGAAGGGACGTACACAGCATGTAAACACCTAATAAAGGAACAATGGAATTTAAATAAGGCCAAAAATAGAAGAATTTTCCTGTTGTCCTGTAAACATAACGGATTGATGCCTACATTTTTAAATTTAAAGTACAAACATTTAGAGCCTGGCAACGGACAACTGAAATTAAAATTTCAGAATTTATTATATGTTATGTGTCTTTTGAAAAAGTTATTAAATATAACGAAACGTTAAGAAAAATGTGTTACATTTAATTCAAATAAAAACCACATACCCAAGAAAGAAAACAAATCTAAATAGAATATTGTGGTAAAGAACCAAATAAATGTATTATATATCCTGGGAGAATAATGGATTTAAAATTAAATAAAATCAAGAGAGAAAACGGCGAAGGGACGTACACAGCATGTAAACACCTAATAAAGGAACAATGGAATTTAAATAAGGCCAAAAATAGAAGAATTTTCCTGTTGTCCTGTAAACATAACGGATTGATGCCTACATTTTTAAATTTAAAGTACAAACATTTAGAGCCTGGCAACGGCCAACTGAAATTAAAATTTCAGAATTTATTATATGTTATGTGTCTTTTGAAAAAGTTATTAAATATAACGAAACGTTAAGAAAAATGTGTTACATTTAATTCAAATAAAAACCACATACCCAAGAAAGAAAACAAATCTAAATAGAATATTGTGGTAAAGAACCAAATAAATGTATTATATATCCTGGGAGAATAATGGATTTAAAATTAAATAAAATCAAGAGAGAAAACGGCGAAGGGACGTACACAGCATGTAAACACCTAATAAAGGAACAATGGAATTTAAATAAGGCCAAAAATAGAAGAATTTTCCTGTTGTCCTGTAAACATAACGGA
Organism: Amphimallon solstitiale; assembly: GCA_963170755.1. Lineage (NCBI taxonomy): Eukaryota > Metazoa > Arthropoda > Insecta > Coleoptera > Scarabaeidae > Amphimallon > Amphimallon solstitiale. The sequence goes on along the minus strand of OY720682.1, from coordinate 118,196,307 downwards.
TTGATGCCTACATTTTTAAATTTAAAGTACAAACATTTAGAGCCTGGCAACGGCCAACTGAAATTAAAATTTCAGAATTTATTATATGTTATGTGTCTTTTGAAAAAGTTATTAAATATAACGAAACGTTAAGAAAAATGTGTTACATTTAATTCAAATAAAAACCACATACCCAAGAAAGAAAACAAATCTAAATAGAATATTGTGGTAAAGAACCAAATAAATGTAATATATTTATTTATGTATATGGACCTTTGCTTAATATTGTATTTTTGTTTTTAGCTTGGACTTTCCTTGGAATATCTTCGTGTAGAGAAGAAAATACACAAATCGTGCCCCTTACGTACACTCAATAATATTTTATACAGAAAATATAAGTGAAACGTGTATAGTGATACTTAACATTTATTCTTGACAATGTTGGTGGTTATAATATTGATATTCTTTGTGATAATTCCTATTTTTGAACTATTATCGCTGCTAAAGAATGTATTGCCGGGTTGACCTACTTTTCTATTGACTGCTAGTAATACTGCTTTAAGTTATTATATCCTTTTTTTTATTAAACGGAGGTCAGTATTCGAATATTGTTTTATAGAATATTTAACATAATTTTGTGCTCTAATTTATTTAACATTGTTTTATATTTTTTCCCATTCTATTTTTAATTGTGTGCTATTATTTTACGGGTATGCAACCCATATTGCATTGACGTGTATACTACTGCCTAGTTATAAATTTGATTAAAATACTAAATATATACAAATTTGACTACATACATTTGTACTGATTAGTGGATTATACTGTATTTATTTATTGAAATATTTATTATAATTTATATTTAACATGTAAGCTTATATTTATTTAAAATAAACACAGTGATATTTTATTTTTGTTGATTTTTTATTTTGTTTGGTTTCTTTATTTATCTATTTATTTATTTACAAGAAAATACCACAGCATATCCCAAGTTAAGAAACTGTCAATATGCCATAGTTGACTACGAAAATATGCGCATATTGCAATTTCTTTACTTAATGGTATTTTTTTAAACTTTTACTTAGCTAATATTCTTACGTCTAAATTTTCTATATTTTTATGTGGGAACTATCCCTTTTTGTTTCTTAATATCTATTTATTCTAACTTAAGTGCTATAATCCTGGGAACTATCCCTTTTATTTCCTTAATGCCTATTTACATAACTTAAATAATGTGTTCCTGGGAACTATCCCTTTTTACTTTAATACCTTATTTATCTAGCTTAAATAATATAATTCTGGGAACTATCCCTTTTTGTTTTCTCAATATTTATTTACATTTCTTAAATAATATAATCTTGGGAGCTATCCCTTTTTATTTTTGTAATATTTATTTACATAACTTAAATAATGTAATCTTGGGAACTATCCCTCTTTGTTTTCGTAATATTTATTTGCGTAACTTAAATAATATAATCTTGGGAGCTATCCCTTTCATTTTCTTAATGTTTTATTTGTCTAACTTAAATAATATAATCTTGGGAGCTGTCCCTTTTTATTTTTGTAATATTTATTTACATAACTTAAATAATGTAATCTTGGGAACTATCCCTCTTTGTTTTCGTAATATTTATTTGCGTAACTTAAATAATATAATCTTGGGAGCTGTCCCTTTTTATTCTCTTAATATTTATTCATATAACTTAAATAATATATTTTTGGAGCTATCCCTCTTTATTTCCTCATGGGTTCATATTTTTCATCGTGTGAGTTTTATATTTTAACTTTACCCCCTTCATTTTTGTTTGATATCTTAGTTTGAGTTTTCACCTTTCATTTTTAATAGGAAAGTGGTACTTAATTTATTTAAAGTGAGACATATACAAATATATAATGAATTGGAAATATCTTCTTCGTGTGAGTTCAATATCTTTTGCGTGGCGTCAATTAAGCCTACAATTGATATTCATATATATAAAATCTTATTATTTTCCACATATCAATCGGGGAATTTATCTTGAATAAATAGTATTTTCTTTTTATTTTCTTCACGTTACCTGCCCAAAAAGAATCTTTTGAAACTATCGTAGCAAACCACTGGGCATCTGTGTGCTTCATTAATAAAGTTTCTTTTGAATCTTCTATATTTTTCTCTTTTACAGCGACAATTGGACTGATAAAGTTCACTTCTGCTTTTTCCATTATATTGTTCTTCAGCATTTCTTTTATTTCTATAATTTCACTTGCTCCTTGTATTTATTGGGAATATGGATAGATTTTCACATAGAAGGGTTCCCTTTCATTTACCTCGAGCTTATGCTCGTAATTTCTTACCAAGCCAGGGCTGTCGTCAAACAGTCTCTTGTGCTTATTTAAAAGATTGCTCACATGATTTTTATATTTTTCATTGCAATTTATACTTGTACCATCCCCTTTTGATGTGAAGTCCTTATTCTCTGGATGCTTCACGAGATGCGTACATTTATTGTCATATGAATTGTTAATCATTTCTTGCGTGAGTTCCTTTTCTCTTTCGTCTGCATATAAATTATTAATTAAAATTTCCTTTTCCGGTGCTTCTTCGCTCCATGGAATTATCATATTTCTTATGTGAAAAGTCTTGTCCTTCATATCCAGTTTTGTGCTATATTGACTTAAAAAGTCCATTCCCAATATGCAATTGCAATTCAAATTATTTACTACTACAAATTCTGTCAGTAGGTTTAAATCATTTATTTTAACATTAATGCAGAAAACTTTATCAATGGTTATCAAAGGTTTTTTATTTGCTGTAATTAAATTAATCTTCTTTATAGGAATATATCGTCCTTGTTTCTCTAACTTTTCATTTATGACGCTGTTGTCGAGTAGTGATAATTGTGATCCACTATCTAGTAGTGCTTCTATTTTTTCCTCCCCAATTTTGATCGGTATGTGTGGTAGTTCAGTGGTTATTTTCATCAGATCTTCGTATTTATATATATTTTGCGTTTTTGTGTTCTTTTTGACTGGCTTCTCTAAAAATTTGTTGCAGTCGCTCCTGCTTGTGATCTATTTTCCCATTCTCTCTCGCTGATTTTATACCTTGAATCTTTAGGTATAGCACCCCTAGATTCATCGTTTTTCTTGGGATCTATCTCTTTGTTGTCCCATTCTAATTGGACGTTGTTGATTCTTCTATCTCTTTCTGGAATCCTTTCCTCCTTTTTATTAGTTTGATTTGGGTTTCTTCTCGGTTGAGTTTCCCTTTTCTCGTTGTATGATTGATTTCCATACCCTTTGTTATCTTGCCTATTTTTATAGTAGTTGTACCCTTGGTAATCTGGTCTGTTTCTGTGGAATTGATTCCCTTCATTATTCTGTCTATTAAATCTGTTCCCTTCATTGTTCTGTCTATAGAATCTGTTCCCTTCATTGTTATTGTTATAATTTCTGTTTCTGGGATAATTGTTTGAGTTAGCGTTGTAGTTTCCTCTATTGGAGGTGTTCCCTTTTTCGTCGACATCATCTAATCTTTTTACTAAGTCCAATAATCCCTCAATGGTTTCTAAGCCTTGTAATGCTACGGCCTGTACAATATCATTATCGAAGTGCGCAGCTAGTTGCGATACGACGTCACTTTCTTCTATGACTGGGAGTATATATTTTATGAAGGAGTATTTTCTTATTACATAGTTTTCCCTTGAAGAACCTGGTCTGTATTTCCCAAATACCAAGTCATGTCGTATTCTTCGTTGTGCATTTTGTCCCCAGTATTGCCTGATGAATCGTATTTCGAATTCTCGATACGTTGTCAACTCATCAATAATCGTATCATACCATAGCAGACTGTAGTCCTTAAGACAACCTCTTATAAAATGTAGTTTAGACATTTCGTCTGTTATTCCTCTCATGTAGGTTTTAATTGTTCTTAAAAATGCCATAGGATTATCCTTATTGTTTCCTGTGAACTTTGGTATATTTTCTGCACTACCTGTTATATGAGGCAAAGGTGCGCTAGGTATGTTAACCCCGTGCCTTACTTTGTCCTCTAATGCTTGGAGGGTAGTTTCAAATGTCACAGTCCTATTTTGCAACCTTAGCATCGTGTCCGTACATGTTCCATATTTCGTTTTGCAATTTTCAACCTCATTTGAGAGTTGTCTTAATTCTTCGTTGTTTGTAATCTTGATGTCTATTATTTTATTTTCTAAAGATTCTACCTTTCCTTCTACCTTTTCAAATCGTACTTTCGTCTTATCTGCTCTTTCATTTATCTCGTTTTTTAGGAACTTGTATCCATTCTCACATTTCCCTGCATTATTATTTATTTCGTTCGTTAGAAGTGATACGGATTGTTTTAATTTCATTTCTAGATTTGCATTTAACTGTAACGTCTCCGATCTAAGATCTTGGAATCCCTTGTCAATCTTTTGATTGATTCTATTCAGATTTTCATTGTTTGCTTTGATTTCTTCTTTATTTTGGTCCAACTTTTTATTTAGGTTTTCATTGTTTGCTTTGATTTCTTCTTTCAAATTTTTATTTAATTTCTCATTGTTTGCTTTCATTTCTTCTTTCAAATTCTCATTGTTTTGGTCCATTTTCTGTAATAGAGCTTGAAGCAAATTTTCCATTTTCTCTCCCGATGATTTTTCGGTTGTTCTCTTGAGAGATGTACTTCCAACGATCGGTTCTTCCAATTGATCACCTTCCAGCTCGTGTTTCTCTGATTCTGAGCTAGAGGTTGAACGATTGCTACGAGAATTATCTCTGTATCTGGTAAACTGTGGTCTTGTTTCTTTATCTTCAACCATTTCAGGTTTTTCGCCTTTATTTTTGTTGTTTTCATCAGCCATTTTTATTTTTGTTTTTATTCTATCTCTCATCCACCCTGTCCCAATAGGAGAATATTGTGCTTATGGCGTTATAAGGAAAGTAAATTCACACAGCCTTTTATCGTTAAGTGCCAAATCAAATGTTGGCCAACGATAATCCTACTATGTATGGGTGCCAAATTAAATCTTGGCCAATGATAAGCCCTTTTACGTTATGTGCCAAATTTGATCGTGGCCAGCGATAAGCCTAGGACGTTGGATGCCAAATTAAGATTGATCTTGGCCAACGATAAGCCTACTACGTATGGGCGCCAAATTAATGCTGTGACCTCTTCTATATTGGTTAATAACCAAAAATTAAATTAATAAATTAATGTACTTTAGTAATCTCAGGGTCTAAGTGTGAATTTATTTATTTTTTTATAACGGATGATGTGTCGCAGCCTTGTACTTATTGTGAGTTCTAGCTGTGATTGTGATGTTTACTTTCCTTAGATTCTCCCTGGGATGGGTATAAATAAGTAGATATAGAATGTCAGCACAACTTATTTTATTTGATATAAACTTTTACAAAAACATCGATAAATGTCATTATTATGCAATACAATACATTATTCATTTCATTATTATTATATCCAGCCCTTTTCATCTGCGGTACAAGCACCTTGCAATCCTTAATTCTTTGAGAAATTGTTAATAATAAATAAAATAAAATTCACTGCTCTAGTCCTTCATGTATGCTCATGTTTCGAAATTACTGCTATTCAACTAAACGTTATTGCTTCGTTAAACCGCTTTGAATTAAGATTCGCACGTCAATCCAAAGCATATTCAAAGAAGAATTTATTTTTAATCATTTAAATAAGATTCCAAATTTTTATGGTTCCGGAAAGTTTACTAATGCTTCGTTAAACCGCTTTGAATTAAGATTCGCACGTTAATCCAAAGCATATTCAAAGAAGAATTTATTTTAAATTATTTAAACAATATTCTAAATTTTATTGCTATCCGGAAAGTTTACTAATGCTTCGTTAAACCGCTTTGAATTAAGATTCGCACGTTAATCCAAAGCATATTCAAAGAAGAATTTATTTTAAATTATTTAAACAATATTCTAAATTTTATTGCTATCCGGAAAGTTTACTAATGCTTCGTTAAACCGCTTTGAATTAAGATTCGCACGTTAATCCAAAGCATATTCAAAGAAGAATTTATTTTAAATTATTTAAACAATATTCTAAATTTTATTGCTATCCGGAAAGTTTACTAATGCTTCGTTAAACCGCTTTGAATTAAGATTCGCACGTCAATCCAAAGCATATTCAAAGAAGAATTTATTTTAAATTATTTAAACAATATTCTAAATTTTATTGCTATCCGGAAAGTTTACTAATGCTTCGTTAAACCGCTTTGAATTAAGATTCGCACGTTAATCCAAAGCATATTCAAAGAAGAATTTATTTTAAATTATTTAAACAATGTGCTAAATTGCGTTGCCCGATAGTTTATGAAACATTCATGAAGGTTCTTTCATTTATATAGTTTAGGATTGCAAGATGGAGTTTATTTTTTAATGCTTGTACTCACTTTTCTTGGTTGTATAACATCTCGAATTCTTCCTGATAGCCCAGTCCCTCCATTTTACTTAAATTTATTATTGTAACTTTTGTGCGGTCCAATTTCAGTGTTTCGCGCCTCTATATCTGCGCGCAGCTATCGTTGCCGCTTCTTACGTCTACGGCGTTTGAATCTTAAAGCGTTTTATGCCTTTAGATCCTTTATTTCTTCGGAGCACTGGTTTAACTATTTTCTTTTTAAGTTTTGAAGAGCTTCTGGTGGACTTCCTATCGACTGCCTTATTTTCGCCTGTGTGTCGCCTTTTATAACGATAAACATCTGACAAACGACTTATTTTTGTTTTAAATCGTTCCTTTAGTTTGAATTTTCGTCTGCTACGCCCTCCGTGTTTATTTTGATAACTATTGAAATTACGTGGTCATGTGACCTTCTTTCCGCCATGTTTGTTATTGTTATTATTTATATATTCTATACCTTTATTCCATGGACATTTTGAATGATTTTATTTGTTGGTAAGTATTCCTTTATTGTCTTATATTATGTACTGACTAATGCTTTATTTATTTATTTTTAGCCTAAATGTCTTGAAGCATTTGTACGTGGATAAAATTATGTACTATCGCATATTTAGATGTACATTCAACAATGTCTTTTTATTCTGTAAATATCAGTGAATTTGCATAGCCAGCATAATGTTTTATTTTCAATGATGAACCAGGCCCCAATATTTACATTCTGGGTGCGTTGGTGTATATCGAAAACAGATAAATCATATACCTTTGTGTGCATTTCCATGCCCATACAGAAGAAAATACAATTGATCTTGTGACCGTGAAATAAGTGGTATATATATATTTATTTATGTATATGGACCTTTGCTTAATATTGTATTTTTGTTTTTAGCTTGGACTTTCCTTGGAATATCTTCGTGTAGAGAAGAAAATACACAAATCGTGCCCCTTACGTACACTCAATAATATTTTATACAGAAAATATAAGTGAAACGTGTATAGTGATACTTAACATTTATTCTTGACAATGTTGGTGGTTATAATATTGATATTCTTTGTGATAATTCCTATTTTTGAACTATTATCGCTGCTAAAGAATGTATTGCCGGGTTGACCTACTTTTCTATTGACTGCTAGTAATACTGCTTTAAGTTATTATATCCTTTTTTTTATTAAACGGAGGTCAGTATTCGAATATTGTTTTATAGAATATTTAACATAATTTTGTGCTCTAATTTATTTAACATTGTTTTATATTTTTTCCCATTCTATTTTTAATTGTGTGCTATTATTTTACGGGTATGCAACCCATATTGCATTGACGTGTATACTACTGCCTAGTTATAAATTTGATTAAAATACTAAATATATACAAATTTGACTACATACATTTGTACTGATTAGTGGATTATACTGTATTTATTTATTGAAATATTTATTATAATTTATATTTAACATGTAAGCTTATATTTATTTAAAATAAACACAGTGATATTTTATTTTTGTTGATTTTTTATTTTGTTTGGTTTCTTTATTTATCTATTTATTTATTTACAAGAAAATACCACAGCAATATGCACCGACGAATAATTTGGAATAAAATTATAATATAAATAAATAGAGAGATATCCAGACAAAGTAGGAATTTATAAGGGGTAGTTCTAGAATTATGAAAGAATAGTTTAAAGTTAAGATTGTTATAAATGTTAGATATAATTGAGTATTGTAGTTATTAGTTGTTTCCTCATTCCCAAGTGTAATATAATTGTAAATATAAAAATTAAAAAAAAGGTAATATAAGTATTGGACCAGAAAAGAGATTTGTACCAAGAAATTAATTAGAAGGAATAGATTAAAATATTGTACTATAAAAAAATAACCAGAAGCCTTATTAAACAAAAAGAAGATATAAGAAAATTGAAAATTTTAGCAAAGGAAAAAATATACTTATCAAGATTTCTTAATTATCATAAATGATGTCTAAACAAATGAATAAGAGGATAAAAAGGGCCTTTGAAATAGAATATATTAGTTTGAATCTAAAAAGAAAATGCTTGCGACAAATATTAATATGAAATAAATACCATGGAATCATGGATTAAGAATATAGAAAATATGTATGATACGGTAAATAAAACCCAAATAGGTTATTAAATATAGGACTAATATGTCTTGAGAGAATTATATAGGTAACGTACGCCTTAAAAAACGAAAAGATGATTATAAACTTTCCTAAGTATGTGTGTAGATTACAATGTATCAAAGTATACAAAGTTTGTGTTCGTATAAGAACAAGTATATAAAATAAATAATAAATAATAAGTGAGCATGTTTAAAGCATATTATTTAGAGGCTATTAGATATCTAGAGAAGAAATAGATTGTATATTAAAATATTCACAAAATAGTACAAAGGCTAATACAGATTATATTTTATATTTTAATTTGATAAGGTTTTTTATACAAAATACTAGATGAATTAAAGAAGGTTAAAAAAATGGTTAAAAGATGTGAGATTTTGTAAAAGATAGTTTAACACAAAGAAAGGTTAGTACATCAAGTATGACACACATTCTAATTAAATTTTTATAAAGGATTAATATTATTACAAGAAAAGAAATTTGTGCTTATATGCCGCATGACATGGAAAGTGCAACACCAAGAATGGGTGCGAATTTTTTGACCAAACTTGGTAGAAACATATAACTAGTCAAAAGCAATAATTGATTAAAATTTTGTTGCGATAGATCAAGTGGTCATGACACATCTGACACTTCATTCAGTTTTCGCTGACATTAATGTGTGGTGTATTAATTGTTTGTTTGAAATTAATTTCAACGGTTTTGTCTTATTATACCTTTGTTTAACGTGTTTAAAGAGTTTTATTATGCCTAGAGTGCGGCAACGTGGAAATTATCGCCAATTAAGCGAATTCGACAGAGGTCGAATTGTTGGTTTGCGAGAAGGTGGTTTTTCATACAGGGAAATTGCAAATCGCCTTAACCGGAACCAATTCACCATTATGCGCTGTTATCAATCATGGACTAGGGAAGGTCAGGAAAGACGCCAAAGAGGAACCGGAGGCCGAAGAAGAACTAATGAGATACAGGACCGCCGCCTTCTACCAAGTTTGGTCAAAAAATCCGCACCCCTTCTTGGTGTTGCAGTTTCCATGTCTTGCAGTATATGAATAGACTTATATTACTTTTGTTTGAAAGAAAATAATTTGTGTTAAAATTGTGCATTGTTTTATCAATTGGAAGTTAGAATAATATTTTGTACAAAAGGTTGAATAATATTTGTATTAATTTAATGAGATACTAGAATTATTTTGAATACATTAATTATTTGGTTAAAGATTAGTAATATATTTTGTACACTGCTGTTACCGTAATTATTGTTTAATAAACATAAATTTTTATACGCTGTATAAATTTACATTTATGAAAAGGGAGATAGTTATCTTGTATGTGATAACTACTCAATTACTATATAAATGTCTATAATATAAAATAATGAAGTTTCTTTTGGTATACTTAAAGACTGTAAATTAAAATATTCTACATAATAAAATAGAAGAGTTTTTCCTTACAATATTATTTATTGGGTTTGTTAGAGAAATAGTATGTTTAAATAAATATGCTATCTTGTGTGGGAGGACGTTGATCAGGTCCATTGTAGATTTATTTTCCACCATATTCTGAAAGTAGAAAATTTAAAGAAAATTATTTGAAATTTTGAAATGTTAATATGACTTTGTAAAAACTTGTTTAATGAACACATTTGTATAAGAAAAGTAAAGAAATGGTAAATATTGTAACACGTATAAGTCAAAAGGTATATTAGTTTACGCGGTTCAATTCAAATTTGGGATCCGTCAGTTTTGACAGTTGAGAAATGAAATAGTAGAAATAGGTATTGATGTGTTTAAATATGTGGAAATAGTGCTAAAAATCAGTAAAGAATTTTAAATAATTGATTGTACATATTTGAAAGGGTATTTAATGTTTTCAAGAGAAAAAGAGAACTTTTATTGAATAGGTTTTGAATTTGGAAAGAATTAATTGGTTGATAGAAATAAAATATACATCTCCAAGGGAATATAAATGAAAACAATTAATTATTATTTTTCGAAGTGAGAAGATTATTTAGATTTTCTTTTGCGGTAAAATTTAATTATTAGCCGTAAAAGAAGGTATCACAATTCGAAAAGCAGTTTAAAGCGTGCTAAAAGATAATATCTATTGGCAGAAGTGAAGTGAGTGATTTATTTTAGGGTCTATTGGAGATCACATATAAATTTACATACCATCCTATGATTCCATTAGTATTGAAGAAAGTGGGATTATATTAAAGAAGATTACTAAATTATACAAGATTAAAATTATAAACTTACCAAATAGATCCAGTGAGAAGATTTAAAAATAAAAGATTCCAGTCCGAGAGGTGATCTAGTTATTACATCCGTACTCGAAGAGATTCGGCGTTAATCAACCTACTATTAGAAGTCCATTTATTCCCACCAGTAATTAAAGAGGTCCAGCTGTAATTGTCAAGTACGAAGAGACACAGTTAAAGTTCATCTAGGGACACCGTACACGAAGAGTCTACACCTGCATAAATCAAGAACAGAAAAGGTATTAATTACATCATTCAAAATAAGAAGAAGGAATAATGTACTTACCAAATCCAAGATAGAAGGGGATAATTATTAGACCACTAGTAACTTCAAGAAGACAGGGGTACTTATAACGAAAAGATACTTTGCAAGAAATATACATCGAATTAGATCCAGAGCTGAAATCAAAATCACATTAATTCACGGAAGAAATACTGAACCAGAAGAAATTTATGAGGAGGTTATATATTTTATTTTGAATACAATTTGAATTTTATATTAGTACATAAATAATTAAATATCCATAAGAGATTAAGTACAGTTACAAATGTAATGTACATATTGAGTTATTAAGTACTTTAAATTTACTATTTTCACAATATTAAGGTGTCACATCATAAATCTTTTATGTCATGTGCATACATGAAATAATACGTAATTCTAGTAATTTGGGGTTTTCGTACATATAGGCATACTATTTCATTTGAACACAATAATAAATAAAAACTTACCTTTAAAAATAACGTTCTTATACGTGAGAATATTAATTTACAGTTTCTAGGGAGTTAAACAAGTTTACGATCTTTGTAATTTCGGTACAAACACAATTTAGTGGAAATGTTCCATAGCCTTTTTCATGAATGTAGTTTATAAATAAATGTATTATATTTTGAACATTCTTTTTAATTCGAATGAATAGTGTACAACAAGTGGTGGATTCATTGCTATAGTAATATTATTATGTACATTTAACCTAAAAAATATAAAATCTGTCAGTTACATTCATTGTGTATTTGATAATTATAGTACTTACACGTTAAATACTTGGACAAGAGACATATAAAATAATCGATACGATTGCACAATTATTAAAATTAGTGGTAATACAATATGCATAAGAGATAATAATACTTAGTCTTGTTTTTGAAAATAATCATTCACAGTTGCTTAAAGATAACAATTGTACCAACATAGTACATAGAAAATTTCACAGAATTTAGGTTAAGTTATTTTAGGCATGTTTTTCTTTTTAATATAATTCGAATGTATCCGGGTGTATAGGAAGAACAATTGTACTCTGCACAGTTGATATACATCCTGTGTTTTCCAAAGATTATGTTATAGTTTTTGAACTTTTCTTTTTCACGTATTCACTTTTATCTTTTAATTTTTATATTTTGTAACTTATTTTAATACAATGTTGTTTTCTTTTTTTTTGGAAATAAACTATTATTATTATTATTATTATTATTAATTATTTTATTAGTAATGCTATAGTGTTCTAAAAACTAGATATAGATGGCGATATATTAATATCGATAGAGAAAGTATAATTTGCAAAAGATATCATTTGAATTAATTATTGAAGAATTAAAAGTTTATCAATCATATATCTGAATTAGTGTTTGGGCATAATTAATTGATTAATATAAAAGTTGAAATATTTTTTTAAAAAAGAAACATAAAGAATTTTTATTACATAAAAGAATTTAAAGAATACAATCTACGAGGTTCATTGAATAAGTTTAAAGATAAAAATTATATTGGCATAAAGTTTGGATTAATCTGAATGTCTAGATAAGTGTGGTGATGTATTCGTATTACTAATATTAAATTTACTACAAATATAAGAGAAGATTTGAGAATAGGTATAGTAAGCGAATTTACCCCCACTCTAGTACAATATGTTAAACTTTACACATTTAGCACTTAGTTGGCGGTCGAACTTTATGTAAACAAAGAACTTATTTTATTACTTTTGAGTTTCAGACAACGACAATTTAATACATCATCGACCGCAATGTGTGGGTCGACCTACTTTTTAATTAGAGGACCTTATATTTCTTTTAAAACGGTCTGTTAATACATTTGGTGCCATAAGTCTTATAAACATTTGTTATCGAAATAGTACTTAACTTATACATGGACATATATGTATTTAGAATAAACAGTTTTATGAAATATATCATTTGGTTTTTAATACATATCTTTAAAAATACAATTAATATACTTGTTTAAAATTTATAAAATCATTAAATTATGCCGTACTGTTACAATATTTATGGACTAAAATGACTCATATTTATAATATATGTTGGTTCAGTGCCAAAAATAAAAGTCATAAACTCTAGACCAGATAAGTAGCGCCTGTTACAATTAATCAAAATTATTTTTGCCTTTCTTTCATTAATTCCATACTAGTTAGCTATGGAAATTTCGAATTTCTGTTTGGATAAATCGTTAATCAGTTTTGATTTAATATTTACTATTTAATTTTCTTTTTAATATTGTCGAATTAAGTATTAATATTATATTAATTATGTTTTTGAAAATGAAAATGTTTGGCGAGGCAAAATCGTGAGTACGTGACTTGCCTCAAGTGTCACTGGACACGTTGATTGGTGATAAATACAATAAACGTCATGGTCTTTGAAACACTTATGCCAGTTTTAGGTATCGGCAATCAGGGATACATTGCAGGACTGGATTTAAATGATTAATTCAGTTTAAAATTGTTTACAGTAATAGCGATAATATCACTATTACAGTGCTCAATTTCGAATAGTGATATCTACTTTGCAATTGTCAGAAAGCAGCAAAACCTTTTTAAAGTAATTGTGGGGCTTTATTTACTGTAAGGCAGTTTTTAACGTTTTGATTGTATCCTTATAGACTTTACTTGTTGTTGTAGAACCTTTCCGTCGTGTATTCAATAAGTAAGATTCATTGACCTTCCTAGTAAATTTGCGCTCTTGCTGAATTTTTATCACTTGTTACAATTGTGGAAATAAACTTTTATCGTTGACAAAAGCCTCCAAGGATTCTTAGCGATTGCAGAATTTGATGTACCAAAAACTTCTTTATTTATTATTACAATATTCTAATAAATTTGTGAGCGTTGCATTTCCCGCTATCCTTACATCATCGGTAATCACTGAAACTTTTATTCCTGGATATTTTAAGACCAAAACCTCAACTTTATTGATGCTTTTGTTGGTTCTTTTTAAATGTTGTTTATTTAGCTGAAATATTAAGAGGAACGATTTATTTTTTTAATACTAAATTTTAGATTAAACATGCGTACCAAGGTATCCTTTTTGTGTGCTCTCGAAAGACGTATAAATTGGCGTCGACATAGGATACTGTCAGACGATCAATATCTTCTGGGGAATTTTTTATATATTTCAAAAACTAGCCTATGGAATACGAAGATACGTCGTTGTGAAAGATTATAAAAACTTATTCCTCAATTCATCGCACTCAGATATTATTTCCGTCGAATGAGGTAACACCCAAAAATTCCAAAATCACACTCCTCGATTCAATTATTTCCATATTAAACAACAGCGTTTGATACACAAATTTTGGATAAAATTACAAGTTGTAACCTATTTATTGCTTACACCAATCATTATTTCTTCTAAATGCTAAAAAGTTGCATTTATATACAATTTATATTAATGAAGTGTCGTGTTTGTTAGACAATACATCATTCTTTTGCATAATACTTTTAATAAACAATTTGCCCAATCTTATATTATAAGAAAATTGGACAAATCCACAGAGGATCAGGTACAGGAGTCGTAGGTACACTTTGCAAAACATGAAATATTAAATGATCGCGCATTACTGAATTCAAGTTCAAAAAATGCAAATGTGTCGATGTCTATGAAAAAGCAATATACGAAGATACGTCGTTGTGAAAGATTATAAAAACTTATTCCTCAATTCATCGCACTCAGATATTATTTCCGTCGAATGAGGTAACACCCAAAAATTCCAAAATCACACTCCTCAATTCAATTATTTCCATATTAAACAACAGCGTTTGATACACAAATTTTGGATAAAATTACAAGTTGTAACCTATTTATTGCTTACACCAATCATTATTTCTTCTAAATGCTAAAAAGTTGCATTTATATACAATTTATATTAATGAAGTGTCGTGTTTGTTAGACAATACATCATTCTTTTGCATAATATTTTTAATAAACAATTTGCCCAATCTTATATTATAAGAAAATTGGACAAATCCACAGAGGATCAGGTACAGGAGTCGTAGGTACACTTTGCAAAACATGAAATATTAAATCATCGCGCATTACTGAATTCAAGTTCAAAAAATGCAAATGTGTCGATGTCTATGAAAAAGCAATAATAGCGTGATAAATAATTACACGTACACGTGTAAAAATTTGGTTGTAGCTGTTATGGTTATATCTACAAATGAGAAAAAAATCATCGCAATCTGCCTGTGTTAAAGTAATACATTACCTAATTGTTAGATGATTATTAAGGATGTCTTACATATACACATATGAATGTGTTATGTATGGCTATGCAATACATATTAGTTGTATATATACTCTTCAAAAATAACGATTTATAAGTACAGAAGATCGTTTACAGCAAAATCTAACACTATTCAAGAAATGATGAAATGATGTTGATATTTGACAAAAATATTTCTGATGGTGATCTTTGTAATAGCTTCATCACTTGTACACTAAGCATTATAGAAATCACCAATAGTGGCGTCGCCTTTTATAACGATAAGTCGCTTATAACGATCGAAACCGGTTGGATATTTATATCCGCCAACGCTTTTAATGGTCGGGTATAACGACGAAGTCGTTTGCAAGGACCTGCCGGTATATGAAAAATTCACGTGTATGTACATACTTGATCGTTCCTATTGTTCCGGATTTATATAGCCTAACTGATGTTATTGTATTCTATTCGTCTATCGCATTCCACTTTGTCTATAATATGGAAGAGCAGAAATAAAATTGAAGTTGTTTTCAAAAGCAATGTTCAAAGTAAGAAGAAGTGTGGATTATATAAATATGATGACATCGATAAATCACTTTTAGAGATCTTACATTCCAAAGTGAACGATTTTGGCAGTCTTTTGGGAGTGGCATATTTTAATTTCTCAAAAAGTTAGTACGATTTCGAAACCGTCACGGTATTGTGGGTGGCACTGTCTCTGATGAATCTGCATCTGTATCTGAACGTATAATTGAAGAATGATTAAAAAAAACTACACCGATAAACAGATATTCAAGACGGAAGAAATCGGATTATTTTTCAGCATGACGGCTAATAAAACCTAAAATTTAACTGACAGAAATATTCCGGTGGTAAAATATCAAAAGACAGTATCACGCAGCTAATATGACAGGCACTATTAACACTCATCGAAAAGTCTAAAAATCTTCGATGTTTTAAATCCTGAATAGACTTCCTGTCGACTACAAATCCAGCAGACGTGCCTAGATATTGTCCGAGATATTCGAGAAATTTTTGAGATAGGAAGCTATGTACCACTTCAAGAAAGAAAATTTTAATATTTGTGGATAATGATGGACACGCTGGATTATGCTCTTTAGGAGCACCTTCAGAAACAAATTATTATTTCGACTATAAGGATGATATGTATTTGATCACCAACTGATCAGAGATACGAATTTGTTGGAAAATGATTTAATAGTTACGTTTGACGATTTTCTTGACGCTGATGAACACGTGGAAACCTCAGGATGATGAAGACTTTATTGTCGACTCCAATAGATTACAAACAGAACCAGGTTAAAATAGTCCTTATATAGAATTTCGGCAATCATCAACATTAAAAGTCATTCTAGCATTAATAACAGTGCGAAACTACATTTCATTCAATGACCAGTTGAATGGAAATTACCTTTAAATGTAATAATACTAGAAAAAGCTTAATTTACTAAACAAAAAAGGATAACTGATTTTTCAAACAATAATTTTTAATAGATAAGTACATACATGCATACTTAACTTTTGCAATATATATGTAATTATATAAAATAAACTAAGTGCACATTTTCATAAGAAAACTAAAATAACGATATCCTTATATAACCCCAGTTATATGAGTCCGTTCGTAGTCATTATAAGTCATTTCCACTTTATTTTAGTACATTTTTTAATAGAAGGCGTATATAACGATTTATTCTGTTACACTTGGTATTACGTTGGTGGTAAACAGCCTTATTAATAGACAAAGTTAGTAGCCACTAACATCATATTAAGTCGCTACTAAAAATGATCGTATTAATAGACGTTTTTAATAGGCAACTAAGCTTAGTTGCCAACTAAATTTTAGTACCGTGTTATAGCGTGTTTAAGAGGTAAGAAAGCTGTTAAATCTAACCTATCTTTGGTTTAGCGCCAAATTAAGATTCAAATGCGTCTTCGTTGTCGAGTGTTATTTTAAAGTATTTTTATTTCGTGGACTAGGAGAAATGGCAGTAAACAATGTAAGTTATTTTAAATAAAGAAAGTATTAAATACTAGTTTAAAAAAGAAGGAACTTTATTAAAAAGTAATATTTGTTTTCTTAGAACAAAAGGGCAGATCACACACCTGGAGAAGGCAACTCTAATAGAATGTGTGAGGGAAGGAGCCCACATCATTGAAAATAAAAGGAAACTGACTGTGCTCAACTTTTTATTTTAGTTATATAATTATGTCATAGTCTATGTAAGTTTGTGTTTTTGTACATATTATGATAAACAGTTACTCAAAAGTTTGTACGATAACATTAGTTGTAGGTAAAATTATACACAATATTAAAGCATGTATAACATATATTTTTTCTTTTATGATTAATATAATTAATTATGTATTCAACATATTTTATAGTTTGGCAAAAAAAAAGAAAATACACTAATTTACAAATACAGATTTTTCTTTCTATTACTACATAAACTTTTCTTTTTATTGGAAGTATCTATTTACATAACTTTGCCGAAAAACAAAGTAAAATACGATACTTATAACTATTCCTTTAAAGTATACTTTCATTTTCTATGCTGTCATTTCTAATGATGTTATACATGGCAGCAATTGCTACAGTAGTTGCCTTTGTAGTTTCCAGATTTAAATTCAGCCCATTATTCCAAATAATCTTTCTACAACATTATGTGTAGTAATATGGGACGCATTGTATCCTTCAGCATTTGTTTGGGAGTTCAAGAGTGGGGTAAGGAGGTGTCGAGAACAGGCATATCCATTATCCCCAAGTAATATACAATCTATTTTGTCATTCTGTAAAATAGAGCAAGTTGCACTGCAAATATCATTATTTATACAGATATCCATACCTCAAACTTCCTTTTTTAATATGCAGAGGCTACATATATGGGAATCATCTGTGCTTTCTCTCCATTTAGCCACAATATTATGAACTCGACATTTTGCATCACTCACCACCTTATTGGAAAATGTAACTGAAGTCATACTTATATATTGTTATTGACTACTTATTTGAACATTTGAAGAATACCACCATATATGATTTTAAAACAAAAAGAGATTGTCACCTTCAGGATTTTCGATTTTTACTTGTGTGCCATCTACCGCACCAATAATATTTGGACACCGAGCAATTTATAAAACTCTCCTTTCATTTCTCCCAAGGCATTATTTTCTCTTGGAAAATTAATGAAGTCTTGTTGGTGTCTAGCTATTGCCTCAACAACTTTTTTCACAACCAAACTCAATGTGGCTGTGATAGACCATGAAGTTCAGCTACAACACAAATTTCTTTCTTATTTATTTCTTTTGAGTATGCATTTCTACCTACCTATATCTTATCCATAAGCCCCTTTAGCTAAATAGCGTATAGTGTACTTGATTATCTGCACTAATTGGTAATCCGTGAATACTATTTCCCTGTTTAATTTCATCTATAACGAGATTAATAATAAATCTTGCAATTTCTTTACATATTCAATCATTTTGTTTAAAAGATAAGTCGTCATATACTTCGAACGGATTCTTCCTTGCCAAGTAAACCTTTGGATCTCCCATTTCACTTATAAAAAACCACAGATAAATTAAAAAATACAATAACTCGCATACATAACCTTTACTATTTTCAATTCACGCGCACTTTTGGTCTGTTTTTGACAGAAACCGAAAAATTTGCTATGTTGCCAACGATCAAATGCTATTAGAATAATACTAGTTAGTAGCCACTAAATATGCGACTATTAATAGGTACTCTTACTATCGACTTAATAGGATGTTAGTGGCTACTAACTAATAGCGTACTAACACGCTATTAAGACATTGTCTATTAATAAGGCAGAAAATTGTTAATAAAAGGTTGTATAGTGATGTGGGCATGGTTACTCGTCAAAGGTCCAGGATACTCTGCTGTAAAAGAAAGTATTTAAAAAATGAGGTGTGGCCACCACACGACTTTCTTATACGTATGAGCATTTCAAATTATAGAATTTTAAGAATTTTTTTTACATAAATTATTCAAAGTCCTATTCTAAGTACTTCTATTCTCTTAATAAATCTCTATAGAATGCATACTTTGCAAGATATTATCGAAAAAGTGATCCTCGCTAAGAGTAAAAGTGCTACTTCCGGTCCGAATTTTGAAATTTCATATAAACCAAAAATATTGCAAATCCAGTTTTAAATGCTTTTGTACTCTTGATAAATTGATATAGAATGCATAACTTACGACATATTTGCAAAAAATCGCTATTCGATAAGAGTAAAAGTGGTACTTCCGGTCTGAATTTTAAAACTTTTTTTATACAAAGTATATTGAAAATTATGTTCTAAATACTTTTATACCCGTAAAGTACTTGTCTAAAAAGCATTACTTGCGAATTATTCGCAAAAAACTGATTTTCGATAAGAGACCTACTTCCAGTAGGAATTTCGGAAAACTTTTTAAATAAAATTATTCTCAATTTTAATTTTAAGTATATATGTATTCTTTATAAATTTGTTTAAACTTAGTAGTTGACGAAATATTGGCAAAATTCCATTTTTTCGCTGAAGTAAACTGCTACTTTCGGTCTACCGATTTTACTGAAAAACTAATCAGATCTCAAGAGGGAGATTATACACGTAAATACAAAAATTTGAATTGATATCTACAGCGGTTTGACCGCTATCGTGGTCACACACACACACACACACACAGCCATAGACACACACAAACACACAGAGAGAGAGACACAGACATTTTTTAAAAACCACTTTTTCGGTATCAGAGGACTTCAAAACGTGGACATCTGCAAAAATCTCGAGGTCGAAAATTTTTATCATCACAATACTTCCTTATACTACGTATAAGAAAGTAAAAACGAAGGAGTTGTCTTAAAACTTTTTATTTAATAAAATAAATACCCGATAATCTCCCTGTGCTACAGGACTTTTTGTTTATTGTATTGGCGAGTGGATGGAATCCGTCGGCGCACTAACACTGTCACTAATGTTAGCGTTTCGGAATGGCCATTTGTGTCGTGTAATACTCGCAATAAAGGGCTTTTAAGTGGACGGCGGGCGTCTATTTTTCGTTCTTGGATGGCGATCGGTTACCTGGCTTCTGGAGGTCCGGTGAACGATGGTCATGCTGCCGGGAAAGTTTGACGTCGGTATTCTGTGCATGTGGCGATGTCGATGGGCGACTAACCTTGAGTATTTGTGTACCTATAATTGCGAAATAGATTCGATTTACGGGACAGGGAGAAAAGGGTTAACAAAATGATTCAGTTTCTGTTAGTAGCGGGTGCTGTAATAAATTTAATTGTTTGATTATTTTTACCAATACACAAACTGTGAAGTCCTATTTTAAGTATAGCATCTTGATCCTCGAATAATGGCAATCCAAAAATAAAATTTTCACGTAAATCGGATGCCATAGGTACAGGGACTTGTATCGTATATTCTAAAATTGCGTTTACTAGTCCGGTGTTTGCGATCTTATGTTGGAAAACTTCTTACCTAGCGATACTGTACTAGCCTTCTGTGACGTGATATGCTTAACAATAGAGGGTTGCCCAAAATTATGCGTTGCTGCAATATCCAAAGGGGCACCTACATAACAGTTTTGAATCTTCACTTATATACGGGATGCTTTCGCTAGTGAATCATGACGCATGTAGTTTAATGATGGACGTTTCCCTCCTTCAAACCCAGGGCAAAGGCGATGCCAGTGATTATCTGAACAGTAACTGCAAGATGGTACTTTTGTGGTCGGCTCAGGTGCTCTGCGAATTGCGTGCACGCTTGTTTTAGGGATTTCGTTTTGACATGGTTCGGACCTAACATAATTCTGTATTGCGGATGGAATTGTCGCATGATTAATGAAGTAATTTTCTTATCATTCCAGTTTGGATATAAACTATTGCACAATCGTTTTTACTTTCTTATACGTAGTATAAGGAAGTATTGTGATGATGAAAATTTTCAACCTGGAGATTTTTGCAGATGTCCACGTTTTGATGTCCCCTGATACCGAAAAAGTGGTTTTTAAAAAATGTCTGTGTGTCTCTGTGTGTGTATGTCTGTGTGTGTATGTTTCTCTCTCTGTGTGTGTGTCTCTCTCTGTGTGTGTGACCTTTAATTTTTGTATTTAAACATACTTAAAAATATAGGACACAATTTCGAAAGCATGTTAACTGAAAATATATTCTGATTATTTAAATGAAACATTTTATTCAGCGCGAAAGAATTTTTGAGCATTATAATCTTGCTAGTTGCAACTAATATGTTGTATGTTAACTGTTAATTAACGAAATTAAATTCCAGACATTTTGCTGTCTCTAAGATTCCAACTTACGTCCCAAAAGTTTGGCGGACCAGCATGGTGCCTCCGGCACCAAAACGAGACGTGAGATCGATTCCTTTTTGATCTCTTAAATTGTCTTAAGCAATAGATGTTCGATATGATATGTGCGTTGTTGCACGCTATTTCATTAAATGAAACATTTTGTTCATTGTTAAAGTATTAATGACACGTATAATCTTCCCAGTTGCTACTGATGTTGCTAATTAGCGGCATTAAATTTTAAAATTTTTGACATTTTAAGATTCAAGCATAAATCTCAAAAATTTGCCGAACCTGCGTGCTCCAATTTAATATTGCTAAGTAACAGTATTAATTGCAATTGGGAAGATCATAATTTTCTGTAATTCTGATTAAGTTGTAATATTGATGTCTATATTAAATTATGTGAAATAGAGATATTTTTAACTGTTGCGTGTGCTTGTTTAATTTATTAAAACATAAACTATCACATCATAAATTATATAAGAAATATTTAATAATTATCATATATCAAACATTTATAATTTTAATAATTATGATATATTAAATATGTTATAGAAAAAGTTTAAGACCATAGATGTGCGCACGAATAAAATGTTATTCAATTATCCTATTTTAATGAATTGGAACTGATAATCTTATTTGATCTCTCTCTATATACTCCAATGGAGTATATGCAGACAGATAAATAAGACTATCAGTTCCACGCCACAGGCACAGGAATATTTTTCTTTAGCCTTAAACTTAAAATTATAAAATTTGTAATATATAAAAAATATGTTGTTTTGTATAATAGAGTACCATTATGAATAATAATTATTTTTGACAACACTAAAATGTTATGATAAATACCACCACTCATTGCGTATGTAATATAAAGAACTTGAGCTCCTGCAAAATATGCAAAGTGTAATAATCGTAATCGATAAAAGCTATAGTTTCCAAATTAGGAGAATTATTAAGACATTTACTTTAAATTCAGGGTGCAAAAAAAAACATGGAAAATGTAATGTGACCAGCGCGACACTATAACGACAGTTATTAAAGTTACAGCTGCAGTTTTTATAAAACCTCGAATCTCTCATGCATCTATAACCAGCCTTACATGTGTACAGAAGGAAAGTTAATGGTTTTAATTGAAGCGGATTCGTTTCATTTAACTATAAATAATGAAAGCCGCGTAAAAAGTCTCTCGATTTTTCTGTCCGTCAAGGTGACCAAAACATCTGTCATATTTTACAAGAAGATTTCGTGAAGATTGCAGAAGGCGATAATCACGATGATTTCGATGCTAATCGAGCAGGCAACAATTCATCCTGTTCCATTTTTTCCTCTTCTTTTTGCACTCAATCGAAATATCGGCGAGTAATTCATTATTTTTGCATTTGGATTAAGGATCATTAAGTTATGATAGCATCAGTCCTGCCTCTTCATGTTTTTCTTTCGTTTGATTACACGATCTATTAAACGTAAATGCATATTCATATATATGTATATTTATCCGGTTTAATTGGTAAGATTGACACAATTGAAATGACGAATCGATTCGCGAAATTATAGGCGATATTAACATTGATTAATACAATAATAACGTTTATGTCTTATTTGGTATTCTAGAAATTCTTATCACCTGAAACAATGCATACGTAAACACAAACAGAAAATAATTCAGTAAGACAAGTATGTGTAGAATAACACAAATTTAAAGTAAAGCATGGAAAATTATAGAGAAAAGTAATTTAATGTAAAAAGCATTGACAAATAAATCAAACAACTTTCTCAAATTTTCTTCAATTTGTTTCAATACATAAAGCGGCCGTATTAAAGATTTTACTAAACAAGACT